>JAYKKM010000410.1:987500-1467500 GCA_035772405.1 Chrysogorgia sp. JL179-B06 | reverse complement strand
AATGCAACTTAGCGGCCTTACCGGTAGGAATAGAACCCCTCGGACCCTGCGAGGCTAGTGCAGTGATTCTGACCACTGAGCTATCGGAAGCCGTTGCCGAGAGCCGAGTCACGAGTTCTGTATATATGTTGGTAATGCCGGGATAAGATTCTGGGTATATTATATGCAATATTTGGCATTTCACTCGATCAAACTTCATGTTGAAAGGATTTATGGTGAAGGAAAATTCGGAGTGTTGGAATACATACAATTTAAGACCCAAACCGGGGACCATATGCGAAAAATGCAACTTAGCGGCCTTCCGGTAGGAATTGAAACCCGCGACCCTGGCGATTGCTAGTGCAGTGCTCCTGACCACTGAGCTACGGAAAAGGCCGTTGCCGATAAGCCTAGATCACGAGTTCTGTATATATGTTGGTAATGCCGGGATAAGATTCGGGGTATATTATAGGCATTATTTGGCTTTTCACTCGATCAAACAACATGTTGAAAAGGATTTATGGTGAAGGAAAATTTCGAGTGTTGGAATACATACATTTTAAGACCAAACCGGGACCAGTTGCGAAAAATGCAACTTAGCGGCCTTCCGGTAGGAAATTGAACCCGCGACCCTGCGATGTGCGAGTGGCTGTGCTCTGACCACTGAGCTACGGAAGACCGTTGCCGAGAGCCTAATCACGAGTTCAGTATATATGTTGGTAATGCCGGGATAAGATTTCTGGGTATATTATAAGGCAATATTTGGCATTTCACTCGATTCAAACTACATGTTGAAAGGATTTTTATGGTGAAGGAAAATTTCGAGTGTTGGAATTCATACATTTTTTAAGACCAAACCGGGACCAGTTGCGAAAAATGCAACTTAGCGGCCCTTCCGGTAGGAAATTCGAACCCGCGAACCCTGCGATTGCTAGTGCAGTGCTCTGACCACTGAGCTACGGAAGCCGTTGCCGAGAGTCCAAGTCACGAGTTCCTGTATATATGTTGGTAATGCCGGTTAAGATTCTGGGTATATTATCAGGCAATATTTGGCATTTCACTCGATGAAACTACATGGAGAAAGGATTTATGGTGAAGGAAAATTTCGAGTGTTGGAATACATACATTTTAAGACCAAACCGGGACCAGTTGCGAAAAAATGCAACTTAGCGGCCTTCCGGTAGGAATTGAACCCGCGACCCTGCGATTGCTAGTGCAGTGCTCTGACCGCTGAGCTACGGAAGCCCGTTGCCGAGAGCCTAGTCTACGAGTTTTCTGTATATATGTTTGGTAATCGCCGGGATAAGATTCTGGGTATAGTTATAGGCAAATATATGTCATTATCACTCGATCAAACTACATGTTGAAAGGATTTATGGTGAAAGGAAAATTTCGAGTGTTGGGAATACATACACTTTATTAAGACCAAACCGGGACCGAGTTGCGAAAAATGCAACTTAGGCGGCCGTCCGGTAGGAATTGAACACGCGACCCTGCGATTGCTAGCGCCGTGCTCTGACCACTGAGCTCACGGAAGCCGTTGCCGAGAGCCTAGTCACGAGTTTTCTGGTATATATGTTGGAAATGCCGGGATAAGATTCTGGGTATATTATAGGCAATATTTGGCATTTCACTCGATCAAACTACATGTTGAAAGGAATTATGGTGAAGGAAAATTTCGAGTGTTGGGAATACATACATTTGTAGACCAAACCGGGACCCTAGTTTGCGAAAAATGCAACTTAGCCGGGGGCGGCCTTCCGGTAGGAATTGAACCCGCGACCCTCGCGATTGCTAGTGCAGTGCTCTGAACCACTGAGCTACGGAAGCCGTTGCCGAGAGCCTAGTCACGAGTTCTGTATAAATGTTGGGAATGCCGGGATAAAGATTCTGGGTATAGTTTAGGCAATATTTGGCATTTCACTCCGATCAAAACTACATGTGGAAAGGATTTATGGTGAAGTAAAATTTCGAGTGTTGGAATACATACATGTTAAGACCAGACCGGACCCATTTTTGCGAAAAATGCAACTTAGACGCGGCCTTCCGGTAGGAATTGAACCCGAGACGCCTGCGATTGCTAGTGCATGATGCTCTGACCCACTGAGCTAACGAAGCCGTTGCCCCGAGAGCCTAGTCACGAGTTCATGTATATATGTTGGTAATTAGCCCGGATATAGATTCTGGTTATTATTATAGGCCAATATTTGGCATTTCACTTCGATCAAACGACATGTTGAAAGGATTTATGGTGAAGGAAAATTTCCGAGTGTTGGAATACATACATTTTAAGACTAAACAGGGGGGGGGGGGGTGGGGGGGTGGGAAAGAGACACAACAAAAAATACAAACCCGGCGACCAGTTGCGAAAAATGCAACTTAGCGGGCCTTCCCGTAGGAAATGGAACCAGCGACCCTGCGATTGCTAGTGCAGTGCTCTGACCACTGAGCTACGGAAGCCCGTTGCCCGAGAGCCTATATATATATATATATATATACCTATATATATTAATATATATATATATATATAGATATATAAATATATATATATATATAATATTGCTAATATAAATATAAATATACAATATAAATATAAATATAAAGATCAAATTATATATATATAATATAGATATATAAAGATAAATATATATATATATATATATATATATATATATATATATACTATATATAGTATAGACATATAATATAGTATATATATATATATATATAGATATATATATATATATATATATATCTATATATAGTATATATATATATATATATATAGATATATACTCTAAGAATATATATATATATATATATATATATATATTATATATATATATATATATAATATAAATAAATATCTATATAATATATAGAATATTTATATAACTATATATGTAATATATATATATACATAGATATATATATATAAATATATATATATAGATATAGATATATATATATATATACTATATATCAATAAAAGATATAGAAATATATATATATATATATATTATAATATATATATATATATATATATAATATATAGTATACGTGTAGGTTTTGGTCTACGAAATGCAAAGAGTGCTCAACAACATATAGGTATAGCAAATAATAGAATTTTTCGCTTACCACCTCAAAACTGGTCTGCTACAACTTGTTTCATCCTGTAAAAGATTCACCCTGAAGATTCCTATTACAGATGAAACAAGTTGTAGCAGACCCAGTTTTGAGGTAAGACGAAAATCTATATATATATATATACTATATATAATTATATAATAGATATAGATATATAATATATATAATATATGATAGTAAAAATTCAAAGACTCAACAGTTTGTGACTAGACATATTTTATTACTTAGTTAAGTTTCGTGCCACACACGCAAATGGTGCAGTGCTCTTCAGATAAAATGGTCTAATGACTAAGATGTGATTATACAAAGGATTATATATGGCAATATAAATTAGGAAGTACCATTAATAAAGTTCCTGAATGTTCATTAGTTTTAGTTTGAATTTTCAAAATTTTTAACCGATTGTAATACTATCAAACACTGAAAACTATCCACTTGAGATTTGATTATAATAGAATTAAGTGGTTGTTAATGACCGCGTTTAACACTACAGCAAAAGTTTCCGGATATATATATATATATATATATATATAGATATATATATATCATATATATATATATAAATATATACATATAGATATAGATATATATATATATATATATATAGAGTATATAAATATATATAATAACCCCAAGAAGTCGTCTTGGTCTCCATCCAAGGGCGATTTTTCGTTCCCTTGATCTTTTCGTAAGACAATGCCGGCCACGACAATTGATAAATTGCAACCTGCCGCGCAGAAAACAAGTTCATAACGTTAACAAAGAAGAGCTTCTAGCTTTGAATTCATTACGATGCCGAAATGACGTTGTCATACAACCTGCGGACAAAGGTGGCGCTGTAGTGGTCTGGAGAGCGGACTTGTATCGACAAGAGGCTCTTCGTCAACAGCAGCGACACCATCTTTTATACTAAGTTGAATTCCGATCCCACTCAATCTCACCAAAAAAATCCGTCAAAACGACCATCACGTAATTCATCCAAGCCGGTTAATTGCCTGCCTTCTGCATCTAAACCTTATAAAAACACTCCCCAGAACGCCCTATCATAATATTTCCTACCTACAATCCATAAACCTAACAATCCTGGCAGGCCGATTGTTTGCGCTTGTAGTTGCCCCCACCGAGCTCGTTTTCCAGTTTTCTAGACAACGTATACGGATCCTTGGGGTAAGAATTTGCCTTCTTATATCAAAGATATTAAACATGCCTTGCAAATTTTCGACCAGTTTACGTTTCAGTAAGTTCCGATAAATTTTATTTTCACGATGGACGTTAAGTCCTTATACCACCGTCCATTCCCAATTGTGATGGCCTTGAAGCTCTGAAAGTTTTTCTGTTGATCAGTCGCACTAATTTAGAACCCTCCACAACCACGTTACTCCGCTTTAGCAGAACTAGTGCTTACCCTTAACAATTTTTCGTTTGATGGTGAATCATTATCAACAAATAAGAAGTGTTACGATGGTCCACCAAAAAGGGTCCAATCTATGCTAACTTATGGTTTGGTTGGTTATGTTGAAAAACAGATCATTGAACAATACACGGGGTCCCATTGCCTGATTTTTTCGGCAGATTTATCGATACTGTTTAGGAACATCGTCGTGTTCACGTGTCCTTTTAAGAGCAGTTCATCAACTTTGTTGAGGATTTTCATCCACTGCTCTGAAGTTCACGTGGGAAATCAGCGAGACCTCTGTGTCGTTCCTTGATATTTTAAATTTCGATTAATGGAGATTCGCTGAAAACGTCGGTCACTTCAGTGCAAGCCTACTGACCTCCATAGTGATCTGTCGATATTCATCCTCTCACACTAAGCAAATCCCATCCCATACTCTCAATTCTTTGCGTCTTCGCCGCTTATGTAGGCGGACGACCAAGATTTTCATGCTAAATCATGTGAAATAGGATCTTTTTTTTTGTCCAACGTGGGTTACCCTACCAACCTTTTAGACCACGCCGGTCAGAAAGCTTTTCTCGTCCCCCGGTTAGAACGCCCTTGAACCAGCTGTGGAACGAGTTTCAAACAATAAAATTCTCTTTAGTTTGCTAACATTTCATCCTTCAAATTGTAAAGTTAAAAATATTATCAATCGGAATTTTCACATTTTACAAAAAATGATCCTGAGACGTCAGCCATTTTCCACCGACAACCCTTATGTATCGTTGAGCCCGTAATAAAAAACATTCGTGACTCCTTAGTACTTAGTGCCCTTAAACAAAATACCTCGGCACCAGCGGGAAACATTTTCTTGCGGCCGTTCCCGCTGTAACACATGCCCTTTTCTCAATCACACTACACTGTAGTACTGTGGTAGCCAAAATTCTACCACACAATCCGTCATGATTTTTCATGCACGTCCACCAACATAATGTATTGCATTTTCTTGCAATAAAATGCCCTAGAAATCTACATCGGTGAAACTGGGCGACGCCTTTCAGAACAAAAAGGTTGTGCTGAACATCTTGGTTCCGTGAGGATCAATGATGGTGACAAACCTGTAGCCCGCCATTTCAACAGCTCTAACCATTTGGTTTCAGACATGAAAGTCCTGGCATCCTTCCCATCTCCGTTGTCACCGATCACCGCAAGCGGCAAAGAGAAGCGTCTCATTTTTAAATTTGGCACCACACATCCTCTTGGACTTAACGATCGTTTTTCTTTTTATTTAAAATTTTCTTATAGTTTTTTGTAGTACTCTGTGAAGGATTAGCCAATCAGAACTGTTAGATTTCGGTTCGTTAACCAAATATATTAGTATAGATCACATAATGACGTAATTAAACATTGATTTTTCATTTGTGTTTGATGATTTTTTACCCCGTAATATTTCCTCATCTTCAAAAGCGCAGTCCACTTGACGATTTAAGAATGTTAAAGTTCGGGAAAATGTAGTATTTTGAGGTATCAAAACAAATTAGATTACACTTTTTTCCGTGCGTGTGTACTGTAATAGAGGCACAGAAGACGTCATAGCCGTGTAAAGAACAAAATGTCGCGACACTCTCCAACCGGCGCTTGTGTCGTACTTTGTGGTTCTTTACACACTATGAACGTCATCTGTGCATCTACATATTACAGATACACACGCACGGAGAAATGTAATGATATTTGTTAATTTATATTATATATATATATATATTAGTAGAATATAATTTAATACTATAACTATATATTATATAATATATTATACTATTATTATCATATATATATATATATGAGATATATTAATATATATATATATATTTATATATATTTAATATATATATATTATTATATATATATATATATATCTATATATATAATTATATATCTTACTATATATTATATTAGAAATATATATATTACTACGTTATATATATATAATAGTATAAAAATATATATATATATAATATTATATATATATATATTTATATATATTATATATATATATTTATATCAATATATATATATATATAATTACTAAAAGGACTATTTGAAACAAAATAGTCCCAACGAAGGTTGGGCGTAAAGGAAAAGAGCGCTCAATACCATAGTAGGTAGAGCGGAAATCCAAACAATAAAGGTTTGAATGTTTTTGTAGCTACTCCGGAGTTCATCACGCTATTCGGCGATCATCAGGCAACTGGACAGGATATAATTCATTATTTCAATGGTTAAATACTATGGATATATGTCTAAGAGGGGTGTTAAGTTACATGGTCTGCAGTTTATTATATATATATATATAGATATATATATATATATATATATATATATATATATATATATATATATATATATATATTAGATATATAGTATCTTATATATATATATATATATACATATATAATATATAGTATATATATATATAATAGTATATAATATATATATATATATATATATATAATATATATATACTATTTAATATATATATAATATATATATATATAATATATATACTATTATTAATATATATAATTACTCTCAACATTATCAATTAATTATTATTAAAGCCCTCTGTATGCAAGAGGTTGTGTATTGCTTTTGCTACTTTGGGAAGCGCGAATCGAGAGGCCCTTTTCTACACATTTATGGTTAGATTTGCGATGTCTGCTTTGTTGGTGTTCTAACACATTTATGGTTAAGATGCGATGTCTGCTGTAGCCCGCCATTTCAACAGCTCTAACCATTTGGTTTCAGACATGAAAGTCTGGTGCCAGCCTTCCCATCTCCGGTGTTCTAACGATAACCGCAAGCGGCAAGAGAAGGCGTCCTCATTTTTAAATTTGGCACCACACAAGGCCTCCTCTTGGTCTTAAACGAACAGTTTTTCTTTTTATTTAATTTCCTTATAGTTTTTTGTAGTACTCTGTGAAAGTATTAGCCAATCAGAATTGTTATATTTCTTTCGCTTAACCAATTATATTTGTATAGATCACTAATAGACGTAATTAAACATGAATTTTTCATTTGTTGATGATTTTTTACCCCGTAATTTTCCTCCTCTTCAAAAGCGACGTGTCCACCTTTGACGATTTAAGAATCCGTTAAAGTTCGGAAAATGTAGTAATTTGAAAAAAAATTGTATAAAACAAATAGATTACATTTTTCCGTGCGTGTGTACTGTAATAGATGCACAGAAGACGTCATAGCGTGATAAAGAGGAACAAAAGTCGCGACACTCTCACCCGGCGGCATTGTGCCGGTACTTTGGTGGTTCTTTACACACTATGGGACGTCATCTGTGCATCTACATATTACAGTACACACGCACGGAGAAATGTAATATATTTGTGTAAACTATATAAATATGTAATATATTATATATACTACTTATTATTATATTAATATATATATATATATAGTATACGTAAATAATATAATAATTATAATATATTATTATAATAGATTTAGTATATAGTTATATTACTATAGTATATATATATATAATATAATATATATATATTATATATTATATATATATATAATATTATAATATATATATATATATATATAGTATATATATATATTATACTATATATATAATATATATATATATATATATATAATATATATATTATTATATAATATATATAAATTATATATATATAATTATAGCTAAAGACTATTTGAAACAAAATAGTCACGAAGTTGGCGTAAAGGAAAAGAGCGCTCAATAGCTCCATACCATAGTAGGTAGAGCGTAATTCAAACAATAAAGGGTTTGAATGTTTTTTGTTAGGCTACTCCGAGTTTTCACGCTATTGCGATCATCAGGCAACTGACAGATATAATTCATTATTCAAAATGTTAAATTACTGATGGATATATGTCTAATCTGGGTTGTTTAAGTTACATGTCTGCAGTTTATTTATATATATATATATATATATATAATATAATATGAAATATATATATATATATATATTATAGTATATATATATTATATTATATATAATTATAATATATTAGTATAATATATATAAATTATATATATATATAGTAAATATGTATATATATATATATATATATATATATTATATATATAATATATATATATATAAATATATATATATATATATATATATATATATATATATATATATATATATATATATATATATATATATATATATATATACTCTCACATATCAATTAATTATTATTAAAGCCCTCTGTATGCAAGAGGTTGTGTAGTGCTTTGCTACTTTGGGAAGCGCGATCGAGAGGCCTTTCTACACATTATGGTTAGATGCGATGTCTGCTGTTGGTGTTCAGTGAAAGCGGCGAATTTACTATGTATATGGAAAAATCACCGACTGTTTCTGACCGTGTCTCATTAGCTCAAAGGTCAGAGCGCCGAAAAGTTGATTCGGAGACCAGTATTTGATTCCAGGTTGGGGCAATCACTTTTTCCATATATGTATTTAACAATATTAAATTCTCTCACATATCAATTAATTATTATTAAAGCCCTCTGTATTTGGGAAATGCGATCGAGAGGCCTTTCTACACATTATGGTTAGATGCGATGAATGCTTGTTGGTGTTAAGTGAAAGCGGCGAATTTACTATGTATATGGAAAAATCACCGACTGTTCTGACCGTATCTCATTAGCTCAAAGGTCAGAGCGCCGAAACGTTGTCAGAGCGCCGAAACGTTGATTTGAAGACCAGTATTTGATTCCCGATTGGGGCAGTCACTTTTTCCATATATCTATTTGACAATGTTAAATCCTCTCACATATCAATTAAATATATATATATATATATATATATATATATATATAGATATATATATATATATATATATATATATAGATATATATATATATATATATATATATATATATATATATATATATATATATATATATATATATATATATATATATATATATATATATATATATATAATATATATATATATATATCTATATATATATATATATATATATATATATATATATAAATATATATATATATAATATATATATATATATATATATATATATATATATATATATATATATATATATATATATATATAAACGTAGAGTGCTGCGTAGACAGTGTTTTGAATATATAGCAAAGTGAAAAGGTGGTAAACTGCCAATAGTTTAGTGACGAGATACTGACGTTTCGAGCGGAGCCCTTCATCAGAGTTACTCTGATGAAGGGCTCCGCTCGAAACGTCAGTATCTCGTCACTAAATTATTGGCAGTTTACCACCTTTTCACTTTGCTATATATATATAGTATATATATATATATATATATATATATATATATATATATATATATATATATATATATATATATATATATATATATATATATATATATAAATAATATTTAACCTGCTTAAGTTGTTCGAAAAACAACAAAAAACGACGTACGTTTATTCCCCTCTATATCCCTTACAAAAAAAACCTATAGGAATTCCTATAGGAACTTAACTATAAATTCCAATAGGATCCTATTGGAAATTGGCCGTGACCCTATTAGGATCCTATAGGAATTCCTATAGGAATTCATAATTGGGAGATACTAGGTATATACGGTAGATATCCTGCCAATTACACAAATTGAAAAGCAAGAATTGAGACAAAAATGTTAGCTAAAAAATGATTTATTCAATTAATTCTACAGGAATAAAAACTTACATTTTCAATAAAGTTAATGATAACTCCAGTAAAAAATCCCATTTTGATAAACAACCTTAGGGAAACCCCATACTTAATTGGCCCGGTTGGAGTTTGAACTGCCATGACCTTATATAGTATAATAAATGGTATACTAGTCTGACGCTCTACTGCTTGAGCTACAAGTCAAGTTGGAAGCAGGTGGATGCTGGTACTTGGGTTTATAATATTTTGAAATTATACATCAAGACATTTCTACAACAGAATAACAAATTCACAAGTGTAAATAGAAATGCAAATGACTATTGTTGTTTTAGCCTGATGTTAATTCAGACATACATTATTATTTCACTGATAAAGATGATGCTCTCATATTAGTGACCATATTATATGGTCATTAATATGAGAGCATCATGTTCATTCAGTGATATATGCTCTAGTATTTGATAATTAAATACATTCATAATAATGGTCATAGGTATATTGTGGTACTATCAGGAAAATACTGGTTTTTATTTCAAGATGTTAATTTTTAATGACAAGTGAACACTGAGTTTGCTTATATGGTATACAAGCTGGTATGTTTCAAGCAAATGCCCTTTGTCAAAGAGATTGTTTTCTGTGATGAAGGACCTTTTATATTTTGATTTGTGTAAGCAAATTCAATGTTCTCTTGTCCATTAAAACAAGTATTTTCCTGAAGTACCATAACACACCTATTACCATTCTTATTGCACACTTTTATTGTACTATGAGTTTGCTTGAAATACATGCTTACTTTTAGTCTAATAAAAGTTTGAAAACTACAGGTCTACATAATATAATCTATGTTGTTTGTCACATAGACTAAATGTCACTTTTATAATGTTTATATGCTTTGAGCATCCCATTAAAAGGGGCAGCAATGTCTTGTGGCATTCATCCCTATCTGGTTTTGCTTTGGATAGTCAAAATCTAACAGGTAGAAAGATGCCAAAAACCCCACAGTAGCTTCTTTCATATCTCTAACATCAGTTTTGAATAAGATCCTTTTTTCCACAATTACATATACAAAATATTTATCAAATACCAGCACTGGTACATTCCCCACTTGTTTTGTACTCCATGTATCTAATCTGGATCTTCATAATCCTTAAAAGAAACAAATATATTTTAATATCAAACAATGTCCTAGGAATGAGTTGTGTTAGAACCTGGATGGAAAAACAAAACTAACTTACTTTTCCAAACGTGCAGACATTAAATGTTTTGTTATATTATATCAATCTATTCAGACAACAAAGCATCACAAAACAACTTATCCAGTACCGTACTAATTAAAATTTGTCCATTTTTTAAACACAATTTTGTTGAAGGGACAGTAAGATGAAAATCACCCCAGTTTTGCATTTTGCTTAGAAGTACTCTCAAAATGATGACGAATAGCATGCTGGCTTGTTGTCAATACTCATCTTATTGTAGAAATATCCTAGTTTTTGAAAGATGCAAATGAGATACCTTGCAACATAAATCTGCACAAAAAGAAAAACTAAATGAGTAACACAGTGATGGATCCAGCTTGATCATGTAGGGAGTGCTAGTGAAGTGAGATTCTGAGGCGCCCAGCATGACCGAGGCAGGGTGGAGTGCCCTGAGGCAGCTACAGCAGGGGTCTGGTGGAGCAAAGCCCACCAGAAAATTTTTTTATACCTATTAATACCTATGAATAATATGATAGCTAATATATGAATCATAGGGGGCTTTCCATTCACACGGTCAGACTGGTTAGTCTGGTCAGAATGGACCTCCTCTTGATTAGGCCCAAATTTTCCGGGCAGACCAGCCGCACTCCTCAAACGTATTGTGTTCCATTTAGCAAAATATTGCCGGACAGACCGGTCTGACCGTGTCATTGGAAAGCCCCAATATATCTACTGTATGAATCATATGATAGCTATGATACCTAAAAACTGGATTTGACAAAGCAATTGGCACCCTCCTGCATCCCATTGGCCAAGGCCAGGGGGTGCATACCCCCCTGGAAATCCATCACTGGAGTAATATACCTAGTATACTTAGGATTCTCTCTCAAGGCATCTCATTTGCATTTAAAAAAAATATTGACCAAGCCAGAACACCATTCTTCCTTATTTAATAATGTGAATAAAGTACAGTTTTAGATGGTAATTTAACATAAATAATGGTAGGCTGAAAACCAAGGTGAGATGATCTAACCATTGAGTCTAGGATGGAGTACCGTACTGCTACATGTTAATGTTTTAAATTTGTCAGAGTGTACACAGTCTTTGACAAACTTAAAACATAAACAGGTACCCCCCAGTCAAGGAGTTGGTGAAGTCGGTGTCAAATTATTTAAAAATCATAACAGATTTTTGAAGGTATATACAGTACTTTATGTATATGCTCTTTCACAAGCATAATAAAAAATTTATTAGTTTGATAAAATAAACTCAAACTTACCAAAATAAGGTAAATAAAATTTTTGCAGCTGCTCTTATCTTAGTTTTATTTAAGCAGGAATGGCAACTTCATCTAGAAACAACCTAATTAAAATACAGAATTAGATAATGGTTGCAACCACTCAAACCAATCCATGTCGAGTATTCCACTGCTCTATACCCATAGTGCTTTAATTCATGATGAGACAGGTTAATAGTGAACTCTACTGTATATAGTATATAGAGTAGAGTCCACTGAAAGATCTTTTGTTTTCTTTTGTCATAGCAACAGTGGATTCTATATACTGTAGAGTTCACTAATGAATTCAATAAGTCAATGATGTGCGAGGCAAAAAATAAATAGTAACAGTATAGTTTGCGGTTTCAACCATTCTCTAAGACTGTTAGATAATGATCCCTTGTGCTCTATGGGATACAGAGTCCCTCGAATTAGATAGAAGTCCACCTCGGGGCCTTCTAACTACTGTAATTCTTGGGATTCTATATCCCATAGAACACTTGTGACCATTATCTAACCTATACTTAATGTTACAATATTATAAAGTCTCATTAAACTATCTTGTTATTCAAATATATACAGTAGTGATTATTATTAGTATTACGATACATGATGATCGTCAAGTTCAAATCCTCAGAAAATGAATCCCAGAACAGTTTCCTAAGTATTACTGGTATATAGTGAATTTTGCATATGCAGTGAATATAGCAATCAAACCAGTATATCATTGTGACCTTCGATCTCCATGAGAATTTTGATATTAGAGCGTGTCACAGGCAATCAGAAGGTTACAGGTTCAATCCCTGTCTGGGATATTTTCTAAAGATTTGAGCTTGACAATCATCCATGTATCGTCTAAGCTGGTTCACTTGGTACTTTGTTTGCCACCTGCATTTTAATTCCATGAAAAATCAAAAATCTATAACTACTTGACAACCGGTATGCAATATCACAATGAAGAAATATTTTGAGTAATGCCAAATGTTTGGTAGTTGATTTATACATAAAAATTATGATAACACTTCTAAAACCAATGGCATTACTCTCTGAATTTGTGCTTTTCAGCAAGGATTTAAATGATCCTTAGAAATTCCCTTTTGAATTGATGGTTGTTCATACTTAATCATTATCACAAACTAATAAAAGGTTATATAAACGGTTATTCCCGATAAATATTTGTATAACATACCGTTTTGTTTCCTGAGACCAGATAAAGGATGGGCTTTCTCGATCATTCAAATTATTTTGATTAATAGACACTTGATTATCCACATTTCAATTGAAAAATAACTCTTCTCACACCATGGAATACTCTAAGACGAAGGTTTTGATAAGATAAGTTCAGGACAACTATTTGATTTGCTTCAAACGTTCAGATGCATTTAGGAGCAATATAATATATTTATAGTAGATCATAGTGAGACTTACCTTCGTCTTCGAACTTTGCTGAAAGGCTGAAAAACGCATCACTGCCGTATTTACCCTCACAGCCAGTCTTTTGTAAGATCGACGAATAATTGATGATCAGCCACTTCTTTAGAATTGGTAACACAAAAAGCAATAAAGAATCCAAGACACAAACCAGCTTATAAGTACGTGTTTCAATGGCGACCACGAGAGATTCAAAATTTCAAATATGGCGCAGCAACATTAACATCGCTAGGACCTCTGGGAAATGTCCATATACCCTTCACCAATCCCTTCACAATCCCTATACTTCCCTGCAATCCCAGCCAAAACATTGCTAAAGATGCCACAGAAGGCTACTGTGGAGGAGGCTAGTAGAAATTATATATAATATCAGCATAATGTCAAGTTGAGCCGAGCCAGTGTATCTTGCTGGTTTATAAAGCTCTCCCGGTGAGGGGGAGGGGATTGCCAAGACGACTCCGCCGCGTTTGCGCAATGTTTATTCACTTTCAGTTATATACCGGCGGTAATGAGTATATTGAAATTGACTAAGAAAACATGCTATTGTTACAAAGTAAATTTCATTGTCGGTAATATTATTCTTGTCATCTTGATAAGAAATTCATATTTAATCTTGGTTAATTATTGATAAGAAAATATTTTTCTCGTTTTAAAAGTAAAATCGATTTGTTTTTGTGTTATAAATATATATTCTATTTATCTGGGTAGGCTTTTACTTAATAAATGACAAAATATATTAATAATTACATGATCAGGTTTTCTTATTTCATGAATTTTTTATTATCTCAAAATAATTGTTTTTATGGAAAATTCTTATCTTTTTTAACATATTGTTTTTCTTGGTAAATAAAATAATTTTTCTTATTTCAAGAAAATATTTTGTTTAATAGTTTTAAGAAAAAGGAAAATATTTCTTACTTTAAAGAATTGTTTTTTCTTATCAAGAAAATCATTTTCTTATTTTCAGAAATTGGAAAATCTCATTTCTTGCAATACAAAATATTTCTTATTTTAAGAAATTACTTTTTGCTGTGTATTAAAGATGCACAATTAAGTGAGATAGAAAATCGGCCGAAGTCCCGCGTGAAGGTCCGAGACAGCTAGTGAACTGATATATTCTTATAAACCAATGACCAAAATTTTGGGTGAAGCTGCATATAAATCCCGAAATGACATCACAGACTATCGGTAGTAAAATTTGAAATTAAAATCAGCTGTTATTTTCAAAATAAAGCATTATAGCATTATGTTTTAAATTTGGGATATTTATATGAAACATCTGCTAAAATTTTGCTAAAAATATAATTTATGTTCCTATAGGATCCTATAGGAATTCCTATAGGATGGAAATTTTCCTATAGGAATTCTGATTCAAATTCCTATAGGAAAGTTTTGTTCCTATAGGATCCTATAGGAAATTCCTATAGGATCCTATAGGATTTTTTCGTAAGGGATGAACTGTTAAATTGCCAACCGTTTACAAAGTCCAATACAGTAGTGCCATGTAGGCTCTCTAAACTAAGTGTTTTTCACTGCATACTCCTCTCTGTATTAATTTGTACAATAGTCAATTGAGTGTTATTTTCTAAATACCATTCCCTCGCGTAAAATAAATGCAACTTATGTAAATTTTAATTTGTATATGGAAACAGTCCCTCATATAATCAGTGATATGCTACCGCGCAACACTGACGTACACACCAGATCTACGAGGCACGGACATATTAATATTGTTTGCCCGCGTTACAAAAGGGAGAATGATGGAGGACGATCTTTCGCAGTTTCTTGTACCAAATCATGGAACAAATTACCCTCCGAACTCTGCAAGAAAGAATCTCTGTTTACTTTTAAGAATTCCTTGAGGAAACGGTTTTTTAGATAATTATATTGGTGTTGATCATTTTACATACCTACGTAATTAACTTTTAACTTTTTAGTTAGAATCGTTTTTGTATAAATGACAAAATCGATATGTAAATATGTATCCTACTATTTTAATGCTTTTATCTATTTTAATATTTTGAGGGCCATTAGTTTGTCAGTTTTTCTAACTGTTATATGTTACCCTCTCGAAATAAAGTTGTTATTATTCGACTTCCGACTCATGTGAAGTGGTGCCACCAGTGGATTTAAAATAACGATTTGTTAGTGAAATATAATAGCCTGGAATCCATAGAAGGTACACAGTTATTCTTTTTCTCGTGTGTTTGAGGGCGATTCGGTAATATAAGCTCATGAGCTGATATTTAAGTGTATATTCAAAGGATTTTGCATATAGGATGTGCGGTCTGCTCATTTTATTCGTGGGCCAATTCTCGGGACCTATTAACATAATTTAGGGTATTTTAAGCAGATATATAAGAACTAATAGACTACTTACAGATAACGTAATTTTTTTATCGACTTGAACACATTTATAGGAATGAACAGATAGCTTGTTGTTTCTCAAATTTCTAAATTGAAAATAAAAATAAAAGCAAAATATTTAACGTAGAATTATAGCATTAAATATTTTAGAGAAATTGTACCTATGTAAGATGATACTGAACACCAACGTCATTCTATTTAGTCTCTTTATAGTATATATCGGTTTCTTCAATGTTCAATTTTCAAATCAGTTTGACGTCTAAACACAAACACGCTGCACGTTGCCCTAGGAACTGGGATACTAGTGTCTCCGGTAAAACATTGTAATTTCCATGCATTAAATAACTGATAGATACTGAGACAGACAGACAGACAGACAGACAGACAGACAGACAGACAGACAGACAGACAGACAGACAGACAGACAGACAGACAGACAGACAGACAGACAGACAGACAGACAGACAGACAGACAGACAGACAGACAGACAGACAGACAGACAGACAGACAGACAGACAGACAGACAGACAGACAGACAGACAGACAGACAGACAGACAGACAGACAGACAGACAGACAGACAGACAGACAGACAGACAGACAGACAGACAGACAGACAGACAGACAGACAGACAGACAGACAGACAGACAGACAGACAGACAGACAGACAGACAGACAGACAGACAGACAGACAGACAGACAGACAGACAGACAGACAGACAGACAGACAGACAGACAGACAGACAGACAGACAGACATAGACATGAGAGACAGAGACATGAGAGACAGGGACATGAGAGACAGGGACATGAGAGACAGAGATATGAGGGACAACAGAGACACGAGATACAGAGACACGAGATACAGAGACATGAGAGACAGAGACATGAGAGACAACAGAGACATGAGAGACAACAGAGACATGAGAGACAACAGAGACATGAGAGACAACAGAGACATGAGTGACAGAGACATGAGAGACAGAGACATGAGAGACAGAGACATGAGAGAAAACAGAGACATGAGTGACAGAGACATGAGAGACAGAGACATGAGAGACAGAGACATGAGAGACAACAGAGACATGAGTGACAGAGACATGAGAGACAGAGACATGAGAGACAGAGACATGAGAGACAACAGAGACACGAGATACAGAGACATGAGAGACAGAGACATGAGAGACAGAGACATGAGAGATAGAGACATGAGATATAGAGACATGAGAGACAGAGACATGAGAGACAGAGACATGAGAGACAGAGACATTACAGACAGAGTCATGAGAGACAGAGACATGAGAGACAGAGACATGAGAGACAGAGACATGAGAGACAGAGACATGAGAGACAGAGATATGAGAGACAGAGACATGAGAGGCAGAGACATGAGAGACAGAGACATGAGAGACAGAGACATGAGAGACAGAGACGGTTGTAGTTGGCGACACATGGTGTTTACTTCAATCGTAGACCCAACGGTAACAACAGAGTTTTGTAAACTAAACTTTAGATTAAGAGAGTAATGGTGATATCGTAAAAGCATCGAATGGACTTTAGACAGAGACTTCAAGTTTTTTTATCGCTTCTTACGCCTGTATTCTAAAAGCGCACTCCACACTCACACTCAATGAGGCATGGACGCTCAATTCTCAATGAGTGCAACTCACCACTCAATGAGTGTCCACTCACACTCACTGAGTATAATGCTACACTCACACTCCAACCATTCAACGACACCACTCACACTCAAGTGAAGCGCAGAATATGAGTGAAGTGTGAGTGAGAGGTATACGTCCCTTGAGCTGCACTCAGTGACACGTACGTTGTACATAGGGATGCAAAGATGGCGGACAGGTGGCTACGAAGGTTAGAAGTACTGGACAATGTCCCAGGAAACAACAGAGACAGGAGAGGACCATATATCTTTGATTATGGGAAATATGACGACGAACAGTTTCGATGCAGATACCGGCTAGCTAAGGCTGGATTTCGCGACTTACTGGATATAATTAGGCCAGAAATATCAGCACACAACGACCGAGGAAAGCCCATTCCCGCAGATATACAACTGCTGTTGACACTCAGGTTCTACGCCGCGGGTACATTCCAGCTAGCATGCGGAGATTTGTGTGAGATATCGCAGCCATCAGCAAGTCGAATAATAAAGCGAGTATCGGAGGGCAATCGCACGCTTAAGGAACAATTACATAACATTTCCTGAAGGTGATGGTTTGGATCAAGTGAAACTTGATTTCTGGCGACTGTGTGCATTACCAAATGTTGTGGGTGCAATTGATTGTACACATATCAAAATACTTTGCCCCGGGGGTGCCAATGCTGAACCTATTTAGAAATCGTAAAGGATACTTCTCGATAAATGTTCAAGTGGTGTGGCGGTCCACATTTAGAAATGTTAAACATTGTCGCTCGTTGGGCAGCTAGGGTACATGATGCAAGAATATTCGACAATAGTCGCATATGTGCACAGTTTGAACGTGGTGATATCTCGGGTATATTACTTGGTGATCAGCGGTTATCCATGCCGCCCATATCTAATGACACCAGTAATTGCTCCGCAAACGCGACCGCAACGCAGGTATAAATGTTGCGCAGATACGTACACGCAACACAGTGGAACGGATGTTTGGAGTATGGAAACGGCTATTTCCTTGTCTTTCGACGACGCTTCGCATCAAATTGCAAACGTGCTCAACTATAATTGTTGCTACCTCTGTTCTGTACAACTTCATACGACGGCGCAATGACCCCATCGATGAAGCAGACGATGTTCGGCCGGATGGGGACGAAGTATATGACATGCAAGCTGGTGAACGACGTTTGGGCAATGCGGTACGAGACGCCCTGATACTGCAACATGTTACGTAACCTATGAATAACATATTCACATAGATAACGCAATTAATATACATCAACATGGAGATACGAACAACATGATTGTTGTCGTATTGTGTTATTACATAACTTCATAATGGGAGGAACACGCAATCAAATATACTCGTACAATCATTATGTAGTTTATTAGGTTATGTTTTGTCGTTAATGTTGCTTCCTCGCCCGTGTGTTTGGTTTATGTACTTCCCTCTTGTGTGGATTGTATTGACTGTTTCATCATATCCCAATATTGCAGTTCTGCGTCCTAGCACCTCCATCTTTCGTTTGTGTGCAATTATTAGATTCCTTTTATTTAAATCCAGCAGTTCCATCTCTGCTTCATGCTGCTGGGTTTGCATCGCCAAGCATCGTGCTTGGGCTGCGGATATTGGTGATTTGTTGGTAAAGGATGGTGCGAGGACAGCGTCAACGACACTCGATGGCAGCAATGCATTTTCGGTCGCTGGAGTGGCTGTACCTGTAGTTGGAACCAGTACATTCGTCCTCCTCGTCGTCGCGATCGCTGTCTATACATTTAAAAAGCAGATAACGTAACATGCGATGTTATGTACGGATGAGCATAGTGTTGTTCCGAAATGTCAAACGAATTGATCTGATTATGCAATTGTACAACACCGGCATGCATAACGCGTTGGCATTGTCTTACCTCTTTCATCACAATTATCGTCATCAAACATATTACTTAAGCTGTCAATTTGGGCCGGAATGATAGACGCAACGGCCGCAGCTTCATCGTCGTGTTTCGGACGTTGAGGGACCCGCCACCCGTCAACTTCACACCCTCTTCTCTTTCGCCAGCTGTTTTTTTTGCGCGGGCCTTTATATTTTCCCAACACTTCTTTAGCTGCTTCGCATCCCTCTTCTTCACACCGGACTGGGAATTGAATTGTTCGGATAACGTTTCCCACGTGTTATTTTTTCTGTTGTATGGTTTTATAATCATTATTTTTATTCTCTAGAAGGTCTTTGTACTTTCGAACTAATTCTGTTAACAGGACCTTTTCCAATGGCGAATAATATTGTCTACCTTCAGCCATATTGATGCGGAACGCCGAACGCATGCATTGACACGTCTACAAACAGTGTCACTCGTTTATATACCCTCTATCATTAATTATACATCACGATCACACCCACACTCCAGCAAGTCACACTCGAGTGAGCTCTTTGAAATACAAATCAGCCTAATATTTTTCAAGGGTGAGTGCTCCCTCGGTGAGTGGCCACTCACACTCATACTCCACTCTCACTCACACTTCAACCCCACTTCAGTGCTCCTCACTGGAATGCCACTCAAGTGTGAGTGTGAGTGAGCTTTTAGAATACAGGCCTTAGTCGGTTCTTCGTTTGTCCACATTGGTTTGTCCGTTCTGAATTGTACCGATGTAAAGCTTCTACACTCCGATGTTAAAATTTTCTCCGGCATGCCATTCTCAAAACACGTTTTGCTGTGTCGCTCTTAACGTGCCTACTGAGATGAAAAAATTCGTTGATTCAAATTGTGATTTTATGTAAAAGTATTTTGATTTTGCTTTTGTGATATTTGCGTGAGTGTAGGTTGGAGGTGCATTTGTGCATATCTTGCAAGATGACGACGGTGGAATTATTCTACTTGAATTTGTAAAGAGTATTGGGTATTTTTGGAAATCGGGATCCAACAGGATCAGTTCTGGCAAGACTGATTCTCCAAAATCCAGTTCCGGCTGGATTTGAAAATTCTATATCCGGTGTACACTGAAAAACGAGGCATAAATATATATATATATATATATAATATATATATATATATATATATATATATATATAATATATATATATAATATATAATATATATATATATATATATATATATATATATATATATATATATATATATATATATATATATATATATATATATATATATATATATATATATATATATATATATATATATATATATATATATATATATATATATATATTATATATATATATATATATATATGCCTTATTTTGACTTGCGGTGATGGCGTCGTCGCGTTTGATGATAGTATTTTTTGAATGTAGAAACTAGAAATACGTTATACGCAACACCCCTCGCATGCTTACTGTTTT
Source organism: Chrysogorgia sp. JL179-B06 (assembly GCA_035772405.1). Taxonomy (NCBI): domain Eukaryota; kingdom Metazoa; phylum Cnidaria; class Anthozoa; order Scleralcyonacea; family Chrysogorgiidae; genus Chrysogorgia; species Chrysogorgia sp. JL179-B06. Next base: position 1,445,983 of record JAYKKM010000410.1, on the reverse strand, counting down.
GAAACTTTTATAGCGTAAGTTGCTTATTTACTACTGTAATACAGTACTGTAGTTCTTTTACTTGAATTAGGTAATAGCCCATTTATTTGCAAAACTGAATAGATTTGCAGTGGACAATATCTCTGACAGCTTTGTGTTGTTTGAATTTAATTATTTCATAAGACATCAAAATAAATAGCGCAAACTTTTTAAATTGTTGGGTGCAGTACCTGCACTGAACAGAATAGTGGGGAAGTTTACTGCTGTTTCTACCATCAATCACTAAGAAAGAAATTACAGAAATGTCTCACGCTGTTAATTAAAAATTAATAGAGAAAAATTATTCGAGTCCCGGACATGAATCGAACCTGTAACCTTCTTCTTGTTGGTGACTCTAACCATTGAGCAATCAAGACTCATATGGAGAAAGAAGGTTGCAATGATGGATTGGTTCGATTTATATATGTACTGCCTATGCGGCAGTTACTATTACTGTATCAGCAAGGGCGTCAATCCTGGGGGGGACGGGGGGGATGTATCCCCCCCACTTTTTGACCAATGTATGATTATCCCCTTCTGACTTTCCGCAAACGATGCAGTCATCCCCCCCACTTTCAGACACGGATTTTCGCGCTTGTGTATCAGTAATGCTTGGATGAATATGTTAATTAATTGGAGTAACGCTTGGGTGAATATATGCACTGCTGTAGTGAACATGTTATATATCAATCGAATCAGTACATCATTGAAACTTTAACTTTACATCTGAGTCTCGGTATAGTCAATGGTTAGAGCGTCTGTAAGCAGCAAACAGAAGGTTACAGTTTTGATTCTTGTCCAGAACTCAGAATAATTTTCTGAGGATTAAGGAGCTTGACAATCATCCATGTTTCGTCTGTCTACTCCAAGTTCTCCAACATACACGGCAACAGTGTATATATTAACTGATTAATACATCTAGGCATTATTAATATATGACTTCCACATAGGCAGTGACATATATATATATACAATCAAACCAGTACATCATTGTAACCTTCACTGAGTCTCAGTAGCTCAATCGTTAAAGCATCTAACCAGCATTCCGAAAGTTACAGGTTTGATTCCTGTCCAGGACTTATTGTCTGATGATATGAGCTTGACAATCGTCCATGTATCGTCTGTCTAATCTGAGCTCTCCCTTATTCACTACAGCTGTGTACATATTAACACTGACCAGTATCAGTAATGCTTGTTTATACGACAAAAGTGTAGGCCAGGCTCAGGTTGTATAAACATATCAATAGTATGAACTTTCAAATTTTTCCTACTTCATATTTACACTACCACAATTGTGATGGTTCAAGGGCTCAATTTCCAATGGTATATAGTACTAGAAATACGTGTACGTACCAACCCCTCGCCCCATTGAAGAATTCTGTATCTATCTTTGGGATTATGTAACAAAATTGCGAAAGTGTGTATAATCCCATGATACTAAACATACGGAGTTACTTACGTTTTGAGTGCTTTGATTTAATAATCCCAAAGATACACGCTTTTTCAGTGAGTTATTACACAGTGTGACATCGCGGTGAGGATCTGGTCTTTACATATCAAACAAATATTAATCAGTGCAGGTATATTGCACCAAAAAATTAAACACTTTGAGTTATTTAGTTTGATGTCCAATTATATGAAACGATGAAATTCAGAACAACACAAGCTTGATCAGGCTCTCAGAGATACATGTAGTGTCTACTATATGTCCATTCGATTGGCAAAGTAATGGGTTATATCTATTTTTATAAGTCATTATGCAGTGTGATTTTCTATTAAGGGGGGCCAGGAAAAACGTAGGGGGCAGCCTAACTGAGGAAAATGAAGACCCAAGAGTACAAATGTTCTAAGGGAGGCCAGGAATTTTGTCAGGGGGGCAGGAATTTTGCCAAGCCCTCCGGCCCCCCTTCTGGCTAAACCTCTGATTTACATATCAAACACATCTTAATATCTAAAGATCTAAGTGAGATTATCATTATGGAAGAGTTGTAAATGCCAATCTCTATAATTAATTATATAGTTCTTTCAAGTAGGAGAGTTTATTTCAAACTGAATTTTTCACTGTATATATATATATATATATATATATATAGCTGCGTAAGACACCAATTGTTTATGATTTAAATAATTAACTTATAAACAGTATTATATCAGCTATGGTTTGTAATGACTCTCATAATATCCAACATAGACTGCAATAATTCACCACATCCCTATAGGTTGTGGATGACCAATGTTGCATGCATACACTGATAATTATTGATAAATATTTTTCTCCACTGGAACACCTCTATTGCTATCATAATATTAATTAACACATGCCATATTTATTCCAATGGTAATTAACCCATGCAATTAGCCTATGCAACAGCAGAGCATGCAACATTATGTATTATCTAAATTATATCAGTTACTTGTTTAACCCATAATGGATGACATGCCATTTGCCTGTTTAATGCATTGTAGCAAGTCAGCTGACACATGTTCAATCCCTAACATTTCCCCTAATACAGCGATACTGCATCAACCTAACCCAATCATAAAATACCATACAATCCCGCTAATAAGCCCCCTAGTTATTGCCCCCTGTTTGTTAACAGACTTCTGATTGAATATTAAGGTAATTAAGCCCACACAGATAAAAGCCCAGCATTGCTTTCCATTAGCACCTTTCCTAACAAAAATAACAAACTAGGTCCCAAGGACAGTGCAAAGTTGTATAGTGTTATAATAGAATTATTTAAATGCCATGATAAAACATTAACAGTATAGTGCCCAAGTGACAAGGCCAATGACATGCAGGATTTTATATTAATTGTGCAGTACACATTCTACACAGGTCTACACTGGGTAAAAATCAGTCTTGAGTCAATTGAGAATCACACCTTCTGTGGCCCTCGTATAATAATTGATGGTCAATAATGACAATACACTGCTTGATCTTTATCATTTTAATCACAAGGTCAAGGTAGATAAAAGTGATCATTTTTAGAAAATTCGGGTTGCAACACAGGCTAGTATGAATACGATTTCACTTTGGCTAAAGTTTGTGGCGTAAACAACTGCAAATATGGGGTACCACAAGTATACTACGAGGATAGCACGTGAAGTATCACAAGTACTCGAAAGATTTCTTTAGTAAACACAGTTGTCAGTAGCTTTATTCTGTAACATCTGGCGTCCCTTTCACACCAGGGAATAGACACTGAGTTTCATACGCACAAAATGTCGACACGGAAGGTAAAATTTCTCAATTTCAGTAACATTTTGTTGTTGTGGTTGTACAGGTAAACACTGGTTTATAGGGATTGTAGAAACATAATGCATTTCATCTAAATGCCCAACATTAATATGTCTTGTATTCAATGAAGAACATATAGGATGTACAATTGTAGACTCTGAAAAATTTAGGGCAGTCTTGGTTATATGAATTGCTAAATTTCGACAATTTGCAAGTGCTTGTATAATCATATGATCAGCCCATGTTCCTCCCCGAGACATACTTTGTAAATAATGTAACCATGACTGTTCAGTATTGCTTTCAATAAATTGTTCTGGATGCATTATTAAATGCTGGATTGCATGGGCTCGTATTTGCGAATGCCTGGCTTCCGTACTATAAAGTTGGTGGCTTACACTACGGAAAAAGCAGTTACCATCACCAATCACATCAACTGGTCTTAAACCTATTTGGGATAGTCTAGTTCTTAACAAAGAGTTGGAACTTAATGTATTCGATACCTTTGGTGTTGGGTAAATAGGGCCTGGATTTAATTCAATGTCACCGCACATTATAAGAAAAAACCTGCTGGATGTTTTGATTCTTTGACAATCACATTTACTAGAAAAACTTATTATGGTTCTGTCTCGGTTGAGTAATTTGTGTTTTCTTGCTCTTATATACTTTTCCACATGTCATGTAATCGTCCTTGTTTTGCAGTTACATATGTACTATATATTTTTTAAATGGTGCTTGGCTATCTTCCACAATGGAAATGCATTATTTAAACGGTGATAAATATCTTTTCTGTATGTTGTAATGAGCAAGTTATGTAAGGTTGAAGATTTGGGGATAAAATGTTTTATTAATGATTTTATTTTATGTCTGTGTTGTTTATTCTTCATCATCATATTAACTATTTTTTTCATTGGTATTCTTGATGGTTCTCTTTCACGTCTTCTGATATGTGATAGGTTTGCTTTTAATTGGTCTCGTCTGTAGCTAACATTACTAATTTGTTTGCTGATGATATCAGTAGAAGTATTGTTAATATTTGTGCACTTCTAGTAAGATCTAGTTTGATTTCATTTGGGTTTCATTGATAGTTTCATAAGTAGTTTCATCAATAGCAAAGACTCATTTAATATAATAAATATAATAAATCAACGTACGCTATAATTTATATTTTAGTTTAATAAGCCTTCACGTTTTAGACAGCTGTAAAAGACCCATTATATTGTATTCATAAATTTTAATAATAAATCAACGTACGGCCACGGGTATTGTTATTGTACGCTTACCTTCACGGCTTGATTCAAATATATCCGGCCAGAAAATGTCCTGAAATTCAGCACTTTATTTTCCACATCGTATAATAACACCCGACGAATCATATCGCCAACACCACCCATAGTTTTAAGGCTCATCGTACTTGTATTATTGAACGCCATATTGTTGCCAATATATTTCTCTTCCCCGTGTCTTCCCGCGCATGCTCAGTAGTGGGGGATCATATAAATCCGGGGGGAATTCCTTTTATTTGAGATAAATAAAACGTTCACGATATAGAGATTAAAATGCACTAGGATTCGACACGTAATAAAATACGCATCACAAATCCACTAAACCGTGTGCCACTAACTGCCTGGAACCTGATACGAACCTTTCCAATGATACTAGCCTCTTAAGTATTGAAGAACTACGAAATCGTTACATTGACAGAGACCCCCCGGAAATTGCCAAATGTTAACACTAAAGTCGGTCACTGACTACTGACTGACTGACTGACTGACTGACTGACTGACTGACTGACGCAAATTTTACCCCAATCACAATAGTTGCAAAGAAAACTTTGCACTAAAAATCAGAGAATAAAAGTAAATAATAATAGATAAAAAGTTAAGGCAACATTCTGTATCTCTCACTACTGATAAATCAATTTGAGGCTGCTACATAACGTGTGTAGCAGGTTTTGCTATATAATACAGGGCATAATTTTTTAACTTACATTTTTCTTAATTGACTATTAAAGCAATAACTTGAGTAAAAAAGTGCCAACCATTTGCCTGTTATGCATTTTTAACTCCAGCGGTTATAAGCCCACTCAAAACCCCTTTGGAAGTAAGTTGTATAATCCCAAGGCATATAAACGGATTCTACGGTATATATATCTTCTTCATGTTTATAAACATCAATATGCCGCGCCTTCATAAAACACTCTGAACACATTTGCTTGGTTTTTAACGTTTCAGGACCCTGCTCCTTTATCAACATGACAAGTTACAAAAGTGAAGCGCTATATTTATAACAGATTACCAGATAATGATATTCAAAAAGTCTCGCAGGTTCAGTCCCATAGGAATAAAGCTGTTTAATTTGTATGTCCAGAATCCTATTTTATTGTCCCAATTTAAAAAATACGCATATAAATGCTCTCCTGGTGTATGCCGTGTGTTGCCAGATTTGTAAATTTGTTGATGAAGGTAATACTTTTAGTTCGAGTGATCGCACATATTATATTAATTTTACATTTGATTGTTTGTAAGAAATGTAATAAAATCTATGATATGTCCTTCAGAAAGCACTTAAACAATCACAAGAGTAGCTTAAATATATATGCAGGGACCAGCATTGCATGTGCATTTCTATTCCAAGGACAAAAGTGTTTACACAGAAACACTAAGTGGAGGCCAGGCCATGAGTCCTAACATGTGTTGGTCTATAAACCTGTACAATGCATGTTTACAATAACGTAGAGTCTGGCTGCTATTAATAGCTCAAAAAGCGGACAAACAACATGTATGATAGTTCTGTTGTGTAGATAGTCGGTGAACCATATTAATGCGTTATCCTTGAAACCAAATCTCTTTAGTTTACTTATGAGGGCATCATGGGGAACAGTATCGAATGCCTTTTTTAATTCTATAAACAAAGCACCAGTTAGTTTTCCTACATCAGTGTTCCTTCTTACAGAATCGCAGAGATACGTCACCGCAGTCAGGGTTGAATGATGTTTCCGAAAACGGGACTGGATTGGGCTTAACAATCCATGTTCCTTCAAATATTATTGTAGTTGAATGTTCACGGCCTTCTCGGCAATTTTAGAAATAGGCCGGTTGTTGTCTAAATTTTCATGACCTACAAACTTATAAACGGGCACAACTCTTGCCTGTTTCCATTTATCAGGTACGACTCCAGATGCCATAGAAAGATTCACAATAAATGTTATTATCGGTGTTGTGACTGTAGCACTGTCTTTCAAAATGCCGATGGTTTCTCCTCTTCGTCATCACTATAACTACTATCAGCAAACATTGATAAACTGCAATTTAGGCTACAAGATGTTTTACTTTTTTGAGCAGCCAGCATCTCAGGACGACTTGGTTTATTGCCACCATCCTTGGTAATCGGTTCTGCAATTATTCGTGTGTTCTGTCTTTGGATAACTTCGGTCGTTCCTCCTCGGCAGCATCCTTCGTATTTAGAATTTGAACAGCACAGTCTATCTGCGAAAACTTTTAAATGTATGTTTTTTATAATATTCTTTTAAATGTATGTTTTTTATAATATTCTCGAACATTTCGTTAAATATTTATTGGTCACCATACGTTAAATTCACGTAGTCTCCATCATCATCATCTTTAAATCGGATTCTAATCGTTGTTGGTGTTACGTACTGTAGTGATCTTACGTTTGCTTTTATGTCATTATTTAAATCTACAAAATTATAAACCAATTCTCTCAAAGAGGTAGACGAAAAATGTTGAAAATTTTTCATGATTGTAGTCTAATTTGAACAGGTATCTCATGGACCCCATGAGAGGTTTCTCTTGAGAATTACTTCTTTGAAACTCTGTCAAAGCTCCATAGCAACATCACGTTTTGCCCTTGGTAACAATAATTGTTACGTCCAATTAACGTCAAGTTTCAAACAATGAAACAACGCCCTAACTAATGCAAGCTTCAAGATCAACTACAAATAGCTGTAATTCCAAAAACTAATTGTCAAAAATTGGGATTTGCTGAATCAATTAAAATATGTAAATAATGACATCATTTACTGTTTACACACACTGCTAATTACTCCGTTAAATATTTATATGATCGTCAACGAACTAATTGTCATCTGTGATAATACTAATACATTATATAATTAGATTTTAGAAGCATTATATATTTTTTGTTTTGTTATTCTACTACAGTATCTACTGGATCGGAAATTTCTCAATCAGATTTGCGAAAAATTCGGGAACATTGAAGGAGTTAAGATTTTTTATGATCCCTTGACGAAGCGTCATCTGGGGAAAGCCCGCGAATTGGTTTCTCGACTTCCGCTTCTGCCCAAGCTTGCTGTTGCTAAATTTGAAGGGACATCGATTATGGGGTGCATTGTACATGCTGATCTTGAACATAAAGTTGAAATAAAGCCTCAAATTAAAATACAAGCCACCCAACATGAAGCAAATTCTGTTCGTAAAACATCACCACCAACAGAGAGGTTGAACTCTATTACTATTGCACATCTGGTAATAGATAATATTAATGTTCAACTACTACTCTATTTGGTGGTACCGATAGTCTTCCTGATCTTGTGTAAGAACCGGGATTGTTTTCTGAAATTGCGGTTTCTGCAGCTTGTTCAGTAGGTTCTATGGCTTCTTGCTGTTCATTGGAAATGTCTTTAGAGGGAGTTAAATCAGGTGTCGTCGATTCTGTCGAAATGTCGTTGTAGGCGTTTTCACTACATATGAACGAGGAGTTTCAGATATTTCAATAATCTTTTCTGGTTCTTTACGATCTGGAATCCATACTTTACAATTAGGTTTAATGTTTTGTAATGTTTTAACTCCATGATGGGAATCCCATCATGATTCTTTTTCTGTCGTTTCTATATCATCTCTTCTTTTTTCTCTGACTGCCACGAGATATGGCCATGTAGGTACCAGCTGTTCTGCGACAAGTGGAAGTGTTGTTTGCATCTTTCTGCCAAATAAAAGTTCAGCAGGACTATAACCATTCTCGAGTGGAGTAGCTCGGTACGCCATTAAAGCAATGTACGGATCTTTTGATTTTTTAGAAGAGATTTCACCGTTTTTACAGCCCTTTCAACTTCACCATTAGCTTGAGGGTATCTTGGACTGCTCGTCTGATGCTTGAAACCATAACTTGATCAAAATTTTACAAATTCCGCTGATCTAAACTGAGGACCATTATCCGATATTACTTTATCTGGAATACCATGTCTATCAAAACATGACTTCTTATGCCTTATCACATCTGTCGATGTTGAGCTGTGTAAGAAAGCTATTTCTGGATATCTTGAAAAATAATCAACGATTATGAGATGTTTCTTACCATTCAACTCAAACAGATCAGTACATACATTTTGCCATGGTCGATCCGGTAAAACAGACGAGCTCAGAGGTTCAGCTCTGTTCTTTCTTTCCTTAATGCATACATGGTAGTTTCGAACCAAATTATCAACTTGTTTGCTCATACCAGGCCACCATACTGAGGTTTTGGCTCTTTCTCTGCATTTCGTTATTCCAAAATGTCCTGAATGGATTTTATCAAGTATGTCCAATCTCATTGATGATCGAATTACCAACCTTTTTTCCTTAAGAAGAAGTCCTTCTTGAACCGTAAAATCACCAACATGTTGCCAGTAGGGCTTGATAGCGTCACTGATATGGTTTTTATCTGGCCATCCATGAGTACAGTACTTCATGACTTGATCACATACTTCATCTTGGTTGAGACGGATACTAAGTTCATTTAATCTATCTTCTGTGACTGGTAAATCTTTCAACACTTTGTCAATAAATCCTTTGGCTTCTTCGGCTAATATATCTTCATTTCCTTTATCCATGATTGGAGAACGACACAAGGTGTCGGCACATACCAAATATTTTCCTTGCACATGTAATATTGTATATGAGAATCACATGAATCGCATTCTGAATCGTTGTATTATTGGAGACATATCGTTGAGACTTTTTTGTGTGAAGATTGGAACTAACGGTTTGTGATCTGTTTCTATGGGGAATATCATGCCAGAAATATGTTCAGAACATTTCTCACATGCCCACATAATACCCAGGGCTTATTTTTCTATTTGTGCATATTTTTGCTCTGTTGGTGACAATGCTCTAGAAGCATACGCAACTGGTTGCCATTGGTGATTTGCTTGTTTTTGCATCATAATTGCACCCAGACTATACGAAGAGGCATCGGTACGAATTTTTGTTTCCGCCTTTGGATCGTAAAGTGGCAGTACAGGAGTATTGCTGAGGATTTCCTTAATATCTTCGAAGGCCTTTTCTTGCTCGATTCCCCAGTTCCAGTGATTTTTGTTACTCAGCAAGTCTCATCAGCTAATAATGTTGAGAAGTTACTCAATTGGTTGCACATCCTAAGAACCGTCTTACTTCTTGGATGCTGCTGGGTGTTGACATCTCTGTGATGGCGCGGACTTTTTCTGGATCAGCACTAATTCCTCTAGCATTTATCACATGAACCAGATAACGAACATGGGGTTTTGAGAATTCACACTTTCCACCATTCAGCGTAACATTAGCTTTCTCGAGTTTTTAAAGAACTTTCTCCAGTCTTTCATCATGCTCTTTAGTATTCATTCCATGGACAATAATATCATCAGTCTCGATACAGACCCCTTCACAATCTTCCAGGATCATCTCTAATTGTTTTTGGAAATGTTTTGAAGCTGGTGTTATTAAAAAAGGTAGTACATTGAAATGGTATCTTCCCCACGGTGTTATGACTGTAGTTATTGGAGCAGATTATTTAGATAATGGGATTTTCCAGAAACCAGAGTTGCAATCAAGCTTTGAAAACTCTGTTGATCCAGCCAAATTTACCAATATGTAATCGACACAAGGTAGGGGATGCGTTTCTCGTAGAATGCTTTCATTTAACTTGGACGGGTCAAGATAGCTTCTGACATCACCATTTGGTTTTGGTACAATTACCATATGCGAGCACCACTCTGTGGGGCTTCGAAGCCTTCGATTCTTGAGATGGCTCCCATTTTCTCCATCCTGTCTAATTCTTATTTAACTTTAGGTCCTTCTTGGTGTGTATACAACATGGGGTTGAGCAACTGGTTTTAACTTGATGGTGTATTCATTATCGATTCTTCCAAGACCTTTGAAAAGTTTTGGAGACGCGTTTTTCCACTTGTTATCAAGTTCTGCTTCGTCGCTGCTCTTTACTGCTTCAACAAAGTTTATTTTCTTGAGTAGATTTAATGCACGTATAGCTGGTCCACCAAGAAGAGCTCGATGTAAACCTTTGATAACTGCATATACATCTTGTACTATTATTTTCTCATCAGCTTCTATCGTCGCGGTATATTTTCTACAAATGTTTAATTTTTTTATCACAAGAATGTAGCTTCTTCTTTGACTTTTCAAAACAGGAAGCTTTCTTTTCATGCTTTCGTAGGTGTGATATGGAATACAAGTTTCGTCAGCTCCAGTCCATTTTGAATTGAATTTTGTGTCCTTCAATTTTTAAATCGACTTTCCACTGAGCGTTGTTTTGCGAAATAACTTCCCCAAGGAATTGCATCTTCGTCGCTGCTTTCTTCGTGTATTTCTGCAACCTCTTTACTTCGGCACACGGTAGCCCAATGTCCGACTTTAGAACACTTGTTACATGTGGAGTTTCTTGCAGGGAACTTTTCTCTGCTATGGGTTGGGTGTTTCCCACATCTAAAACAGCTTTGTTTATTGGCGAGCTCTTTACGGTTTGTCTTTGCTATCGCTTTGTTTGTCTGAACTCGCCGTGATTTCTTGTGCTTCGCAGAACGAATAGAATCTATATCATTACTCTGGACATCAGATTTGCTTCTTAGTTCGCTTCGCTGCCTTTTCACGGCTTCGGTTTCTCGAACGATATCTTGTGCTTTTTTAATGTTAGGTCGGGATCCAGTTGAAGTCTTTGAGAGACATTTGCATCTTTTAAACCAACAACACTTCGGTCTCGGATCATTTGGTCGTGCAAATTTCCATATTCACAATGTTCGGATAATACGTGTAAAGAGGTGATGAATTCTTCAACTGATTCGTTCTCTTGTTGTACTCTTCTATTGAACTTAGCACGCTCGTATATTATGTCTCTTCTGACCGCAAAGTGCGAATCAAATTTTTCTTGACTGTCTTTGAGCTGTGTTTCATTCATTTTAAACGAATTCAGGATATCTTCCGCTTGGTCGCCCATTCTATAAATCAGTGTGTTGATTTATGTTACTTCGTCCTTATCATTCAGTTCTGTTACCCTTGTAGAATCAGACATATTTAAAACCTATTTGAAGTCTATTTTTACCCTATTTAACCCTATTTTCCTCCTATTTTTCACCCAAAATGGCTATTTTATTTCTATTTAGCTAATTTTGTGAAATAGTCTATGGCTATTTAAAATATATTTAAAACATAGGCAAAACATATTTTGCAAAAAATGGCTCTGAAATAGCTATTTAATTCCTATTTTATGGAGAATTGTGATGCTGAGTCGGTTCAAAATAGCTTTTGAATAGCTAATTTTAACTATTTTTGGATGCCAATACTGAAATAGATATTAAATAGCATTAAAAATAGCTCTGAAATAGGTATTTAATTCCTATTTTTAGAGAACTGTGATACTCTCTTGGTTCAAAATAGCTTTTTAAACAGCTATTTTTAACTATTTTTGCAAGCCAATACCGAAATAGATATTAAATAGCATGAAAAATAACTTTGAAATAGCTATTTAATTCCTATTTTATGGAGAATTGTGATGCTGAGTTGGTTCAAAATAGCTTTTGAATAGCTAATTTTAACTATTTTTGGATGCCAATACTAAAATAGATATTAAATAGCATTAAAAATAGCTCTGAAATAGGTATTTAATTCCTATTTTTGGAGAACTGTGATACTCACTTGGTTCAAAATAGCTTTTTAAATAGCTATTTTTAACTATTTTTGGAAGCAAACATCAAAATAGATATTAAATAGCATCAAACATTAGCTCTGAAATAGGTACTGTATATATTTTTAAGTTAACAGATAACACCAAATGAACTGTAGAGATAATTAAACTCTCTGTCTCTTTAATAAATATTTTGAAGAAAGCAGTAAGGATCCTGAAGAAACATCCATGGAAGAAATCAGCAATGAAGTTTGGTGTTGCCCAATTAAAGTGAAACCTGGGTGTGATACCTGAAATCCCAACTAATTCAAGATGTAATTCTGCATGGGTACAATAAATCACAGGAAGCCAAATCAAATTATAACTATTAGTGAAATTGTATTATATATTATATTAAAATAAATGGTTTGAACCTAGGAGTATCATTACATGTGTGAAGTTGATCACGTAGTTGTAGTCTTGATAAAGACTATTGTTGGTGACTGACGTTTCAACGGCGTCAGCAGCGGTTATCGTTGAAACGTCAGTCAAGACTATAACTTCACACATCTAATTATATATTATATTATATTATATTATATTATATTATATTATATTATATTATATTATATTATATTATATTATATTATATTATATTATATTATATTATATTATATTATATTATATTATATCATATCATATTATATCATATCATATCATTTCATATCACATCATATCACATCATATCATATCATATCATATCATATCATATCATATCATATCATATTATGTTATATTATATTATATTATATTATATTATATTATAATATATTATAATATATTATAATATATTATAATATATTATAATATATTATATTATATTATTATATTATAACTCGTACCCAGGCTTCACCTTCTGTTTGGATTTACTATTATATAATTTATGACAAGTTCCGAGAAAAGTTGTTTAAAATACACTGTAAACTACTAAAATGTAATAAAAAATAACTTACATAGTGACTGTTGTTACTATGTAACATACATAGTAGCTGTTGTCTTTGTTGCTTTTTGGTACCAATTTCAAATAATTTTGATGAATTTATGCGAGTTTCAAAACCCGGTCCTACGGCACTATATATACATATTTAATAAGAATATCACTTTCAACAATAATCCATATGATACCGCCACATCGTGGTTCGAGGAACCGGTATGCGTTTTGTATCTGCCTTTCAATCCCTATCGCCCCGCCCCCTAGCCTGCGTAGCCGGCGGTTTTTTAGGGTTGGGGTGCGTTAGGGTTTGGAGTCGAGCAAGTTCCGCCTTGCCTGCGCTGCAGCCCGCTTGCTCTACCCCAAACCCCAACGCTTACCCGACCCCGGCCCCAACCCTAAATCTCTTTCGTGAAGTTGTTCGCTCAAACGAAAGCAACAAACGAAAGCTGATATAGCCTCATTTGGCACAGTGACGTCAGGACTCAGTAGGGAACAGATTATGGCGCAAACAATCACTACAGAATTCTGAGTCTGGTGTGGTATTTAGTGTTCTGTGATTGGACAACACTTGATACGTGTGATCATGCTTTTCAAGCATCGCGCTATATTCAAAACTGAAAATGCGATCTGCACGTATATTTTTAACGAACGAAAGAAGATTATTTGTGATAATGGAAACTTCTAACAAAGGGAGAAGTATTATAAAACTCAAAGGTAAGGTTCGAAAGAAAGTGATTTTAAAATCCGTCAAGGCAATAGTATGTTTTGCTTGTCCTTTGAAAGGATAATAATAGAGTGAGTTAATATAGCATATTAATTCTGATATATTTGTGAATTTGCGTTGCTTTGTAGAGCCAAAGGAATTATTGATTTCTTCCCGAAAGATTACTCCGCCCTTACAGTTTCAAGAAACAAGGTTTTAGGAACGACTCCACAACTAAGTGGTTTGAACTAGGAAAATACCTGGGAGCACGTGGATATTAGCGAGCCAGAACCCTGAAAAGGTCTAATAAAACCGGTGAGCCAAACACTTTCATGTGTCTATACAGTTTGTGATGATGAAGATTATATATAAGTGTATATTTATGATTTATAGACCCAGAGCGAGGGGAATTCGACGAAATATTACCCGCGAGGGATGATATATCATTCGTTCGAACGGAGTTCAAATAACCTGCTCACGGCTTGCTACTAGCGTTCAGCAGCATTCGAACGGCAGGCTACTGACGAATTCCCCGAGCGTAGGGTCTAAATTATATATTATACCGAAACAATATTGAATGCGGTCTTGAAACGTCTTGTTGTTCGGCTCGTATTTCGCGCGTGGCATTTGGTTTCGCGCGTGATACTGGAGTCGAATTGGGAAATGAATACACAAAATTATTATTCGCCTGCACAGCGGGATCTGAACAAGATTTCTGTGCCATTTAGAAATCTTTGGACAAATTACAAGTAAATAATTAAATATTTAATAGTTAAACATTATCTGAGAGTTGTAGTTAGAGATTTTCTAATACCAGTGAGTATACCGATATGGTTACTTGGCGCTTTCTCGATATATGAACAAACCAAAATTCAAACAATCGCTAATCCTAACCCTAATCCTAACCCTAGTCCTAACCCTAATCCTAACCCAAATCCAAACCCTAAAACTAAGACTTGGGTTGATGTTATAATAATTTTAAATTTCGGTTGCTCATATATCGAGAAAGGGCCGGTTACATACTATAGACATTTTTCCAGTCCTCTTGATGCAGAAAAATTCTGGTAAAAATGGTTTAAGTTGGTGTTCAAAAAAATTCTGTGGCACTGGTATACTCTGCCTTAGTTTATATCAGTACAGACTTTAAATTACCACCACTTATATCATACATATTTGACTACAGCAAATGATTGTAAAATTATTTGCAACATTGAATAATTAATTATAATAATTAATTTTCCATTGCAAAAATTGGTTATGGTGTATGCTAATACTGTAGATAATTTTAGGTTAAACAGATTTTTGTCAAGAAAATTATTAGATATTTTGAATAACACAGCTACCTTTATTTTCAGCTCATTTGTGCACTTATTTTGATTGGGGGACTTTAACTGGTGAAGAGAACCAATGAATATGGATAAGTGTAGGAATTTGAACAAGAAAAAATATAGCTATTATTTAAAAACTAAAAATTATTGTTATATAGCTGTGGCTTCCCTAGATATAATACAGACTGTCATATTGGTTGATTTGTGGTCACGTGGGCTTAGATAAATTCAAATGTCGACCGAGCAGGCAATAAGTTGTTACCGGGTAATTATTACCCACTTAGGCAATAATTTTTGAATTGTTAAAACTGTTGTATGGATAGCCACGTATGTTTAGTTTTTCTTCATCGCTATATAATAAAACGCTTAATGTCTGCTCCCTTGCAAAATAGTTAGTTTTGTTTTCCCTTGAGTCTTGAGTCTTGATCCCACTTGAATCAAGTCCCAGGCGGATTACCTAGGATTCCAAGTGGGATTTACCCTTGGATGCCGTGTGGGATCCCGTTCCAAATTCCCAGGATCGCACCTGGGATCCAGAATTAATTATTATATTTTGATCTATTTTTAACTATATTATGAGTTAGGACTATGTTTTAACTATTTACTATTTATTTTACTATATTAGGACTATGTTTTAACAATTTATTATCTATTTTTTAACTACATTAGGACTATATATTTACCATTTATTATCTATTTTTTAACAACATTAGGACTATGTTTTAACTATTTATTATCTATTTTTAACTATATTAGGACTATATTTACTATTTATTATCTATTTTTTAACTATATTAGGACTATGTTTTTACTATTTATTATCTATTTTTAACTATATTAGGACTATGTTTTAACTATTTATTATCTATTTTTAACTGTTGGGACTATTTCAGCTATATATACTATTTAAAACCTATTTTATTGCTATCTGACTGGACCAAGTAAATTTAACAAAATCACAACATAGGAAAACAATAGGGTTACACTTAGGTAGGAAAAAATAGTTTTTTTATATCAATTTAAATAGGAAAATCATAGGGAAAAAATAGTAAGCCAAATAGAATGATATCATATGTTAAAAATAGGAAATAAATAGTTTAGAAAAATAGGAAATAAATAGGAATTAAATAGTGTCTGATTCTACAAGGGCAGCGTTCTGAATCTTTCCAAGCGTCGTATCCAATTCGGCCATGTTTCTCCTTTTGAAAAATCAAGGGAATCCGCTGGTTTATACGCCATTGCCATTTCAATACATTAACACCGCTGCCACCATGTAGTGTTCGTGACTATTAGAGTCAAGAAAGTTTCTTTAGATCTTTGAGTTATATATATACAAGATTACCCGTATGTATCCATAATTATCTAAACTAAATACCACTACAAGTAGGACACAGTCTTTTTTTGAGGATACGAATGACGTTGTGGAGAGCTGGTTTCAAATATTCAACGATGTATGTGATCTAAAGAGCTGTATAATTTGGACTTGATTACTCAATCAGTAAAACTGCTAAACAGCTTTCAGGCAACCTTGTCTTAAGCTATCTCGTTCCAGCCCATCAAGAATTGTCGGAATGGAACTAACATGATACCGTTTAGTATCCCGCGTATCACAAAGTAAAAGGTAAATTAGCTCCTACAGTGTCATCCCACAAGACTACTGGGCTGATAGACTTGGACTAAAGATCTTGAAAGTGGCTGCCTCAGGGATCTCTCTACTATTCAGCCTTCTAATAAACCATTTTATTGATAACATTGATTTTCCGACAGTGTGGAAATCTGCAACAGTTACTCCTATACTTATTAAGCCGGTATATGAAAGACAGAAAGCAGTGTGGTGTTGTTAATGGAGTCCAATCAGATGTTTGATTAATCAGATGTTCGGTCTTGGGCCATTTATTGTTTATTATATTCATAAACGATTTACCACAGGTTATCTGACGAACATCTATGTGGATGATACTGCTGTGGTTTCAAATTTAACTGAAATTCAGCAGAAACTGCAAGATGGTATGGACAAGGTATCTGGATGGACAGCAGAAAACAGGATGATACTTAATTCATCCAAAATTTAATCCACGCTTGTAAAAGGGAAGCAAATGGAAAATAAACTTTCAAGTACGGAACATAAGATCAATCGAAATGAAATTGTGTTCTTTATAAATGCAAGTGCATGTGTTCTTTTTCAAGTGTCTTTTCGGTTCTGCTTTATCTACAAGTTCAAACTCGGGTGTCATGAACGTGTAATTTTCGCGTCGTTGGTTTTCTTCGGCGGTTGTCGAGGTGAGGCCGACGTTCTCGATCATTCCATTATTTGACTTGTATGGTACGATTATATATTAAATTATTCTGTAAATAACTTTACATCTATGAGCTATGAAGGGGCGCTTGGTATAAACCATTAGGTGACAATTGGCAAATAAGTTGCTATTTGGACTGGTTTAATACGCGCCAGATGTTACAGTACTTGCATGTTGTCAAATGAATGCGCTCTATCCTTTCGCGACGGTATATATCGCATTTTTATCGTAAATACCAATATAAGTATAATCAGCTGGGGGCAGTTTTAGTGTAAACTATTTCTAGTTATTATTAGTTATCCACCCCGCTATCCACGCTTTGAACAGCCGCTTATTATCCGATGGATAACTATCCACTGGATAGCAGATTTATGCGATGGATAGGACTTATGCACCAGATAACTTATCCAGGCTTTGAACAACCGACTCCTGCTGTATAGTGTGGCATAACAGCCTGCCCTGTTGCGCAACGAAGGAGGGAAGAGATTCCAAAAACGAGCTTCGAGAATTATCCAACTTGGTCGTTCGTACGAGAATCACTACAATACTTGGATTTCCCAAGGCTGGATGACAGGTCTACTATCTTCTACGTGAAGACCATCACGAAAATTGCAATATGCGGCCCACTTTCTCAACATTTAAGCCATGCTGGTGAACGTACGCCGTACATATAGTCCTAGTCTAGGAACACTTGGACTTCGTTTAAATGCAGAACTGAAAGGTACAAACGCTGTTTTATTTTCCAAGTACCATCTCAATGTTGAGATCAGGACCAGTTTAAAGAGTGTAAATCTAAATTAGTCAGTCATATTGGTCATTATATATTTTTACTATAA
Source organism: Chrysogorgia sp. JL179-B06 (assembly GCA_035772405.1). Lineage (NCBI taxonomy): Eukaryota > Metazoa > Cnidaria > Anthozoa > Scleralcyonacea > Chrysogorgiidae > Chrysogorgia > Chrysogorgia sp. JL179-B06. Next base: position 1,427,680 of record JAYKKM010000410.1, on the reverse strand, counting down.
ATACGGATACGCAACAACCCCTCGCCCGTTTGCTGGTTGCTTACAGGGTACTTCTTTTACTTAGAATTAGATAATAGCCCATTTAATCGTCAGACTGAATAAATAATTTCCAGTGCACAATATTGCTGAAATCTTTGTATTGTCTGAATTTAATTGTTTCATAAAACATCAAACTAAATACATGAAGCCAATCTTTTTTAATTTTTGGGTGCAGCAACAGAATAATGGGGAAGTCTACTGTTGTTTCTTCCATCAATCACTAAGAAAGAAATTACTTTTTTCACACTGTTGATGATTCATGAAACAGACACCAGAGCAACCTCGTTCCCAGGGTTTTCAACCCGCCATCGCGGACTCGTCGAGCGAAAATCCTGGTTGCGGCTGGTCACGTGCCCCCTAAAAATTGGGGTTTTTTTAATTAGTGATTTGACAAACACTTAAGGAGGGGTGACAAAGATACTTTTGTAACTTGTTCACCTGTCTGGCGCCAGTCTGTCTCCTTGCACAATAACCCTGTGCAATATTGTCAAAACGAAAACGAACAAAAGGCAAACGAACCATGTAGCTTTCAGATCGAAGATCATGTCGAGTCCAAAAATTAAGGAAACCCCGAAGAAGGTCTACAAATCAGCTAATACACCATCTAATACTTGCCGATTTTCTCGCAGTGTTGGTGATGCGAAGTATCTAAAAAACTTGAACAACAAGGAAAATCTTCAACTGCTTGCTTCGGCCGAAATACTTTACGGAGGAAGACTTCCATGCGATGATGTGCTCCCTCGTTTAATCTGCAGGCCGTGTGAAAGAAGATTGAACAATTTCACAAAGTTCAAGAAGCTGATTTGTGAGAGCCAAACGGCCCAAACCACCTTCGTGCGCACTAAGAGAAGTAGTGACATTTCTCCCTCTGCCCCGACAACTGCGGCGAAAAGTTCCAAAAGAATCAACTCAACTACAAGCTGTCGTGGACTGACTTTTGATGATGTGTCTATGTCATCAGCAGAAACTCACGTAAGCTCACAGTTGTTAAATCACGCATTTTATTAGTCTTTTTCCATTACAATTCATTGTCGAGTTAGAATACGAGCAAAACTAAACGTGTGATTTTTTCGCATTTTAGGTTGCCTCCTCAGTCACTACTTTATATCCACATGAAACTTCTGAAGAATATGGAGCTCAAGGGAACGACCATAATGATCTGCCGTTTGGTGAAGTTCTGACAGAGATAAACAATGAGCTGAAGAAAGTTGCGAGATGGGAGTCCAACTCGGTTCTTCGAAAAAAAAACTTCGAAGGTTTGAGCAAGCTGGATTTCAAAGACATCGTCAATGAGATCAGAACACAGTGCCCGTTCACGTATATGGTATTGTCGGTGATGATAGAAGTAGAATATAACACTGAGAAAAAGCTAGCGCCCTTGTCCCTTATGTACGGTATCCTGAAGTTCAAAATATGTCATGAACTAAGCCGTTTACAAAGAGTCAATACCATGTTATTTTATTTTATTTATTGACAATATTTAAGCAGGAGGCTCTCTCACATAGAGTGATTTTCAGAGAGGTCCTATATAAATAAATTACAATAATTAATTACAATAATAAATTACAATAATTAATTACTAAATTACATAAGGATGAACTAAAATATAGATATTACAATATTTAAAAAGTTCGTAATAATAAAATATAACATTACTAGATATATTTGAAAAATTTCAATTTAAACTGAGAAACATTGTTTGCACTTCTAATATCTTCACTTAGGGTGTTCCAGTCTTTAATTGCATGGTATTCTAGCCTTTCTTTCCCCCAATTTCTTTTAACTGCAGGCAAGCATAAATTATTTTTATTACGTGTGTTATATCTATGGATGTCCTTGAGTGACTTTAAGATTAAATTGGTCACAGTTAAACCATTCAAACATTTAAAAATGTGCAGACATCTGTGGTAGAATCTTCGTCGATAGAGTTTGATCCAGCCTAATTCGTTTATAGCATCAGTTGCCGAGGAGTGTAGATTGCGGTCGAGAATTATTTTGGCTGCTTTGTTTTGAAGGATTTGTAGGTTGTCCATAAGGACGATATTGTTCTTATCTCCCCAGAGAAGATCACCATAATCAAACAAGGGTAGCACTAAACTATTATAAAATAAGAGTCGTGCATATCGAGGAAGGAGGTGTTTGATTCTCTTCAAGAGTCCCATGCGTTTATTAATCTTTGAACACAGTTTGTCGACGTGTTCAGTCCAGTCATGTTACATGAAAAAGTCACACCGAGATATAAACATCCTTCAACTCTCTCCACCTCATTATCATTAACCTTGATTGAAATCATCGGTAGAAACACCAATAGCTGACAGTTTGGTAAGCAAGATACCGTGATCAACTGTGTCGAAGGCCTTAGATAGGTCTAAGAACACAGCACCACATAGTTTCCCCTTTTCCATATTTTCCAAAATCTCATCAGCAAAGTCTGACAATGCTGCAGTTGTAAAGGATTTAGGACGGAAACCAAATTGATTTTCATTGAGCAGGTTATTTTCATTCACATATTCATAAAGTTGGACATGAACAGCTTTCTCAAGTAACTTGCTTAGTGTTGGTAGAACTGAAATAGGTCGATAATTTGTTACATTCTCTCTATTACCCGATTTAAACAAGGCTGTCACCTTAGCACATTTCCAACTCAATGGAAATAAGTGATTTTGAATTGATTTGTTCAGTAGCTTTGTGACAGATGGAGTAATTATTTCAGATGCATCCTTGAGCAATTTGGCATTTATTTTATCCAGACCAGTTGCCTTTTTGGATTTGAGAGACTTTAAATATTTGATCACGAACGACTCATCGATGGGAAGAATGTTAAATTGTCTATTGCTATATAAATAATATTCAGGGACATAGGTTGAAGTAACAGCACACAGCTTATCGGCAAGAAATTGGCCAATAGTGGCAAAGTGTATGTTTAAAACAGTAGCAATAGATTTAGGGTCCGTGTATTCAACTTCATCAGAGATTATACAGTTTGGAATAGTCAATTTACATTTTCAGGAAGATGCTTCATTAACAGCGTTCCATATTTTATGTGAATCATATTGGCCGAAAGTGATGCTAACACGGAGGTAAATACACAAATATTAAGCTTATAAAGTATCCTATTTGTGATAATTATTGCCTATTAACTCAATTATATTTCTTTAAAAAAAATAATTAAGCGCGACGATTTTTACATGTAAAACAACTGTCAACACGTTGCCGCAACTAAATTGCAATAAAGTCAAAGTAATATTGATGCGTGTAATATTTCGTGTGAAACTACAAAAGTAAAAATGTAAAATTACTATTTACTTTTAGAACACGATCAGATTACTCTGCGTAAATGTTTCGACGACTCCACTTATTTTTAATTGCTATCATTTGGATTATCCACTTTAATACTTTTACAGATTTATAATGATCAATATTATCGTGGGTTTTCCAGTAACGCAACAGTATAGACGGAACACAATTGATGTGTGAAAGTAGAAATTATTTTCCTTCATGGATTTCCATTTCATATCGGTTCAGCCTCAGCTATGTATACTACGCCTCTGGTAGAAAAGGCGCTGTTGAATAACACTATGCAATTTTTTCAATGATGCAACTTGCAATGTAAATTTTTGTGAGTCCATGTATGTAGAATTTTATACATGCAAGATGTGTGTTGGCCTTTAGTGGAAACTATAAGTGTATATGATGCGTTCTGGTGTAAGAAAATATTGCATTGTTGTGTAACAGTGCCTCTAGTAATAATTTGCCTGCATGAAGTGTATTTTGACAATAACATGCAGTTGCGATATTATTCATTTTCAGTTGTATGGAAAGCTCAACAAGTATGGAATTTGTCTTGACAAAACCAATAAATATACTATCCTGGACGAAATTGGTAATCACTTTATGGACAAGGTGGTGGAACAGGTGAAGGCAGGGAAAAAGTTTACCTTTGTACTAGTCGATAACATTGATTGGGATTTGAAAGAACATGAAACGAAATTGGGATTTGAAAGTACATGAAAAAATTGCAATATGCGGCCCACTGTCTCAACATTTGACCCAGGCTGGTGAACGTACGCTGTACGTACAGTCATAATTTAGGAATACTTGGACTTCGTTTACATGCAGAACTGAAAGGTACTAGATGCGATTGCTACTTGCTTTAAACTGTTTTTTGTCAAACAGTCCGTAAATATTTACCAAAGAAAACAACGAGATAAGAGGTAAACAATTTATTACATACTTTGTATTCACACGAGGTTTTAGGTTCAGTAGCTTAATAGTTTTGCGCATGCTCGGAATTAATTATGTTAATTAATGTCACGCGTGTCCATTCCGCCGGCCTTGATTACATCATCTTAAGAAAAATTTCAACATTACAAATAAGTGTTCATAAAAACTAAGCTTTAAACTTATCTGATTTAACATATGGTAGTTCATTGTTCAACATTCGTTTTATTTTTTCTGATCTTTCTTCTGATCATCTTTCTTCCGATCATCTTTGGCTGGAAGAAGTAAACATAACTTGACAATCGGTCGGATGAAAGTTCCAGTTTTTATCTTAACAGTAACGACTCGAACTAGATTATCTGGACCAGGATGGGTCTTTGTTACTCGAGCAAGGGGCCACTCGCAGGGAGATGTAAGATTGTCCTTAACGAGAACAATATCATCTATATGAAGGTTTCTTCATGGAAGTCTCCACTTGTTGAATCGTTGTAGACCATTGAGGTATTCAGCAAACCATCGCTTCCAGAAGTGTTGTGTCAGTGCTTGACACAGTTGCCATCGCCTTAAACCATGAATGGGTTCGGTAGAAATACGGTCAGGTAAAGCTTCTAAAGGACGACCAATTAGAAAGTGACCAGGAGTAAGTGGAGCGATTCCATCATCATCATTTGCATCAAGTGACGTTATCAGTGGTCTCGAGTTAAGACAAGCTTCAATTTGGCACAGGGTTGTTGTCATTTCTTCAAAGTTAAGCTTGGTTTCACCGACAATTCTCTTTAAATGACGTTTGCAGGCCTTCACTCCGTTCTCCCAAACAGAGCCGTGATGAGGGCCAGTAGGTGGGCTGAATTTCCACTGCATGTCTTGGGTCGAGCAGAAATTTAGGATGGATTTCTTGATAGCTTGTTGCTGAAGAAGCTGAGAAAGTTCCTTCAAGTCTTTGTCAGTACGGCGGAAACAAGTTGCATTATCACTCCAAATCTGAGTTGGCTTTCCTCTTCGAGAAACAAAACGACGAAGTGCAGCAAGGAATGCTTCTGCGGTAAGATCGGACACTAATTCGATATGGCAGGATTCTGTTACCAGGCAGACAAAGATGGCTGCATAGGCTTTGCGGTATGTTGGCTTTCGTATTGCTCCAACTTTCAGTGTTAACGGTCCTGCGTAGTCCACTGAGACCCTTTCATTAGCAAAGGTTGGTAGAACACGTGCTGGTGGAAGTTGACCCATGAGTTGACTTGATACCTTTGGAGATGCTCGTTGGCACACCATACACTGACGTATCCACTTACGTACATGTATGACTCTACGTGCACCGATAATGTGGTAAAGATCTTGGAGGGATCGTAAAGTGAGTTTAGGACCCGAGTGGCATAAACGTTTGTGTTCACTTCGTATGATTAACGTTGTGAGGCGATGCTTTCCATGAAGGATTAGTGGATGACGAGATTCGTAGCACTTGGATGACTGTGAGAGACGTCCACCAACTCTTAATAAACCGTCAGCATCCAAGAAGGGATTTAAAGGCTGCAAAGGATTGGATAGAGACAGTGGCTTTCCTTTTCGTAGCGTTTTGATGGCATCTGGAAACAATTGAGCTTGCACTTGTTTAATTAACCATGTTTTGGCTCTGGATAATTCGGAGACTGTGAGTGACGTAGAATTGAATAGGTTTGAACGGGTGACGACGCGAAATACCCATGCAGTGACTCTTACGAGATGAGTATAGCTTGAATATCTTAAGATGTCGATCACAGATTTGGTCGAGGTTGTGTCTGTCGTTGTTTGCATAGTGACTTCTACTTTTTCTTTCAGTTGTAACTTCTCTTTTGTGACACCTAATGAATTAAGAGTTTCCAGCGAAGGAGGCACAGCAAACTTGGATGGCCAGTTTGAAGGATCTTCTTTAAACCAATCAGGACCATTCCACCAAAGCTGGTGTTCCTTTAATTCTTCAGGTGATATGCCACGAGATTCTACATCTGCTGGATTTTGTAGACCATCGACATGTTTCCATTTCTCTGGAGGAACTGAATCTTGTATCTCTGCAATTCTATTAGCTTCGAAGGTTTTGAATCGCTGACTGGTGCCGTAGATCCAGTAAAGCACGATTGTGCTATCGGTGAAGGCATAGAGATTCCACGTTGGAATGGCAAGGACTTCTTGAAGGTGTATCATGAGTTGGGCGAGTAAAAAAGCTCCACAAAGTTCAAGACGAGGTAGAGAAACTTTCTTGATTGGTGCAACGCGTGTTTTTGCCATAACAAGTGATATGTGGACTTCACCAACGACATCAGTGCTCTTCAAATATACAACACCACAATACGCCTTTTAGCTTGCATCAGAAAATCCAATGAGTTGTTGATCGATGACATGGCTGTCTACTGGTGAGTAACACCGTGGGATTCTTACGGAGGAGATTTGGCAAAGATTTCCTCTTCAATGCATCCACTCTCTTCGAATGTCCAGTGGCAATGGCTCGTCCCAACCTATACCACGTTTCCACAACTGTTGGAAAATGATTTTCACGACAATGGTGACACATGAGATAAGGCCAAGTGGGTCGAAGATCTTCGCTGAATCGGACAAGACACTACGCTTGGTAAGACGCGATTCATCAATGGAGAAATCGTTAGACAAGAATCGGAAATGATCTTGACTTGAGTTGTATTCCATCCCAAGTGTTTTAACAAAGTTGTCTGGGTCTCCGAACTTTGATGTGGCTTGGGTGCTTCGAATCTCTTGTGGGATTGAGTTCAAAACTTCTGGTGAGTTAGAGTTCCATTTATGAAGTTTGAATCCTCCTTTGGCAAAAAGATCTTGGAGTTGGTGATGTAGCAGAATGGCTTGGTTTCAACGGAACGTAGACCATCATCCACGTAAAATGATTCCTTTACGGCTTTGGCAGCGAGAGGAAATTCTGCTTCGTTTTCCTCGGCAACACGCAACACCGAATTCGTTGCGAGGAATGCAGCACTTGCAATCCCAAAGGTGACTCGAGTCATTCGGTAGTCAAGTACTGGATCGGTAGGATTGGGTCTCCATAAAAACCGATGGTAATCTCTGTCCTCTTGTTCCAAGCTGACTGCACGATACATTTTAGAAACATCAGTGGTGAGGACGTACGGATATCTTCTGAAACGAATAAGGACGTCGTTGAGAGGAGGATGTGTTGTTGGCCCAACAAGAAGCTGGTCGTTGAGAGAGACACCAGACGTGGTTTTCATTGATCCATCGAAGACAACGCGTAGAGGAGTCGTAGTTGAATCTTCATAGACGGCGTGATGAGCCAAGTAGAAGGTATTAGAAGAGGGTTTGTTGAGGTCAACCTGAGGAACTCTTTCTGCATGGCCAGATGAAATATACTGATTCACAACGTTGGCGTATTCTCCAAATTGGTCGGAACGTTGAAGACGACGTTCAAGAGATAGAAGGCGACGTAAGGCAAGAGGTCGTGATTCTCCCAAGGTGGGTTTCTGTGGTTTGAAGGGAAGTCTTACTATGAAGCGACCACTTTCTTCACGCTTGAGGTGTTGGTTGTAATCTTGAACAGCTAATTTGTCGACGGGTGACAGAGGTACTTTAGCTTTAGGTGGTTCCTCCAAAGTCCAGAATTTTTGCAGGGTTTCTTCGCAACCAGGGTAGGTAGTTGATGCATGTAGAGTTGTGATTTCTGTCGTTGATTGATGACCATTGGTGTTGCCAAACAAGACCCAGCCAAAGAGGGTGTCTTGGGCTGCAGGAGTTCCTTTGGGTCCAAGAATAAGTCCTGGTTTTAGGATGTCGTGGTAAGTATTCACACCAAGAAGAATGTCAATTGGCTTTGACACATTGAATTCTGGATCTGCTACCTTGAGAGAGGACAAATGTGGCCAATACCCTTTTAGAAAGGAAGTGGTTGGTAGACATTTCGTTAACGATTGAAGAACAATGGCTTGTACATTGGCAAGAGTAGAAAAGCTCTGAGTAGACTTTAGGTCAATGTTCACAACACTGTTGCTTTGCATGGAAGATTGAGTTCCTCCAATTCCATTTATTGTGATTTCTTGTTTACGTCTCTTTAACTTGAGGTGTTGGGCTACTCTTTCGGTGACAAAAGAAGCTGTGGAAGCTGGATCGAGTAGGGTTCGGGCGACCATTTGATGACCAGTTGGAGAACTCACAATTACTTCGGCTGTCGTCATGAGAACGGAATCAGGACTGGTGGCTCTTGGAGTTGCTACGTAGCTGGCTTGGGTGGTGGTTTCATTACTACTTGGTGGATTGACATTTCCTGGTTGGGTGTTCTGGTGAGTGTGGGGCAATTTGAGGTTTGTTGAACCTTGCTTAGGAACTTCTGACTTGTTTTCAGGCTTGAAATCATCAACATGGAGTTGAGTGTGATGTCGTTTACCACATTTAAGACAATAATGAGGTGAAGGACACTGCTTGATCATGTGTTTTCCCTTTAGACAATTGAGGCAAAGTCCCTTTTCAAACACGAAGGTACGCTTGTCAATAAGAGATTTCTCTTTGAAGGCTTGACAATAGGCTAGACTATGTTTCTGTCCACTGCAGGCTACACACTTGGCTTGTGTCATGGTGGCGTGAACAGATTCTGATTTGCCAGGAAAATTCCCTTGGCCATGTGACTTTGGTTTCTTGTTGAAGAACTTTCTTTGATTCATATCGAATGATGTTAGCTCAGTAGTCGTTGCTCGGAGATCAAGAAATTCAAGGAATTTGATGTAGGAAGGTACATCCTTTTCGGTTTGAGTGAACTTTTGCCATTCAATCATTGTTTCAGGATCAAGTTTGGATTCGCCCAAAGCGGTCATGAATCTGTCGAAGTCGAGCTTATCTTGTGCTTTCAGTGATCTCAGATGATGTTGAAAGGTATCATGTAACTGCCTCAGTTCCACACGTGTACCATCATTAACTGGTTTGGCATTTAGTAGAGCTCTAGCATGGGCACGATGAATAATCTGGGGACGATCAAACCGAGCCTTTAGTGCTGCAACAGCTTCAGGGTAGGCTTCAGCTACTGCGTCAATTCCCTCAATTGCATCAATTGCTTTCTTGGTGACAAGAGATTTTAAAAGATACTGTATGCGAAGCTGGTTATCTAATTTCTTTGAGTTGTGAATTGTCACTTCAAATTGCTGCCAATAAGATTTCCATTTGGTTGGTTCACCATCGAATGTAGGAACATTTAGTGGAGGAAGTTTAACAGTTTTGTGCTCATTATCTTCTGACGATTCTGATGTTTTGATTTTAGTCAATAACAAGTTCAGTTCATGCTGTTGTTGAGTAGTATAGAAAGTGGGGCTACCAGCGCATTTTTCCATTTTTTATGTCTCAACTTTTTTCTCTGATTAACGCAGCACTTTTTCGTTTTTTGGTTCCACATATAATTTTCAAGCAAATATGTGGAACCAAAAAACGGAAAAAGTGCTGCGTTCTCCAGAGAAGTTGAGACATTCAAATGGAAAAAGTTCGCTGTTAACCCCACTTTCGAGACTACTAATAGACAATGTGTCACGTGTTTTGGAGCCTATAAGACGTGTGTCAGCTAGTAGGCTACAGAGTGAGGTGTATAGACGTGAGGCTGTGGGTGAGGATGTCGCTCGTAACAAGATTATGTCAAGCAATATTATGTATGATCCTGGTATGGGTTTTGTTCCAACTAGTGAGTTGAGTGGGACTCATAATTCGAAAGGGTCTAAGGACTTGGCTATATTAAATAATAAAACGACTCTTATGAAAAGGTCTGGACGTAAACGTGACTCTGTTGTGGGTGGTAATGTCGCTCGTAGTGGTATACTATTGAGTGGTGGTGCACATGATCCTGCTATGGGTTCTGGTAATTTAGTTATACCGAATATTAAGATGAGTTTTCTAGAGAGGATGTCTAGCTATCTTGTTGATGCTAAAGCATTGGGGTATAAGTGGATGGACCTTATTAGAAGGGGATCTAGAGAGAACGTTATTAATAGAGTCACCAGAGTTAGGGAGGTCAGAAAGTCTAGACGTGATCTTAGACGATATGTGAGGAGGTCACAGTTAAGTCAGGAGTCCTCAGACAAAGAGTACGAGAGAGTCACTAGTCTTATTGCTAAGATGAAACGTCCTACTGTAGTACAAAGGAGAGTTGCTCTCAAAGGGTACACCAAGTCGTATAGTGTTGAGGTGATCGACAATAAGGATCCATTAAAACAACTAGTCAATACTAGAGGAGTAGTGGGCTCGACTTTAAAGAAAGAGTTAGAGAGACTGAAATGTTTAAAGTTTTCTGAGACATTGAAAGTAACTTTAGAGAAAGAGATTGGTGACGGAGAGTCTGTGTTTAAGACAGCCTTCTTCAATAGTGTAGTCAAAACAGTGACTAGTAGTGTTGATATTAGTGGGACTACGAAGCAAGCTAGTGAGGAGATAGTGAATCGTATAGCTGTATGGTTGTCAGAAGGGTCTGGGTGGGTTGTAGATAGTGTTAGTGACCACTATATTAACGTGGTAGTGTATAAGCCTCTTAAAGGATCGAGTTATATTGAGCTACCAGAAGAGTTGAGGAACGCGTCGAAAGGTTTGATTAATATAAAGAATGAAGATGACAAGTGTTTCATTTGGTGTCACGTGTTGCACAAGTGTCCTGTAGGAAAGGATCCGCAGAGAGTGTCGAAGCACAAGAAGAACGTAGGTTCTGTCAATTATGACGGAGTGAGATTTCCAGTGGATACGAAACAGTACAACAAGATAGAGAGGCAGAATGATATTAGCATCAGCGTGTTTGGGTATGAGGACAAGCAGCCATTCCCTATCTACGTTTCTGAGGAGAAGTGTGAGGATCATATGGACCTACTGCTAATAACGAATGGTGTTAAACGACACTACGTGTACATCAAAGACTTTGGTAGGTTTATGTGCGGTCAGTCTAATCACAAGTGTCGCAAGAATTTCTGTAGGTACTGTCTTCAATGTTTTACTACCAATGAGATTCTAGAGAATCATAAGGAGGTTTGTATGGTGGTAAATGGTAAGCAAGCGATCAAGATGCCAGTCGAAGAAGATAGCACTCTTGAGTACGAAAATTACCATAAACAACTAGAGGTACCATTTGTAATATACGCAGACTTTGAGGCTATCACAGAAAAGGTCGACAACGTGACACCACTCACAGGATCGTACACTAGTGAGTACCAAAGACATACGGACTGTGGGTATGGGTACAAAGTAGTGTGTTGTTATGACGATAAATATAGTAAACCAGTAGAGATGTTTCGAGGTAAGAACGCGGTTAGGAAGTTCATGAAAAAGATGTTAGAGGAGGTTAAATACTGCAAGAAAGTTAGAAAGGAGCATTTTAATAAGGACATGGTTATGACCAGAGCTGATAAGGTTAACTTCAAGGAAGTGACTAAATGTCATATTTGCGATAGGAAATATAAACGTGGAGACGTGAGAGTTAGAGATCATTGTCATATCACTGGTAAATATAGAGGTTCAGCACATCAGTTATGTAATAGGAACTATAGACTGACTGATAAGATACCTGTCATATTTCACAATCTAAGAGGATACGATAGCCACTTCATAATGCAAGAGATAGGTAAGCTAGGTCAGAAAATCAACGTCATACCAAATAATATGGAGAAATATATGGCATTCATGTTAGGTAAACATCTAGTGTTTCTAGATAGTTTCCAATTCATGAGCTCTAGTCTAGCCAACCTAGTGAACAACCTACCAAAGGAATGTCTCAAGTACACGTCTGAACTATTTCAAGGTAAGGAGCTAGAGTTGGTGTCGCGAAAAGGTGTGTACCCATATGACTTTATGGATAGTTTCGATAAGTTTAACGAACTTGAGTTGCCGTCAAAGGAGAGTTTCTACAGCATCCTAAACGACGAGCATGTGTCAGACACAGACTACGAGCACGCTCAAGAAGTGTGGGAGACAATGGGTGTGGAGAATATGGGTGAGTACCACGACCTATACCTAAAGTCTGACGTATTACTACTGGCTGACGTGTTCGAGAACTTTAGAAGAACGTGTAAACAGTACTACCAATTAGATCCTTGTCATTACTTCACATCACCTGGACTATCGTGGGACGCTGCCCTAAAGATGACAGGAGTGGAACTAGAGTTGATGACTGATATTGACATGTTTCAGTTTATTGAGAAAGGAATGCGAGGTGGTGTCTCTTGTATCACGCATAGATATGGTAAGGCTAACAACAAGTACATGAAGGGGTATGATAGTAGTAAAGCATCGAAACACATCGTATACCTAGATGCGAATAACCTTTATGGTTGGGCTATGTGTCAGTATCTACCGACTGGTGGATTTGAGTGGGTCGAGGGTTTTGACATTAACAGTCTAGACGAGTATAGCGACGACTCAGACAAGGGGTTAATACTCGAGGTTGATCTGGAGTATCCAAAGGAGTTACACGACTTACACAACGACTATCGGCTAGCCCCTGAGAGGATGAAAGTAAGTAGTGATATGTTGTCAAACTACTGTAAGACAATCCAAGATAAGTTTAAGATATCTGTAGGAGAGGTTGCGAAACTTGTACCTAACCTAAATGGTAAGAGTAAGTACGTAGTTCACTATAGAAACCTACAACTATACAAGAGTTTAGGAATGAAGGTTAAGAAGATACATAGAGTACTTCAGTTCGATCAGTCACCATGGCTCAAGCAATATATCGACTTTAATACGGACAAGAGAACCCAAGCAAAGAACGACTTTGAGAAAGATTTTTTCAAGCTTATGAATAACAGTGTGTTTGGAAAGACTATGGAGAATCTGCGAAAGCGTGTGAACGTGGAGTTAGTAACAGACGAGGAAAAACTGAAGAAACTAACGTCGAAACCAACATTTGTAAGCAGTAAAATATTTGACAATAACTTGGTAGCAGTTCACAAGATCAAAGAGATACTAACTCTAAACAGACCAGCATATGTAGGTATGTGTATTCTAGACCTATCGAAGACATTGATGTACGACTTCCACTATAATAACGTCAAAAAGGAGTATGACAACAAAGCCAAACTACTATTCACAGACACGGATAGTCTAATGTATGAGATCGAGACGGAGGATGTGTACAAAGACATGCACGCTAACAAAGAAGTGTTCGACTTTAGTGGATATGATAAGTCATCTCCCTACTTCGACGTAACTAATAAGAAGGTTATTGGTAAAATGAAGGATGAGACATTAGGAGTCCCCATCGTTGAGTTCGTAGGTCTAAGGTCGAAAATGTATAGCTACATAAAAGAAGACGGAAAAGGTGGTAAGACTGCTAAAGGTATCAAGAAGAGTACCATTAGAAATAACATAAGACACGACAACTACAAAAGTGTCCTAGCAAATGGTGAGCAAATGTCTCACATAATTAAAACTATTCGCAGCAAGAGCCACCAACTAGGAAGCTACGAAATAAATAAGATATCCTTGAGCTGCTTTGACGACAAGCGACATATACTACCAGATGGTGTGTCTAGCTATGCGTATGGACATTACAAAATAGTTTAAAATCAGATGCTCAAATTTCTCAAATGTTTTTTGGTCTCCAGGTGTCTATATTTAGAGGTCACATGGTATGACCTATTATCACATGTCTCACACACCCATTTATGAGTTCTCATCCACTCTTTAGTTTGAGCTCTGGCTGCTCTTAAAGCTTCTTCTTTGGTTTGGTAAATTCTTGGTCTTGCCATTATATATTACTAAACGTTTTATTTATCCACTCGTCGTAGTATGGGTCTCCTCTTCCATCCAAACCTAGATCCTTATATACTACACTATACAGGTTGTGCTCGAATCGCGCCTTGACCTTACCAGGTTTGAGGTCGTTAAGACTACCTCTCAACTCTATACCTCTTCTAGAGCATATTCTTATGATATAGAAAATATATTTCGATATATTCTTGACAACTAGTTTGTTTATTTTAAGAGACCACACTATCTTTATAAAATCACTGACCACTATTGGTATGTCACTCTCATTAACTAGTCTTTTGCTAGTCAACATTCTCTCTAGCCATTTACTGTGACTGTGAGCCGATTTCTTGTACATCCAAATGTTAGGTATGAAGTTTCTTACACGTCCGTAGGTAGTCTCTCCACACTTGTTACAACTAAATACACCATCTTCGATTTGGGTTCTGTGGTTACTACACTCGTAACAGTATGTGGTGTCGTACCACTTTTTTGGTCTTGCGTCCCTAATTCCATTCTTTATCTCGTCCAATGTGTACCCTAATGTAGTACCACTCCACTTTTTTGACGCGATCTCATCCAACGTGTACCCAGCGTGGAACATTCTCATTGTACGTTCGTCAACCATTTAAGTTACTATACTATATATATCTTTAGACTATAGTGTGGTAACTTTGTGGTTGTCGGTTAGTGTCTCCCACTCACACTTTATTGCTGTGACCTGTTTTAGAGCGTCTGACAGTAACTGTTCCAACTCTTCTATCTGACTAGTTTGGAGTACCTCTTTAAAGTTACGCTTTTTATCAAATTCCACAGCCATCTCCTTCAACGTTTTGGCGCTCATTATACTACTCTATATATTAGGTAACCTAAAGGTAGCCCAACAACTCCAATGAATACCATTTGATACTCTTTCATCTCGTCTGAAGGTTTGTAATAGTCTGACAACTCAGGCTCTTTACTAAATGTCTTCCCATCATACTGTATCGTCAGTACTTGTCTTAGTTGATCCAGAGCGTGGTTTGTGTCGTTTATGTCTGCGTTAGCATCTGACAGTTGTTGTCTTAATTCCTGAATTTTGTCTCTCTGACGAATCTCATTCTCGTAGAACTTTTCTTTTGCTCTTGCAAGACTTTCCAATGCTTTGTTGTGTCTCTTTATCTCTGTCTCATAGCCGGTATGGTTTAGCTTGCTGAATATGAATCCAGCTCCTGCGAATGCTATAGCGTTGAACAAACCACCTGCTATCACACTAGCCATTATGTATTACGTTAGATTATTTTGAGAACGGGTCAATAGGTAAGTATTTCTTACTCTGCGCCCACTTAACGAGTAGCGTTGAAACGCCTACAGCAGTCGCTAACTTGAGGGTGCCCTTTACTGATTCAGGGGTACCCAACGGTTCTTTTAGTATTTTCTTTGATGCCATCGACACGGCTACGGCTCCAGCAGTCACAAGGGCTGCGTCGTATAGCTCGTTCATCAGTTCTTTTCTGTCTATTGATGCCATATATTATACGATATGTTTTAATCAAAGCTGTCGAGTTTACGTGACGGTTCTATAACAACGTTCTTAGGCTCTTCGGTTACTACTTGTTTGTCTTGTCTCATCGTGTAATACAGTGAACCAGCGGCTATAACCACTCCAATAGTACCTATGATGTATCCGTAGTTAAAACTATCGTCCTCACTTATCACTCTCTCTTTCATCTTCCTCTCTTTTGCAGCTTTAGATATGGCAGCCAAGCGTTTGCCTGCCTCTACTCTCTTAGGGTCTTTGGTCCTTGTTGTCGACGTTATAATAGGTACGGACTCACTGTCAGTCATCTATATTATACGTGATATCTAGTCACAGACGATCTCACAGTCATCTCACAGATTATCTCACAGTCATCTTACAGACCATCTCACAGTCATCTCACAGTCATCTTACAGACCATCTCACAGATCATCTCACAGATTATCTCACAGATATAGTATTCGATGAAAGTATCTTTGGTGATTAGATAGTGTGGTTTCACTCTTGAATCTCCTATTGCAGTACTCACATAGAACTCTGGAGTCTCTCATATATGTCTCTATGAAATGTATTATCTCATGTTGGTCTGAGGATAGTAATGTGTTGTACCCTTGTGATCTTAGTCTCCTTAATACCCTCAACTGGTTATTCCTAATAACCCCATTACCTTTCGGTGTTTTGAACTCTATAGCAAAACCATTATATCTCTTGTGTAGTTGTGGAACTATCAAATCTGGTTGCCCACCACTGTAACCTTTCTTCCATCCATCTATTCTTTTAGTAGATGTGTCTTGGTACTCACCCAACCCTGGGATGACTATTGTTTGGTGGTACTCTCTAATATACTTCACAATGTCGTAGTGTAAATCTGTCTCATTCATTATTGACAACTGGTTGCATTGCGTGTACTGACCCGTCTTTCTAATAGACGGTAGGACTTCTGTGAATACCCACTCTTGAAACCTCTTGGCTGACTTTAATCTCTACGAAAATATTAGGGCGTAGACTCCTGGTTCTGATATATAGACAGTATGTGATTGTGTGTTTAAAGGGAGGCTATTGTATAGCCCCCCTTGTATCGCACTAAGTGTCGTCTTATATTTATCACCAATATTTATCCTAATGGATTGTCTTGTATTATTGTAACCCAATGCTACCGCCACCTCTTTTCCGTGGAACCATATACTATCTCCATCTATAATGGTTGTGACTGACTTGTTCTCAAAACTAAATATTTTAGTGATACTCATCACCTATAATATACCACATGTTTTATTTTTGTGTTTAAATAGCAGTTCTTTTAAGAAAGCAACCGCTTAGCACAAACACGTGATCTGACCAACACCCCAAAACGGGGTGTTGATCAAAACGAGCTAATTGATGGTAATAATTCTTAGCACCTACTCTTGGAACTTGTCGACTGACACATCACTGGTTCTCACGTGTATACCTGTGCTTAAACGGAGGTCGGAGTCAGACCCCCCTTGTGTCTCGTATAATTTATTGTACCTTCTCACCATTCCATTGATTGGTGGGCATAAGTCAGTCACATTATCGTCCAACACTTTAACGTCTGAGAGGAATATTGACTCGTTGTAAGGAAGACCTCTAAGATACGATCTTAGTTGTGTCAGTATCTTTTTGTAGCTAGTGTGTGCGAACTTACAATGCTCCACTCTACTCGTCAGATTGGATTTAGCCAAGTAGCCTTGGATGATCACACCAGGACCACTAATACAAGCAATGATTAGAGGGTTAACGGTTATCGATCCAGCTATAATCCCTACTGTCGTTAACCCTATGCTAGTCATGTTTAACGATAGTTTAATTTTCTTCAACCTCTTGTATTTCCATTTGTAACAGGCTTCTAGTTTGTGGTAGTACGCGTACAAGCGTTTGAGTTCTAGCACCTCTTCCTCTGACATATCCTTTGATATGTGATTGAAAACAACAACTGACTTCTTCCTCATATATCTTAATTCACGTTATATTCCTCCATCATATCTCAACCAACTAATATTATGTCTCGGCTCGTCATGTAACCAGAGACAATCTTCACACCGTAGAACTCTATCATAGACGGGTACTTGTAGGGTGCGAGTGGTATTTTTGGTCGATACACTCCAAAGATCGTTACGTAAGGAGACCCTATCTCTTCATGATTAGCTGTGAAGTCTGAGTCTGTTGATCTTATGTTGTTCACCTTAACGTAGGAGTTACCCATCCGCCAATGTATTGATATCATATGTCTCTTGGTGGTGTCGATGTTATTTGGGATTGTACACGTGTATTCCTTTGCTGGAGAGCCACCACCATATGATAATTTGTTACCTCCTTTGTATCCTATGTATTTGTCCCACGATCCATCATCGTTTGAGATAATCGCCTCCCAATCTCTTGTAGTAACCCTCATGACTAACCTCACTACCATAAAAACGGATATGTCACAGTACTGCATACGTGGACAGTTAAAGTGTACTCCAGCTTCAAACGGAATTGGAGTTAGTTCAGGGGATAGGAAGCTATGACCATTGTTAACACCAATAATAGGACCATACGTTGGATCGTATTGTACTAACATGTTCGTTTTATCTCTAATGGTTTTCACTTTATTTGTTCCACTATGGTATTCCACCATACTAACAGCATGCTTTGTGACGTTAAAGTTAAATATAACGTTATAGGACTGCGTTCTAAAGTATTGCGATAAGTATACGGATTCCAACACTTTTTTACTGATAGCATCCAAATCATCTTCTGGATCTGCTATGTTTTTGATTGCTCTGAACGCCATATCTATATCTCCAGACATCCTCCCACCGCTACCGCTTAATTTAGGGTCACTGTCTAGGTGTCTCTTAGCTCTTCTTAGTATTTTGTCACTCTCGTAGTCTCTGTCCTCAAATCCATAACTTAGACTCATTATGCTATAACACATATTTGCTCACTAAATAGCCAGACACAGCTGAAACCACTAGAATTAGCCCCAACTCTGTCGTGTTGTCACCTGGTTTCACCTTTGGTTTGTCAAGTGTCTCCAGGTGCTCTTTCTGGTGTGTAACGTTTGGTGTCAGACTATTCGTCACCTTTGGTTTATCAAGTGTCTCCAGATGTTCTCCACCTTCTTGGTGAACTTTCTTAACCTCCGTCGTTTTTGTGTAGTTTAACCTACTATTTACCCCAAACTTCATACTCTGCGTAGCAGTCTTCAATAGGTTGTTGTACCCAGCGATTTTGTTCTTGAGGATTACAACGTTACTTGGCATTAACCACGTAGACGGTGACAGTGCAAGGTTTTGGACAACGTTAGTGTCTCTAATCGACTTGTTCATGTTGAGAATCCACGTTGACACGTCGTAGTTTATAACACTATCCTCCACCAACTTTCGGAACTCTTGTTGAGTCTCTAGACTGCCTGCGGAATCACCAACGACTGACACACGTGTCCTCGCTTGTGCACCAAGTGTAGAGTAAACAAAGGCTTCTATAGACTGATTTATGTATTGTCTCCCAATGTTGGTAAAACCATTCGACACTAGAGGAACGTATCGTTTGTAGTCGTTCTTAACGTCGTTAATCGTGAAGACTCTCTCCTCACCTGTTGTACCATCAGCAAGGACTTTACCTTGGTAGTAATGTTTTTTAGGAATCTTGTCTGTCTTACCATACAATTCTCCAGCATCAAACTCTCTACTTATCGATCTCATACTCTCACCACCTTCCATCCT
The DNA here is from genome assembly GCA_035772405.1 of Chrysogorgia sp. JL179-B06. Lineage (NCBI taxonomy): Eukaryota > Metazoa > Cnidaria > Anthozoa > Scleralcyonacea > Chrysogorgiidae > Chrysogorgia > Chrysogorgia sp. JL179-B06. The sequence continues at coordinate 1,408,462 of JAYKKM010000410.1, read as the reverse complement.
TCTGAGAAGTCTTCTCACAGTAAAGTACAGATGAAACCTCATTACACTCGTGATAACAGGGTGGACTTCTTGTGAGGGTGACAAGTGTTGCAACGACACTCCACAACAGAAACTTGCACAATACGTTGCAAACACGACCCTATAGTAGCTCTTGTTGTCGTCCCACTTTGACTTTGTCTTTGATGTAGTGATTATTAGTATTGGTAACTTTGAGAGAAAGTAGTTCTTTTGATTGACGGAGACTCTAAAGTTATTCACTGGGTAGTTCAACACGTTTTCCGTTGGATAACCATCCCAAAGTCCCCAGTGGTTCTTACGACCTTTTGATAGTGGTTGGATAGTTCCACCAGAGAGCCATATTTTTGGAAACTTGTCGTCGTGACCAGACTTGTTGTTGTGTAGCCAAATCCACATACTCTTGTCGTTTTTGAAGGTATCACTAGCTATGTTCGTGCTTATGATGTCGTTGTTTCTAAAATATATGTCAACGCCATTAACCTCACCATCTTGTGAGACAGTTGGATCGAACTCAAACTTGCTCAAAGTGATGTTAGGATACTTTTTCACTAGATTCAGCTTAGCCACGCGTATGGCATTAGCTATCTCTTTTTGGTCAGCTATCATTGGTTTGTTTATCGTTAGATACTTAGTATACTCCGGGTTACTCTTAAACCTACTCGAGTCTATCGAAACGTCACCAATATTAGTTTTCGTCACGAAGAATATATGTATATGCATATTGTCGTCAACGTCAAGAAAAAACCTATTTTTGTCAGCATAAGGATACTTTCTTTTGAACGCGTCCATCATAACATACCGTACGTTATATGAGAGTGGTAGTATTGATTAGTGGTTCAACGAAAACTATAGACCTACCAGAGTCAATTTTAGTAACAAACTCAGACCCTTACGTATTGGTGAAGAAGGCAACCATCTTTTGGGACTACGTTAACGTAACCACAGTTAACAACAAGACAACTTATAACAGTAATAACCACGTTTTTAGTCCTGGGTACCACACCTTTAAAATGATCGCCGACGACTTGAGAGAGTTAGGAGACGTGAAGCTAGTAGCTAACAGACATGACTCAACGTGTACGATAACAACTGATCAACGAATAGAACTGTTTAAATTTGGACAACTCTTAGGATTTGACGAAAACACTACAATAGCCACCACAAAAACCAGTCCCAACGTTGTGAACGTTAACAGAGGACTGAAATACATACAAGTAACGTCTAGTATCGTGGACAGATCTAATAACATAGTTAATGGTAACAAAAGTGATTGTATCACAGTACTTCCAATAACTAGCACGCAGACACTTAAAGGCTCTGTACAACATTTTGGTGTTGGGTCGAAAATCCCAATAAACAAAGGAGTCATCAACCAACTAGAGTTCAAGATAACAGACCAGGACGATAACAGTGTTAACGTTGGTGAGGTACTGTTAGATTTACACATCACGTAGTGTATATGGAGCAAGAACTAAGATATATTTACTACAACCCATCAACTGGTTACCAGTCTGCTGAGAGGCTGTACCAAAAGGCACGAGAAGACGGTCTAAACGTTAGTAGGGCAAAGATAAAGGACTGGCTAAAATCTCAAGACACATACACTAGGTACAAACCAGTTGTTAAGAAACACAAGTTTAGACAAACGTTTGTTGACTATCTGGGTGAGCAGATACAGATGGACTTGGTTGATATGGGTAAGTACAAGCACAAGAACAATGGGTACTACTGGATACTAACAGCCACTGAGATCCTTAGTAGGTATGCTTTCGCAATACCTGTATACAGGAAAGACACAGAAAACATGACTAAGGCTGTCACAAAGTTATTGGAGAAGGCTAAGGTTAGATTTGGTGAGTATCCAAAGCTGGTTCAGTTTGACGATGGTAAGGAGTTCTACAACGTTGGTGTGAAGGATCTATTGGATAAACACGACGTGAAATACTTCAGCACGAACTCTGACAAAAAGGCAGCAGTCGTGGAACGATTTAATAGAACACTCAAGACGTCTATGTGGAAGTACTTCTATAGTAAAGGAACGTACAAGTGGATTGACATCTTGGATCAGATCGTTGAGAATTACAACAATACCAAACATAGTACTATACTTATGAAACCTAAAGATGTGAGTAAGAAAAACGAAAACGAAGTATGGACGACACTGTTTGGACACCATTTCGGTGACTACCCACTACCAAAGTTTAAAGTAGGTGAGACTGTCAGGATATCAAAGTACAAGAGCATATTTGCAAAAGGTTATGAGGCTAACTTCACTGAGGAGCTATTCAAAGTGACAAAGGTCATACGTGGTGACCCTACCGTGTACGAGATAGAGGACCATGAGGAGGAACCTATCGTTGGTAAGTTCTACGAGGAAGAGCTATCAGCTGTTGATAAAAAAGACGATGTATACAAAGTTGAGAAGATACTAAAGAGAAAGAAGGTGGGAGGTAAGAAGATGGCTTTGGTTAAGTGGCTTGGCTACGACAGTAAACACGATTCATGGATACCAGAAAGCGATATTCAAAATATCGAGTAGTATATAATGGCTGAAGGACTTGATGAAATCGAAATGCAAGATCGTGACAAGTTTAAATCATATGATGAAGAGCAACTAGACGACGAACTCTCTTACATTATTGAGTATTATACTGATATTGGCGACAAGTACTCTAATAAGAGTATGCCTATTAAAGTCCGCATCGAATACGACAACGCTAACGTCAGGATAACTGAGATAAAAAAAGAGCTAAATAGGAGACAAGGACCTAAGGAGAACGAGACATCGTTTACAGACAATGATGACGGAAAAACGGTGACAATCACCAGTAAGGGTAGTGGTGTTACCGCTGAGGCCTCAGCAGTAGTGTTTGCTGAACCGGTGACATATGGTGACGTCCACGATGAGAGCTTCAATTTAGCTTTTGAAGAGGAGAACGAGATAGAAAGAAGACTGAAAGAACTAAAAGAAGACAACAAGAAGTTAGTAGTAAATGGTATAAAAAGAACCAATCTAATAGATAGAAAAATACGTAGACTGTATAATAAAAGACTCAATAATGACGATGTGTCAAGGAATATAGTCAATAGGTCATACGTAACAACCTCAGGTTCTATTCTTTTCAAACCGATAAACAAAAATGGTGAATATTTGAGACCTAAAATAATTCTAAAACCTGGAAAAAATGGTTTAATCTACAGTAAAGACACTAAAAGTAAGAGTGCGATTGAGCAGTTTAAAGAGCTAGTCAGTCAAATCCCCGACACAACAACTGACGTTATAACAGGAGACACCTCAACAACTGACGATAGAACAGAAGACACCACAGTTTCAAGTGAAGACTTCCCAGTAATTGAAACAGAAGTAAACCACGATAACGTATTTGGGTTAACAGAAAAAGAAAATAGCGAGCTACGAGGCGTCCTAAACCCAAACAACACAATCGATCAAGACACTAGACTACAATTTCTAAAAGCACAAGCCGACTATTTTCAGGACGCTATTAACAAGACTGTAGACCTTCTCAACAGAGAGGAAGTTGGTTCTACAGAGGAGTTCGAGCTGAATGAACGATTGACAGGTCTCAAGACAGCTAGGGATAGAACCTTAGACCAATTGGAACTTGAGGAGGTTAGGGAGCGACAAGAAGAGGACATCACTCGGTTACAAAAAATAAAGGAGTGGTTTAAGGAAAATTGGTTAGGCGCCTCAGCTTTAGGAATAACCATAGCCTCTTTTATCACCACAATTATAATATCTGCTAGAAGTGTTATCTTCAAAGGTGGTCAAACACTTGGAAAATTAGGTAAAGCTATAGCTAATCTAGCCGCAAAAGCTGGCCCTCTACTGTCTGGACTGCTAAACATGGTGGCGACCGTGCTAAAGTGGGGAGCTGCAGGTATATATTGGTTAGCATCTAATCTATGGATCCTAGCGATAGCACTAGCCTGGTTCGTCTACGATCAGTACAAACAGAGGAAATAAAACACGTGTTATAATATATAGCATGAATACTAGTGAAAAAGAGTTGCTTCCTGGATATAGACGTCGTGAAATATCCGCTATCAAAGGTACAAGAACCCGTCACGTTGTAACGCTAAACCCCAACAAAGCCAATCCAGGGGAGGAGTTATACATCGATATCCCGAAAACGAAAGGTAACACTTGTTTGATACCCTCCAGTCTCCATCTTCTATTCGACTTTAAAAGTTCGAACGTGAAATCATGGTTTCTTAACAACCTTTCGAGACTACTACTTGAGAGACTGGTGATAAAACTAGCTGGCGAGTCCGTGTACGACAATAGTGGTGAAAGCGTCATCGGTACTTACAAAGATCTGTAGAAATCCAACAGTGAACGAGCTCAGATGGTTGAATACGGCATAGCAAATGAGAACCTTCGAAAGTTAATATCAAAGGACGACAGTGGCGCGGCCAGTGGAAACGTACAAAAAGTTAGCGATGGTTTGATGTTCTCTATTCATGGCACCAAACAAAAGGTTCAAATCGACAAGATTCTAGAAGATCACGGTCTATACGCACCATACAACATGAACAACAATTTCAGGTACATAATCACACTACCTAAAGCGTCTGATATTATGGTGGCTCAATCTGGATCAGCTGTGGCTGGCTACACGTTGGAGAACCTTGAGTTAGAGTACGAAACTATCGAGAGTCAAGAGATTGCTAGCGAAGTATCATCTCTATATACATCCGGTAGATCTCTATCGTATGAACACGTCACACTAATGAAGACTGTGGAGTGGGACAAAGGAATCACACTCGTAAACGAGAATATTAACCTGCCGAGAAAATCGATGAAAGCCGTCGTTCTACTATTCGCAAACAAAACAAGAACTGATAGTGAGTTATTCGTCTACCCAAACATAGAGTCGGTGAAACTCACTATTGAAGGCGTACCGAACATGGTCTACAGTCAAGGAATACCGAAATCAAGACTCTGGGGAGAAGCGAAAAGACTAGGACAAAAACTAGACTGTGACCAGCATATGACTGTCCAAAAGTTTTACAAAGACGGTTTCGCTTTGGTTGTCGACCTTAGATCTATCGAAGATAACGCAAAAGTCGCCACTGGAAAAAAGATCGTGAACACTCAGTCAGGAATATTGATGGAAATCAATAAAGAAGCCACAACAGTGAACGTCATGTGTATAATATTCGTACTCTCCGACGGACTCGTAAACCTTATCAACAACGATCTACAATCAATCCAATACTAAAACATATAGTACTCTATATGAAAACGCCTTTTAACATGCTAATTGTTGGTATGACAGCCTGTGGTAAAACACACTACCTATTGGATATGATAGAGAAAGAATACATGAATCACTTCGAGTATATCATTCTTATATGTCCAACATTCGAATGGAACAAAACGTACACAGAGTGGAAATACTTGAGAGACCCAGACTTTATCACTATTCAATGTGAGCAGGATAAAGTCAACGTAATTCTTAAATACGTAGCCGAGACTTATAGAGGTACCAACTCGTTGATAATATTAGACGATTGTGCTGGTGGGCAGGACGTTAAAAACAGAACAAGCGAACTAGTCAAACTAGCCTTTAGTGCTAGACACTACAACCTGTCCACAATCGTCATAACACAACAACTAACCTCAATTAGTAAACCATATCGTGAGAACATCTCAAAGTTAGTAACATTCTACAACCCTAACAGAAACGATATGAAACCATTGCAGACGATTATCTTAATGGAGTTGATAAAACTGAGATTGAGAAAATAATAAAACAGTTGAAAGACAATGAGTACGTAAGATTGGAGATACTTCTAAGGCATCCATACTCGTACGAAGTAGTTGTTCCGCGAAAACAAAACATATCGTATAGTATAGGACATGCCAAAGCGCAAGACAAAAAATCTTGAACCAATTGACGATCTCATTGAAGAGATACAATACGCAGAACAGGAAGTGATCGACGAACCACAAGTCGACGAACCACAAGTCGACGAACCACAAGTCGACGACATCCCACAAACTGATGTGGACAAAAAACGAAACGAGCTGACTAGACTCGCTGAGGATGGAGAACTGAACAAATCAGTCGCTTACATTAAAAAAGCATCAAGCAAAGTAATAAACAAACTGTACGTTGAGTACGAACATAAAAGGACGCAGAAAGCCAACGAGTTCCTGACTGACCTACTTATTAGCAAGTTTAGTAGTACTCTTGGAGGATTCGACGCTATCGAAGACCCTGAAGAGATAGCTAACGAACTAAAGAAAGACGAGCTCTTAAAACGTGACGTATATCGCATAGTCGAGAAAGTAAGACCCTACTTACCACTAATCGGTATTTTATCTGGTGGAGTCACTGTTGGTAAGCACGTGTACAACCACTCTTATAAACCCTCTGAGTCTAGCGAAGAAGAAGGGTATGACACTGTCTACTAACAGGTCCCACCACACTTTTCCAAACCGTGTATATTCCTAATGGATCCAACTTTTGGAAAACCGTCCTTGTATCACCATGTTCTACACTACTCTCCAAGGCTCTAGCGATCACATAAAGTAATGATCGCTAGATCCTTAGAGAGTAGTGTAGAACGTATTGAATCAGTGGAGGAAAAGATAGTGAGACTCAACGAAGAGTTGTTATGGATCTATCAGATTATAGAGCTCAAACGACAACTATTCACTAAGAGTAGTGTAGAACGTGAGGAACTAGACAAGAGGTTTAAACATACCGTATTGGGAAAAAGGATGACCAGTCGTAAAAGAGAGTTGCGGCTTCTCAGTCCCACTAGCTAAGACGTGTCTCACTCTAACGAATTTTATTTCGTCCCGTTTTAGTAGTCTCGAAAGTGGGGTTAACAGCGAACTTTTTCAATTTTGATTGCGAAGCATGAAAAAATGGAAAAATGCGCTGGTAGCCCCACTTTCTATACTACTTTGTTTGTTTTTTTGAAGCTTGATTTCTTTATTTCGATTTTATCTTTCAATTTCAAGCTCTTTGGTTTGTTTTATTTGTTCACGACGTTGTTGCTTAATGAGCAGAGATGATCTCTCTTGATTTGACTTGATCTTGTCAAAATAACTAGCCATAAGATCGTTCCAATTATCACCGTCTACATCTGCATCTGAAGAAGCCAAGTCAGTTTCGCTTGCGAACCGGTCAAGAGAACTTTCACACTCGGAAATTTGATTTCTAATGTCGACGAGATCGTCAATATCATTTTCCTTTGAATTAACATGTGCTTCTTCTATTTTGCTCACTAGATTGTTTATGTTGGTTGTAATACGACTCCACTTTCGTTCTGTTGATTTCTTAGCTTTGTTGTCGGATGATTTCGTTTCATGTGGAGTTTTCGTCGAGGCAGATAGAGTGCTCACAAAAAAGATAAGTTTACTTACGGTTTCTCTGATCCGATCGTCATGAGCATCTAATTAATCGTAGTCTTTTGCAATCAATTCTTCATCCGAAGGGTCGATTAGAGAATTTGCAGACAAAAATACTTCCTAATTCACGAAGTTCCTTTAAATACTGTTCAGCACACACAATATCCAATTGTGAGGTTTCCTGCTTTTCAATCAGTAGTACAGCTTTCTTGATAAGATTAGTAATTCTTCTCTTGATAATGCTTCGCTTTTGGACGAGCGAATCTCGGGTGTCTTGCGACATGTCAGTTTAATACAGTATATCTTGTTTCAAAACAGTGTTCAAAATGAGTCAAACGACGCCATTCTTTCTTGCTGTTTCTATCCGAATCGAAGGACCATAATAATAGATGCGATTGCTACTTGCTTTAAACTGTTTTTTGTCAAACAGTCCGTAAATATTTACCAAAGAAAACAACGAGATAAGAGGTAAACAATTTATTACATACTTTGTATTCACACGAGGTTTTAGGTTCAGTAGCTTAATAGTTTTGCGCATGCTCGGAATTAATTATGTTAATTATGTCACGCGTGTCCAGGTACAAACACTGTTTTATTTTCCAAGTACCATCTCAATGTTGAGATCGGGACCAGTTTAAAGAGTGTAAATCTAAATTAGTTGGTCATATTGGTCATTATATATTTGTATTATTATTTATGACAAGCCCCTTGTTTCGTAGGTTTTATACATTATTTGGTGTAAGAGTATTTTTTAATATATCTGCAGCCATATTCCTAGTTAATGTCCTAATGCAAAGCGCATTATAATTCATTTTTAATGCGATGGTCGTGCTTACTAAATATTATTATTATTATTATTATTGTTATTACTATTATTATTATTATTATTATTGATATTAAAAATCTGATACTTACAAATACCAAAGATCTGGAGTATTGTTGAACAAGTTCTGAGGAATGACAGAAATATTGTTGTTATTCAACTGTCTGCAATTAAATAAAACAGCAAGTAAAAATTAATCTATATATACAGGTCTATGGCAGAATTACCTTCTTAATCTTGGGTATATATCCTGCAATATTATTTTTACACATAAATAGTTGAAAGTTTCTGCGATATTGCTTTTGTGGGCCGTTATCTTATCCCTCTCCTTTATAGAGATGATATATATTATTATTATGTCCGTCATGACGAACGGTTGTGCCTGACGGTACTTCGTTTAAAATTATGTGATTGTAGTATAATCCGTCGTAACTGCCGTCGTTAATGTTGTCAGTTTAATAGCGTTGTGTCAAGTTTATGATTGAAAAGTTAAAACGAGTGTTCAAATTGGCTGTTCGAACTGGAAAGATATATTTTGTTGGAACGAAGTTGGATGGACATTTCGATTATGATTTTTGCCATTTTATTAAAGGATTAAACACACCAGAATGGGAAGCGTTCGAGGAGAAAGAGAAGCAGTTTAGAGCCGAGATATCATCGTGAAGGATTAACCATGGGGATTTTGTATGCCACGGTAATGTAGAGCTTTGGTTTAATCTTCATAAAGTTTTAGTTGGAATTTGTTATCAGAACACATTTTTAAGCAAGAAGCGCTCTGGTGGGCGTTGTAGCTTTAACTTCCAAAAATATGTTTGTCGAATTTTGAGAATGTTCCCAAGGGATGATGGTTACAGCTGTGAAAATAAGATCTGTCAGATTGACTATGTTCACGGACAGTTGGAGTACATAAAGCAAACAATTAGACCGTTTTTTACTCTTAAATCACCAAATAACATTGCGAACAATGTTGTTACTAGGGGATAATTGATTGATCTTTGGTTGGTTAAAAGTAAAAAGGCGATTGCAATAATTAAAAACGATGGAGAATGGCCGGTTAACGTCGAAATATCTATCTCTACTGAACGCAATGAGGCGTATTATCGGGTCAGGTCGCAGTGCTCTAGAACGTCGATTGCCATTGGTTTAAATTACGACTCATTTCCCCCATCTCACAGGAGATCCTAACCAATCACAGAAAGCTTCTAACCAATCACAGACCTTCTTCTAGAGCACTGCGACCTTACTCGTATTATCAAGCGTCGGAAAAATACATCATTAGTGATGATTTTACAACAGACGAAGATCGATTTTTTGATCGTACTAGAGCGATTGATTCCGTCCAGTCTAGTGATTTCTTTAGTCTCGACGAAATTGAGAAGGCTGTGGACAATTGCCCTAATGGAAAGAGCTGTGGCTCGGATGGCGTCTTTTATGAAGATTTGAAAGAAATATTTCAAAAGCACGGAAATGCTTTTGTGAATATACTAGAAATACGAATTCGAAATAATCCGCTCGCCCGCCTTTTCTACCTCCCCCCCCATCCCCCTACGGGAATTTCCCCATCCATGGTGCCCAGACCTCGCACGCCGTGGCCGTGTATTTGTGTTTTGCAAAAATTCACAATTTGCAAAAGCCCGTTTCGTCGAAGAAATGTTTGAACGTTATCTCGGCCAATATTTAACCGATTTAAACTCTGAAAACAGATTTGGAATTAGCGAGTCAACATACATAACGTACGTGTTTACTATATTACGAGAACGTGAGTACCCTTGGTAAAAACGGTTTATGTACTTAGAAATTAGTCCGCTTTACTCACTATAAGCCGGTCAATATTATTTTGAACGTTATCTCGATCAATATTTAACCGTTTTCAATTCTGAAAACAGATTTGAATTAGCGAGTAAAAATACATGACATACGTGTCTACTACATTACGAGAACGTGAGTAGCCTTCGTAAAAATGGTTTATGTACTTGGATCGTATATTATTTTGAATATCTCGATCAATATATAACCGTTTTCAATTCTGAAAACAGATTTGGAATTAGCGAGTCAAAATACATACTCGGACTCGGATTTCTATTTCCTCAAAAAACTGTCTCTTTTTGAAAAAAAACTCTTTGAATCCGTTTCGATTTTTGCATTGGCAATCATGTAACGGTTGCAATTTCAATATTAATTCAAATGCTGAGTATCTAGTTACCAGGACCAAATTTTCCGATGTCGCGCGGACGCCGTTGACCAGGTAAATATCACTGATCTCAAAAATAGGACTGGATTGAGCTTTCTATTGTATCTGACGAGCTTATTTCGAAGCCTGTATATTTGCATAATGCAAATTGACGAGAGATCATCAAAAGCTCCGAGTTTGCAAGCAAATCGAAATGCGACGCTTGCAAAATAGGTTTAGTGTCTGGCCAATATATTTTCTTTGTTGACATTAAATGCATAAAATCTTAAACCTAATTTGACGTCTCATATTAGGCTTCTCTTACTGGATAATTAGAGCAAACGGCGGCCATATTGGAGTGACCTCATTACGAATACAGTGGTGAATCGGAGAGGAAAGGCAGAATTCTGACATTTAATAACTGTCCAGCGACTGTCCAGCAACTGTCCTTTGCTAAAGTTAAATAGCAAATGTCAGAATCCTCCCCAACATGTCTGTGGTCACTCCAATATGGCCGCTGTTGGCTTCATTTTTGTAACAACAGAAGCTCGATCCAGTCCTATTTTTGAGATCAGTGGGTAAATATATAAATAAACTCGATTCTACTATGCTCACCCTGCCAAGACCCGCGATACGGGACTAAACGCCGGTCGATATTAGCACCCTCGCCCTCAGGCCGGCGCTTCGCCCCGGGCGAGGAGATTAAACGTTATGTTGGTTAATCAACGCATATCATCGCTGTGGAAAAAATGTATTATTCTACGTATTCCGAAATCGAACTTTTCAAATGTTGATCTATCGACACTGCGAGATATTTCACTCCTACCGACTACAGTAGCTATAAAATATTCTCGAAAGCAGTTTGCAACAGAATAACTCCATACTTTTCCAATATTATTACCTTCTGGTAACGTGCCTTCCTTCGTAAACGTGACAGGAAAGAATTGATTTACACTTTGAAAACCGCGATTGATGATTTTAGACATATCAGTACCACGTTGAACGTTGTGTTTATTGATTTCGCAGATGCCTTTGGAAGTATTAAACAAGAATTTATCTTTGAAACGCTTATGGAGTTTGAAATCCCTCAAATGTACTGTTGCTTAATAGAAGACTTGTATAGGTTCTCATCATTTAGAATCATTTGCGATTTTCGCTTGAGCAAATAATTTTACATCATCAGAGCACTAAGACTGGTGATCCATTGAGCGCTGTAATATTCATCATAGTGATTGACAGAGTTTGTAAACATATGATAACTGCAGAATTGATCAGTCTGAACATTGAAAATGAGCAGAACATAAACCCGATACCACTACAGGCTTATGCTGACGATATAGCAGTCCTACAATTTAAAGTCGAAATTACTCAGAAAATGTTTGATGCTGGAGAACCATTGATGAACAGAGCAGGTCTAGAGGTGAAACCCAGCAAATGTGCAGTTTTATATGCAAGAAGATCTGGAAACAACTGTATAAAGGAAAGTATGATAAAAAGCCTGAAGTAACTGTTCAAAATCACAAACTTACAGTCTATGGAAGAAATACATCGTACAGATATTTTGGAAAATCTTTGTCATTATCACGTGAAGACACTGAACAAATTCGTGAAATTCTTGAAAAGTATGAAGAACTATTACATAAAATCTCTAAATGCGATCTTCCGCTATCGTTGAAAGCAATTGCTTTCAATAATATTGCACTGGCAAAAATTATTTATCATTTTTATAATTCAAGACTAATTGAAGGGCAATTAGAGAATATGGATGCTATTCTTACAAAAATCATCCGTCAACTATATGGTTTGTACGGCACAACTACTCAGTTGGTGATTTACCTACCAAGAGAACATGGTGGTATAGGTATCAAACGAGTCTCTGACGTGTACAGAACAACGAGATTAGCGTTTATAGTAAATATGTTGAACCACCCAGTAGAACAGTTCCGTAATGTTGCGAGAGAATCTCTTATTCTTGATATGAAGAAGAGGAAGGTTGATAAAACTGTTAGTAGTTTTAATTTCCTTGGATATGAGCTCAAACAAGATGGTTATTTGAATTGCCATACGTCCTTTGGCTGCCAGTCTGATTGGCCCGACACGCTTTCGTTATGCTAGAAAATTGAATGTTGATGTTGTGTTTGTCGAAGATAGAGCAGTAATCAAGATTGATGATAATTACTACGATGACACCTCTGCATTACAGAAGGTTATTTTCAAATTAACGGTGGAACGTGATCTTGATAGAGCGAAATCTTTTTCCATTCAGGGACCCTTTCTTTGCCTAAGGATATTCATTTAAAATCGTCACATTCTATTCTTATAATTGAAAAATCGGTAATGATTTAGTTAAATTTGCGATGAAAGCCCGATTAAATTTGCATCCTACCAACTTTACATACATTACATTTACTTACCATCGTGATCATGATCCAATGTGTCCATTTTGTCGACAACATATCGAGAGAATGGCACACTTGATGAACGGATGCAAAGAATTTCATAATTATTACAATCGTCGTCACAATCGAATAGCAGACAAAACAGCCGATGAAATCAAACAGAGTTGCCCCCGTACTCGCGTTTATTCAAACAAGTTGTTGGAAACCGTTTTCACGTAATTTCACGAGCAGTTGTCATTGTTTCGTCATCGAAAACCAGATATTTTAGTCATTGATCAGGTGATGAAGTCATGTATTGTGGTGGAAGTGACCGTTTGTTACGATCTTTATTTTGGTTACGCCTTTGATGAAAAATGTGAGAGATACGAACCTGTTTGTAATTTTCTGCGTAGAAGGAATTAGAGCGTTAAACTGATTGTTTTGTGTTATGGATCCCTCGGGTGTAGTAAAAAGGATGTTTGGCGTGGAATGAGAGCTTTGTCAATCGATAGAGGTGATACAAAGAGACTGCTGCATTGGTGCTCGCTATCAAACTTAATTATGGCAAATTATATATGGAGACACAGAGTGAAGAAACTAGTCACATGACTATACCTTATCATTTTCAATGTCAATTTGAATGACCGCATATACTGCATGATTGCTTTATACTGTGTTGTACGTTTGATATAATTTTATGTCACTGTCGCATGCCTAGCATATATATATATATATATGCTAGGCATATACGAACGAATATATGCTAGGCATATAAGAACGAATGTTCGAAATATTTTATTAAACATTTATCTGGACTGGTGAGAAGTTTTCTTGCTCTTTGTCATTTTCTTCAATTCATATATATATATATATATATATATATATATATATATATATATATATATATATATATATATATATAATATATATTGATAATGGAGTTGCGGCTTTTATCATGTTGAGGTAAGACCACTTTCACTATATATATATATATATATATATATATATAGGTAATATTTGGCATTTCACTCGATCAAACTACATGTTGAAAGGATTTATGGCGAAGGAAAATTTCGAGTGTTGGAATACATACATTTTAAGACCAAACCGGGACCAGTTGCGAAAAATGCAACTTAGCGGCCTTCCGGTAGGAATTGAACCCGCGACTCTGCGATTGCTAGTGCAGTGCTCTGACCACTGAGCTACGGAAGCCGTTGCTTCTATATATATATATATATATATATATATATATATATATATATATATATATATATATATATATATATATATATATATATATATATATATATATATATATATATATATATATATATATATATATATATATATATATATATATATATATATATATATATATATATATATATATATATATATATATATATATATATATATATATATATATATATATATATATATATATATATATATATATATATATATATATATATATATATATATATATATATATATATATATATATATATATAATTTCGAGTGATGGAATACATACATTTCAAGACCAAACCGGGACCAGTTGCGAAAAATGCAACTTAGCGGCCTTCCGGTAGGAATTGAACCCGCGACCCTGCGATTGCTAGTGCAGTGCTCTGACCACTGAGCTACGGAAGCAGTTGCCGAGAGCCTAGTCACGAGTTCTGTATATCTGGTGGTAATGCCGGGATAAGATTCTGGGTATATTATAGGTAATATTTGGCATTTCACTCGATCAAACTACATGTTGAAAGGATTTATGGTGAAGGAAAATTTCGAGTGTTGGAATACATACATTTTAAGACAAAACCGGGACCAGTTTGCGAAGAATGCAACTTAGCGGCCAATTCGTCGCGGGTTCAATTCCTACCGGAAGGCCGCTAAGTTGCATTTTTCGCAACTGGTCCCGGTTTGGTCTTAAAATGTATGTATTCCAACACTCGAAATTTTCCTTCACCATAAATCCTTTCAACATGTAGTTTGATCGAGTGAAATGCCAAAATATTACCTATAATATATACCCAGAATCTTATCCCGGCATTACCACCATATATACAATACTCGTGACTAGGCTCTCGGCAACGGCTTCCGTAGCTCAGTGGTCAGAGCACTGCACTAGCATCGCAGGGTCGCTGGTTCAATTCCAGCCGGAAGGCCATGAAGTTGCATTTTTCGCAACTGGTCCCGGTTTGGTCTTAAAATGTATGTATTCCAACACTCGAAATTTTCCTTCACCATAAATCCTTTCAACATGTAGTTTGATCGAGTGAAATGCCAAAATATTACCTATAATATACCCAGAATCTTATCCCGGCATTACCACCATATATACAGAACTCGTGACTAGGCTCTCGGCAACGGCTTCCGTAGCTCAGTGGTCAGAGCACTGCACTAGCAATCGCAGGGTCGCGGGTTCAATTCCAGCCGGAAGGCCATGAAGTTGCATTTTTCGCAACTGGTCCCGGTTTGGTCTTAAAATGTATGTATTCCAACACTCGAAATTTTCCTTCACCATAAATCCTTTCAACATGTAGTTTGATCGAGTGAAATGCCAAAATATTACCTATAATATACCCAGAATCTTATCCCGGCATTACCACCATATATACAGAACTCGTGACTAGGCTCTCGGCAACGACTTCCGTGGCTCAGTGGTCAGAGCACTGCACTAGCATCGCAGGGTCGCGGGTTCAATTCTAGCCGGAAGGCCATGAAGTTGCATTTTTCGCAACTGGTCCCGGTTTGGTCTTAAAATGTATGTATTCCAACACTTGAAATTTTCCTTCACCATAAATCCTTTCAACATGTAGTTTGATCTAGTTAAATGCCAAAATATTACCTCTCTCTCTCTCTCTCTCTCTCTCTCTCTCTCTCTCTCTCTATATATATATATATATATATATATATATATATATATAAATATATATATATATATATATATATATATATATATATATATATATATATATATATATATATATATATATATATATATATATATATATATATATATATATATATATATATATATAAATATATATATATATATATATATAGATTTTCGCTTACCTCAAAACTGGTCTGCTACAACTTGTTTCATCTGTAAAAGAATCTTCAGGCAGAATGAAGAATCTTCATTCTTTTACAGATGAAACAAGTTGTAGCAGACCAGTTTTGAGGTAAGCGAAAATCTATTATTTGCTCTAACTATATGTTGTTGAGCACTCTTTGCATTTCGTAGACCAAAACCTACACGTATATATATATATATATATATATATATCTATCTATATATATTGTATTAGAACTCAGCAGAGTGTTCAGGTGTTAGGGCAAAAAGGAAAATATTATTATTATTATTGATATTAAAAATCTGATACTTACAAATACCAAAGATCTGGAGTATTCTTGAACAAGTTCTGAGGAATGAGAGATATATTGTTGTTATTCAAATATCTGCAATTAAATAAAACAGCAAGTAAAAATTAAAACATGTTCTATTGCTAAGTGTGATATTCTATTTACAGATATTTTGGACAGAAATGTTGTATGTTGCATTTTTGTCCAGAAAACTAATATTGTCCTGGAGGTATAATATAAAATAATCATGTTTTGGTAAAGCTGTCAAAGCAGCTAGAAAAAATGTTTACATTTTTGGAATAATTTGCAATTGAATATATTTAGTATTCCAAAACTAACAGAGAAAAATCAGTGAAATACACATGAAAATAACCAGGTAGAAAACCTTAACAACATTAGCAGAAAATGCTTGGTCTTAGCCAAAATCTAAAAATGTATCACCGACAGATTATCTAAAAAAATGCGAGATCAGTATAAATGTGGTAAAGACATGGATAAAAATAATACTTTTTGGATAAAAATAATACTTTTTGGATAAAAATAATACTTTTATTTATAATTAACAATCCACACAAACATTGTTGTTATATTTGTATAAGAAAGTCATAAATTCTCACAAAGTTTAAAATAATTTGGAATGTAGATATAATAAGCCATTTAATGCAAATTACATTATTCAAGCTTATGCAAAAATGTTCTTTAGTTTTAATACAACTAAAATAACTTTGAAAAGCATCACACTAATTTAAAGCACTGTTATAAATCCTCCATTTTTTGTCATCGACATTTCGATGACTGCTTCAGACAACATGGAATCAAAATGCATTATAAATCCTCCAGATGGTCAATTTTTTGTCATCGACATTTCGATGACTGCTTCAGACAACATGGAATCAAAATGCATTATAAATACACAAGATGGTCAATTTTTTGTCATAGACATATCGATGACTGCTTCAGACAACATAGAATCAAAATGTATTATAAATACACAAGATGGTCAATTGTTTTGTCATGGACATATCGATGACTGCTTCAGACAACATGGAATCAAAATGCATTATAAATACACAACATGGTCAATTTTTGTCATCGACATATCGATGACTGCTTCAGACAACATGCAATCAAAATGCATTATAAATACACAATATGGTTAATTTTTGTCATCGACATATCGATGACTGCTTCAGACAACATGCAATCAAAAAGCATTATAAATACACAATATGGTCAATTTTTGTCATCGAAATATCGATGACTGCTTCAGACAACATGGAATCAAAATGCATTATAAATACACAATATGGTCAATTTTTGTCATCGACATATCGATGACTGCTTCAGACAACATGGAATCAAAATGCATTATAAATACACAACATGGTCAATTTTTGTCATCGACATATCGATGACTGCTTCAGACAACATGCAATCAAAATGCATTATAAATACACAATATGGTTAATTTTTGTCATCGACATATCGATGACTGCTTCAGACAACATGCAATCAAAATGCATTATAAATACACAATATGGTCAATTTTTGTCATCGACATATCGATGACTGCTTCAAACAACATGAATCAAAATGCATTATAAATACACAATATTACGGTCAATTTTTGTCATTGACATATCGATGACTGCTTCAGACAACATGGAATCAAAATGCATTATAAATACACAGTATTAGGGTCAATTTTTGTCATCGACATATCGATGACCATTTTCTAAGCAACTTAAAGTATATCAATGCACTAAAATGAAAAGTTGATATAATCTATATCACAATTTCAAACTTCTGTAAAACTATAGTGAGACAACTACAAAAAAGCATGACTAATTGATTAATAAATTTATTCAAATGGTATTGGCATTGCAAAATGTCTCCATGCCCATTTCACACATAAATATTATATAAAAAAGTTCAGTTTAAAGTCCAAATTGAGATATATTAATGAATCTTAAGAATTAACTCTCTGACCAATCAACCGTGCATTCACAATTGACTTTTCTAACACTATACATTTAATGCCTAGTGCAATGCAAGCCAGACAACATGAACCGGCACCACTACACGAATCTACCACATACAAAGACTTATCTGAAAAAAGATCTTCTAAAATAGCTTTGTACAATTCTACTGGCTTCTGTCTTTGGTAAATGGCACCACTGTCTTTTTCTTTGATAAAAGGATCGCTTGCTTTTGACAGCAGATTACCAGATTTAATATCATTTTTCTTTGTTTTGGTTACAACAAAAGGCAATACTGAATTTGTCATACAATTGAGCTCTATGAGAGAAAAAATAACATTCTATTATTGTAGGTTATATCTAATATAATAAACTAGAGGTGGATGTGTTCTATATATATATATATAATATATATATATATATATAAAGAGAATTTAAAGAGGCCTGGCACAGCATAGACAAATCCACCTTCAACCGACACATTGAAATACCTACCATCTACCTTCAACTAAAACAACATCAACATCACTCTCTCCGGCCTCACCAAATCCACTACCCACAACGAACAAGACAAGCACATACAGACCCATATATATTTTCATTGACAACATATATATATTTTCATTGACAACATATATATATATATATATATATATATATATATATATATATAAAAACCTGAGTATTCATACAATACCTTTAAGTGTTTCAGCAGTATTATGGTAATATGCCATATCCCAAACCATACCCAACTCCTTTAACGACGATGTGATTACATTCAGCTGTTGGAGCATAAGTTCTCCAGGATCACTTATTGGAAAAATTACAAATGTTGTTTCTAAGAGATTGCGTCTCAGGTTGATGTTCCTCATGATTCGTAAGTATTGGACCAAGTTACTTGATGTCCAACTCTGAAAAAAATGTATAATGATATATATTAATTAAAACTGTAATAGAAAAATATATAGTTACAAACAAGTAAAAACAAATTACAATACTGTGAATGTTTATATATCTGTTCTATCTGGAATTTCCGTACAATTAAAAAGCACATGCATTGGGTTAAGATTATTAATCTGTACCTTTGGTAAATCTAAGAACATAATTTCAGCTCCAGTAAATCTTGGTACTTTTTCTGTCAGCAATGTGAGAGACAGATCAGCAAGGCAGTCAATGTTTAGCACATGTACTTTCACATCATGATCAGTATCACTATCATTGTCAGATGCCTGGTTTGACTCATTCATTACAGGTCGCTGTATGTAAGTCTTGAATCTATCTTTACAAACACCTCGGACAACATCTCCCCGGAAACACTGAATGTTTTCCTCTGTTGTAGATGTGGGATACCTAACAACAAAAACAGTCAATACAGTACCGTTCTTCGTGATACCTAAAGCAGTTACTTCATGTAATGTCCCCATCTTAACCAAAATTTTGTGCCGAGACACCAAAATTGGCATACATGAAGTAGTCCCCTGTTCGCGAGTTTTGTGCTCGTTTAATATGGGTCATCCCATCTCTAGCGAAATCAAATATGCACAGCAGTTCGGGTAAGTGTGGGTAACAATACATATATAATTACTGACCTTATCAAATTCCATTGTTCTCTGTCTGCATTGTATCAACGATTTCAGGCAAACGGCATTGTTGAATATATTGCAGCTAGCTTCGGGCTTCGCCCTCGGCCACCTGCAATATATTCAACAATGCCATTGGCCTCAGTACCTAAAACAGCCTGAAATCGTTGATATAATGCAGACAGAGAACAATGGAATTTGATAAGGGTCAGTAATTATAATAGATAATTACTGAGGCCAAACGGCATTATTGAATATATTGCAGCTAGCTTCGGGCTTCGCCCTCGGCCACCTGCAATATATTCAACAATGCCGTTGGCCTCAGTAATTATCTATTAAATAGTCTCCCACCATATTTTACAGTTAGTATTTATGTTTATTGAATTATGACGTCAACAAGGCAAGGAGGGGATTGTAACAAAACTGAAAATCGTGCATATCTTTGGATTGATTTAACTAAATTGGTTTAAACTTTGTAGACTTACTAATAGTCGCAGGTTATAGTTAACCGAGTTAAACATTAACTTTTGGATATGGTTGCCATAGCAACATATTAGTTTAAACATGGATTTTCTGTTTTTGTTCATTGCAGTTGAATGTTTTTGTTTTAAACATTCCTGTTGCATTGAAAATTGCACAAAAACGAAGCCAAATTGTTAAAAGCCCAAAGTTGCTTTACATATTTACATATTGTTGAAAACAAAGACCAATTTTGAAGTTAGAGGGAATATAAAAGAGCTATAATTTTAACTGTTTTTTAACTGTATTTTAACTGTTCTTGCAAATATAATCATAAAAAACCGGGGTAAAGTTCAGACCTCTCAACTTTAAAATTTGTGATGGAGTGAGATTTTGGATTTTTCCCCGTCTGCCGTCTCCCGCCATCACTTTTCTAATGGTCTGTCACTTAATATTGTGTTACGTGCTAGAGGTTGGACTAATAAGTTTCCAAAACTATTTACTTCTGACTTCTCAGTTACCTTTCTTTTGCATCTTTCCAAGAACTACACTTGGTGTATTTGACAAAGTAGTGTTGTAATGCCCTCATCTCCTTTATCCGAACAAGGTTGTTTTCCATTTCTGCCAAGGACAACTCTTTATTGTTGACCTTTTCCACTGCGTCTGCAAGCTCTGTACAAGTTACTTCTCCTCTCATACACTTCAGCTTTGAGTAAGGGAAATCTGACTTGGATTGCATACTTCCTTCTTGGAGTGCTTTCTTAGATGCCCTTTGGCCTTTCAATTCCAGTCTTCTATACTTGGCAATCATCTGTGCTACTGCTTCATATACTTGCTCATCCACGTCAGCACACACAAAAAACACGTTAGATAGAGTAGACTCCTAGACAATACAAATTAAAGTAATTTTCAGAACACTATGATATTATATATATATATATATATATATATTTACAGAAGCCGTTGCTGAGAGCCTAGTCACAAGTTCTGTATATATAGTGGTGGTAATGCTGGGATAAGATTGGTCCCAATTTGGTCTTAAATGTATATATTCCAACACTCAAAATTTTCCTTCACCATAGATATTTACAACACATAGTTTAATCGAGTGAAATGCCAAATATTACCTGTAATATACCCAGAATCTTATCCCAGCATTACCACCACTATATATACAGAACTTGTGACTAGGCTCTCTGCACCGGCTTCTGTAGTTCAGTGGTCAGAGCAATGCACTAGCATCGCAGGGTTGTGGGTTCAATTCCAGCCGGAAAGCCTTGAAGTTGCATTTTTCGCAACTGGTCCCGGTTTGGTCTTAAAATGTATATATTCCAACACTCGAAATTTTCCTTGGGCACAGCTCTAATTGATAAAAATCTGTTGCTAGATATGTTAAACAATATTTTTTTAGAAAAAATATACGAGCCGATATATCAGGTTTAAACATAATGATATAAAACAAGCATTCTGCACTGATAGAAATTTTATTGATACAAGCTTTTGGCTGTCAGACTACAGCCGTTGAAGGCTGTAGTCTGACAGCCGAAAGCTTGTATCAATAAAATTTCTATCAGTGAACACTTGTTTTATATCATTAATAATTTTATACTTATTACCCATTTCTTAGAATGTTCATACAGTACAGTATATCAGATATATAAGAGATATTAAGTATATCTAAATTTAAAGTTCAAAAAAACAATACCGGTATGACATAATTTTGTAATATAATATTATATGCCTTGCTACTCAGAATCAGCTGCCGCTACATATAAAGGGCACTAATTCCATTGGCACTCTGAGATTGGACAGACTGTGCCAATGAAAACTTGCAACCTTTGGAAATCCAATTCTGTCTCTGGCTCAGAAATCTTCTAAGTAATTGGCAAAAGATTGAGCAACAATAAAACATAATAATAATCAAATACCTAAAAATTTTGGAGTACAGTTGCTTCATCAGAGACACCAAAATTTAACCACGTGACACCAAAATATAATTAACCATTGATAATAATTATTTTCACAAAAACATATTATACTGTATGATAATATTATACAGTATTAAGCTAACCAACTTTACTGAAAGATTACTAGAAATTATCTATGAACTTACAGATTCACCAATAATTGTTGAACACATATTTCGCCAATTAGCACATTTTTTCCCATTAAATAACTCAATCAGCAATTTTTTACACAACGAAATCTGAAATGAAAAAAGCAACAAATGTTAACTGTTGCAATGTGTATAATACTATAAAGGGTTACCATTCTTGGAAGTTTAACTGATCTGGTTATTGGTTCACTTGAATAGAAAATAAAACCTATTGTTCATACAGCCATGAGGATTTCAAAAATATTGATGGGTATTTACTAGGGATGCACCGGAACCAAATTTAAAAGTTCCTTCCGGAACTGGCCAGAACTGAAATAAGTTCCGACCGGAACCGAGTATCAGAGTAGTAGCTTAGTCTGACATTGTCCTTGTGGAATTAAGTGGTCAAAAAATGAAAATAACCCCTATTTAAATAATACTAGATAGAAAATTATTAAAATTGTCCTTCATTTCCATTACATTACAAAACAAGTTTTATAATGTTTTAACTTTTTGTTTTCCACACTGGTATCATGAACATTTTTGTCCAATCAAATGTGAATACTGAATATTCTCAAGAAAGTCCTTTGTTCTGGTTATATATATAATAATTTATTAATAATTTGTAATAAGTTCTGGTTCCGGCCGAACATTTTTCATGAGTTCCGTCCGGAACCGGAACTTGGAAAAATCGGAGTTCCGACCGGAACTAACCGGTGCATCCCTAGTATTTACATCATTTTCATCAGCACTGTATCTTACAGTAATTACTATACTTACTTTATCAACAGTAGAAAGATTATGGTGCATGGCATCCACTCTGTTATGGAGTTGTGCTAACCTCAGTGCAACATCTTGTGGCATTTCTAAAATCCAAATGTGGGAACAGTTTTACATCTTATTTTTCATAGACAATGTTCACAGCACTTTAGAATCAATAAATTTATGGATGAAACTTATAGAGAAGTACATACAGTACAGCACATATACATTGTATGAGCCCATACAGACCTCTCAACATAATTTCAGTTTTAAATTCGTTTTTGAAATAATAAAAACATTTGAAAACGAACTCAAACGAGTTGAACATATTGAAAGACATATACTGTAAGTGAGTTAAGAAGGTAAAAACACAGACTATTCTTTTTGTCCACTGACTACTGTAGCAATACTGATGATGACCACTGCTGTTGTGGTCTAGTGGTTATCACACGTGTCTATGAGCTGGGAGACACAGGTTCATATCCTGGGTCAGACCTCCACTCAGGGTCTTAAGAATAATTGAGGAGAAAGTGCTGCCTTTGCAATAATACCAGCAAATGGTAAGACATTCAGGTCTTCTCAGATAATGACCTTAAATCGTAGGCCTTCAGAATGCCCTATCAATTGGGCTTCTTGCCTGTGGGGGTATTCCGTTCACTTCAAAGAGTGATAAATCTAATAAACTAAAACATGCCAGGATATTAAGGGAAATATTAGCCTCCTCCGCAGGCAACTCTGTGGCTTCTTTTTCCCGAGTCAAATAGCTTCCAAGGCTGTACGAGTATGTTTTGGCAGGGATTGCAGGGAAGTATAGGGATTGTGAAGGGATTGGCCGACGAAGGCTTGAATTCCTTGGAAGCTATTTGACTCGGGAAAAAGAAGCCACAGAGTTGCCTGCGGAGGAGGCTAGGGAAATATATATATATGTATATAATTTACCGTTTTGGTCGGTCCGTATTGAGAAATATTTCCCTTTGTCTCAAATAATATTTCAGATATTTCTCTTGGTCTTGGGAAATCTTTCTCCATAATGGACCTCCCGGCCAGTAAATAACATATATATATATATATATATATATATAATAAACATAGCAACTTACCAAAATATAACTGAACCATGCTGTATTTCATAGGGTGTTCTTTTAATTTCCCTTCTACAATTAGTTGGGAAATAGCCTCCCGTCGGTGGTTTCCACCAATTACTTCAATGGTGAACCCGTCAATTTTTGATTCATCAAAATCATCTTTCGTAGTAGCATCTTTTATCACAGCAATCATTGGTTTTGAAAAAGTGTTTGGTCTTTCAAGTATTTCCAACTTCAACGATTGTACAAATATAGGATCAAGTTCCCGGACCAAGTACTCTTTTCTTGGTGGTGCCAAAGAATAGCTTAATACTTTATATGGATCTGTAAAGTTAAAATCAGAATATAAATTGTTGGGTGGTATTTATCTCATTTCATCTCGCCTGAAACTAACCCAAAAACTAACTTTAACCCTAATACTATAACCATACGTTGGTATGGTTAATAATCCATTAATGGCAACCCTAATGCAAACGATAACATTAAGCATGCATACAGCTATGGCCTACTGGGGGTTTAGGCACGCTGCAACTAATACTTCCACCCTCTGTTTATTGTTTATCTGACAAGTTACAACAGTAACTTAAGTAGTTGTTGTCTTAATTTGTTGCTTTTTGGTACCAATTTCAAATAATTTTGATACGGTAAATACTTACCAAAATTATTTGAAATTGGTACCAAAAAAAGCAACAAAGACAACAACTACTCTTCATGTAAGTTTTTTGTTGTAACTTGTGGATTTATACAATATGGATGTGTGTAAATATGAAATTTATTTCGAGTGTTGACCAGGATATCGAAAGAGTGAGCAAAGCGAACAAGTGAGATATCCTGGTCAACATGAGAAATAAATTTCATATCCATGTATTTTTCGAATGACGGGTCTCCGAATCTCCGATATTCCTCGATCCACTCCCCGCGCGCTTCCGATTTTCACGAAGTGAATATTCAGCAAGGTGACATCTCAGACCGCCACACCGGTTATAAGCCCATCTGTTTCCTAACAGAAAACACTTTCCGATTAGAAGCCCACTCTTTATTTTTTCCTTTTCCAATACTGTAAATGATAAAGTACCAACGTAGTTTGTCCGTTATTCGTTTCGTCTTGAAACATTTTTCCTATCCCGATTATAAGCCCGTTTATAAAACCCCGGATTGTAAGCCCACGCGTAAGCGGCATTCTGCCTACAATAAACGTAAGCGACTGATTGGAATTGAATCACAGTCGCTTCATAGTCCTATAATGCGACAGTACTCGCCGCTCCAGGTTAATGTTTCGTATCTAACAAAACTTGCCGCACTCAATTAAATTTTCGAACGACCACCTTCTGATATTTGCGCGGCACAAAAATGTTCTAATCAATTCAAATAATTTATGACACATTGACAAAGATACTAGAAAGCATACCTTCCCGTATTAAGTATTTTTTCCAGACCATGGCTTGGAAGTCACAATCGCTCAATGATTTCACCAAGCCCGAATCTTGTTTTTTCCTCTTTGTTAAAACAGGAGATGGGTCAACTTCAGGAGGACTCATAGGAAGAGCGCGCTTCTGCATACGCTCGCAGGGTTCAACTTCTTTGGGAGATGAACCAACGACGTCTGTTCCCGCATCAACAGAAGACGACGTCTCTACTTCGTCATCAGGCATCAGCTCTTTTTCTTTCCCATTACGTGCATCGCGAAAGCGATCGGAAAATTTAAGTGTCGACTTCACAAATGGCTCAAAGGAACGGGAGAAATCGTTGGCAGTGAAATCAAATAAGCATATGGAAAATACCAACGGCAACGGGTTCTCTGTATCTGAATAGTGAGGGAAATGTATGACTAAATTATTAATGACATCGATTTTTATTTGAACACATATGTTTACGGATCCATTACCTTCAATACATCGGGTTTTGAATTGCTTGGGTGGATATCAGCAACTGACGACAGGAGTTTTCCTTCGCGTTTTGCGCGACCGTTAGCTTTTTCCACAAAAATCTGGTCAGTATCTTTTACAAACCACCATTTGACGCGATCGCTTCGATAAGTAGAGGGGGTAGATTTTGCTTGATTTTTCCTAGTGTTCATGTTTCCAACCAGCGTAAGACTAACACCAAGCACAAGTCTACCGAAGTTATTAACAGAAAAAGACAAAAACAAATTCGACGACGCTATAAGTGTCATCACACACCGAGTTCCGACATCCTGTTTTCTCTATCAAGCCTTTGTTCAAGCAATGATCTGACAGCCGATAGCTGGACGTGCCATCGTGGTGCCACATATGGAAATGTCGCATCTGTTTCGTATCCCAATCAACCAATGAGAGTGTTGCAAGAGAACTTCGTTAGAATTTAAAATGTTGTGTTCGTTGGCGTATCCGAAATTGGAAACCTAAAGCGATCAACCGCACAAACGATGGAAATTTGACTTCGGAAGCAATGGCCGTATCATCCAAATCTGAGTGCGCTTAACGGAAAACCATAACATTTTTTGTATTTCAAATGGATTTGAACACAAGTGAGTTGGCCGAGGTCGGCAACGATTCGCTGTTAAGCACTCCTTCCTTGTTGCATGAACGTTCATCACTCGCAACAAGTGATTTGGGAAAAGCCGATGATGACTCATCCTTTCGTGCTGCTGCTACAGAAACATGGACCAGTTCTGATCTCCTGGGCGATTTTTCACCGGATTTGTCCGAAGATGAATTGGGATGCTATCCAATTGCTTACAGCAGTAGTGATAGTGAACAAGAAGGCAACGGTATGTAGAATAGGTTTTTGCGAAAACAGTATGAGATTGATATAGACTATAGAGTGAGATTCATTGTATTCCAAACGAGTTCTCGTTTACAAGTTAAATATCGTCCGTGTCATTAAAATGCATAATCTCGTACCATGCATGTCCTTATTAACCAAATCGCCTCTTAAACTATTTTCTCTCGATTAAACCGTAATACATAGTCTGTAACATATTTTCTCATTCCTCGTTACACATATTTTAGCCCAACCCCGTAACATTTATAAACCGCGTGAGCCAGACAGCAAAATGCTCGGTGGGTTTTTCGAAAAATTCGGGGTTTAGGGATTTAATTAAGAATAAAGATTGGACGACGCGAGCATACGTTGTTGCCACAGTTAATAGAACTGTGGTTGTTGCGGATTAACGGTCGTTTCGCTACATAAATAAGTAATTTCGCTACAGGTATGAAGTTGTTTCGCTACATAGTCGTTTCGCTTTCGCTACAGCCGGTATGAAGTCATTGAGATGCTAATTCTCTAGAAATTCAGAATTGAAAGGTATGTATAACAAATTTAATGGCTATGTTTTTCTCCGAAAATGTGTAGCGCGAAAATTGCAGTTTGAGTTTCATGGCCTAGTGCCATTTTTCCGTGTAAATCATTATTCAGGCGTGGCGGTCTGTGATTGTACCGTGCTGAGATTGTCCTGGGCATGCGCAATAACCATTTGGACTTGTAATAAATATCTTCCGTGTCAAGATTGCTCATTTGCATACATCATGCTTTTCAAAGAAAATATAATATGTCGGTAGATATAATACAGGAAAGCTT
This sequence comes from Chrysogorgia sp. JL179-B06, assembly GCA_035772405.1. Classification (NCBI taxonomy): domain Eukaryota; kingdom Metazoa; phylum Cnidaria; class Anthozoa; order Scleralcyonacea; family Chrysogorgiidae; genus Chrysogorgia; species Chrysogorgia sp. JL179-B06. Next base: position 1,380,793 of record JAYKKM010000410.1, on the reverse strand, counting down.
TCTCGAATAATTTTGCTCATTAGATAAACTTGTTTATTGTTTGTTAAGTCTACAAGTTCTCAACTTCGATGTCACAATGTTCTACAACCAGTTTTGCATTTGCATGCAGTGTTTATAAAAGTAACTTTGTTATGAATACGATATTATATTGTCCAGGTTGAGAGTCCGCATAGTAATGACTAATGATGTTGAGTTATCAGCTATTTTTGTATCTATCTATCTATCTATCATGCGGACGCATCCGAGATTGTGATAATTGATAATAATTTGTAGTTGATGATAATTTGTAGTTGATGAAGGAATTTTCACATATACCCAAGATGCTCTAGTCTGTAGTGTTAATTCCTTTCGATAAGGCGCAATCGGAATTTGGCAAAAGGTTTGAGATAACTTTGGTTGAGCGACTTGAGCCAAGATTAAAAATTGCACAATCTGAAAATATCGTTAATCAATACATTCGATTATACAATTCGAGATACAAGTCTTGTAGCCGTCAAGCACAGTGACAATCTCAGACCTTTCTTGCGCGTGCTGTGATTACAACCACTTTTCGAACATGCGCACTAAAGAAAATACAATCTCAGCACGGTGCCACACCTGTCCCATTTTTTCCGTGTTAGTCATTATTCCGGTGCCACTATGAGGGTTGCCAATATACGAACAACCACAACTACACGCGTTTCTGTTCAAACATCCCAGTTTCTCCATTCGCAAACACACCACCGCCCTTCGACTCCATTTTCACCCACACATTGTTCATGTCAATCATCAATGTTATCCACATAATATAATTATTTTGATATTCGTTAATATGCTCAAATGTACTGTTTGCCCACTATTTACAAAATTCAACACCGATGTAGGTCTCATTACCCACCCATATATTATACAAAATCTCACTATTCACATTTCACAATCGCTATCTACTCCTACTGTTGGTACACGCCACATACATGTATTTCGTATCCAAATGGGAACACCCGTTTTTAAGCGTCAAATTACGTCACCCGTTTTTAATTGTAAACACGTCATCCAACTCAGAGCCCCATGCCGTATCTGAATTTACTCCAGTCGATTGTCAAAACATCCTACTTATTACCATATTAACACCGGTGCAGGTCCCATCACCTATCTTTTTATCAAAATGTAGCGAAACGACCGGATACACGTCGTATGCCTTTTGAAAACTATCTACAGCAAAATCGAATTTACTGGTCCACTGAGTTTGCCATATGTCGCGTATAAAGATATCAAATATTTACAAATCAAATATCTAAAAAGGTTGGTGTACTGCCGAAATAGCGTGTAAGTTGTCTAACGTTTCGAGAGAAGGCCCTTCGCAGTTCGGTCGAAAGTGAGTGTCAACCGTGACGCGGTCGGCCATTTTTTGAAGCACGAAATTCCCTTGGTGAACTGCATCCGTAAATATCTTGTCAATCCTTGATATAAATTATTCATTTTGTCTTTTAATTGAAGAAGATATACCTTAGAAAGTAATTATTTCTGCATTTTTCACAAAACTCGACGTTTTCTTGCCACTTTCGTTTCGAATTATGTCAGCATTGACTGACGCGAAGCGTGGAAGACCAAGTGACGAGGTTCAAACAAACAAATCAGGTTCCAAGTCGATGTATTTGGATTGTGGATGAATAAGAAAGCCTCTGTAGGGTTTTCTGAAAAGACTCGGCGAATTTCCGAAGTATTTATACCACATCAAGTTGGCAACAAAGCACTTCAAAACACTTTGTTATCGTACGATAAGATAAACACAAACGCGCAAATGTTCGACGGTTGACACTCACGCTATTTTAATTATATTTACACGCTATTTCGGCAGTACACCAACCTTTTTAGATATTTGATTTGTATTTATATACTGCCTACGCAGCACAACACGTTTTATTACTAAATATTTACATATTTTGAAATAATGTGTGGTAGATTTACGAGCGACTGGCTCAACATGATTCTGCCGACTATTATCTAGTGCGCACCGTCTCCTTATGGTGAGTTAGCCTCCTCCGCATGCAACTCTGTGGCTTCTTTTCCCCGAGTCAAATAGCTTCCGACGCTGTTTTGGCCATTTTTGGTCGAGCCAGAGAAATACGCCAGGTTGCTCGTACAGAGGAGGCGGCTAATGGTGGGTGATTCCCGTCGAAATTAAGTGTTGAATTTTCTAAACTAATTTGAATTTTAAATTCAAATTAGTTTAGAAAATTCAATACAGTCTTAATTTTGACGGGAATCCGACCCACCATATCTCCTCGCCGAAGACGCGGTTTTGTAAAATTCACGTCGTTGTAGAATAACTTCTGATTTTCCTCTTTTTTTTCTGATTTCCTCACCGTAAAATACTTGATAGGAGTGAGCAAACTTATATATACGAGAAATGGCTATCATTAACACCAGAAATAGCACAAACTATAATAATGCCTTCGTTAGAAATGTTAGACCTCGTATTCCATATTTCGTCAGTACACAACCATGCAAAAACATCTCGATTTTGTGCAGGTCTACAGAGTGACATTCAAGAAACCCCACCAGAGAGACATGAAAGTCATCAAGAGCAGAACTGTAGCTTGGAAGGTACATGGTTCTTTCTATATTTATCTAATCAAGAACCTCGTGCAATCAAGAAAATCGAAAGATTACTCATGAAACGTGGAGCACAAATTTATTTGTTTCTTGACAAAAAAGTAACACATTTGCTCATCGACGATATCAAACCAAAACTACACGTCAATAATAACATTTACGAAAAGTTGCCTGTTCACACGCGGTCTGTGAAAATGATCAAGGAAAGTTGCAAGTCTAATACATTGACAGATAGTATGAATTGTTTTGACACAGCTTTAAGGCTTGGAATCAAAATTGTGACAATATCGGAACTATTCAGTCCTGACATGTATGTAGAGGAGATCCACAGTACCAGTAGACAAATTAGTTATGATGCCAAACAAAAATATGTAAGAAATTGGATTAAAAGCATTTAAGCTGCATTATACTGATATACAGAATAACATTTAATTAATTAATTACAAGTGGCAGCATATCAGTGTTTTCGAAGCACCCTAATATTGCATCATTAGAAATGGAGGGTGGGAGCTCGAATCAGAGAGACGACAGATACAGTACGAGCTGGGGGCTTTGGGATAGGGTCAAATCTTGATTAAGTGATTGAATGGAAAACTTGCTTTAAAAGTTAAACTATAAATAAACTGAATTTCTAGATACACCAATGAGTAATGTGGAAAATAGGGAGACCCAAAAAGCTATCAAAACAATTGATGAAGGTAAATAGTTCTAAATATGTACAGCTTTACCTGCAAGTTGCAACTGCATGCTTGCAGTTTTTTCCCACTAACTGATTTAAATTGTTAATTTAAAAACTTTTTTGAATAATACGGAATACATTTGAAAAATCTTTTAGTGCGTTCCCTGCGTTGCTGTGAGAAGGATTGCACACACAATATTGAGTTTGCTATATTGCTGCTTGCAAGAAATTCGTTTCAACAGTTTTCATGTACGAATAAAAACCAATGGGTTTTGAATTACATAATGGATCATAAGAATGACAGGTATGCTGTCAGCTGGAACATTGTGGTATAATTACTTAAACATTTTTTCTTTTATTTCTTTTATTCTTAATATTAAATCAAATTAATTGCTTTTTATGTACTGAAGAGATGACACGATAATCTTTATGGTCCGTGGATATATGGTCTGTAGAAAGGCATGGGTTGCAATTCATGGTATCCATTCAAGCCGATTTTCAAAATTGGTTAAGATCCATAACGATGGTAAACAAACTATTGCCAGCCCAGACCGAAAACGAAGAAAGACTAAAACATACATAGCAAAAGCCTGGATGAGTTCTGCATTTCAAAGCATGGGGGACAAAATGCCTGATAGCATCTCCATCCATTTACCATGTTATCTTGACTACCGAATCCTTTACCAGTATATGGTTGATGACCTTAAATTGGTAAGAGATAAACCAGTCTGCTATTCACAATTTTGCAAAATGATGAAAAAAGACTTTCAAGAAGTATCTATTCCAAAGGTATTATCTGCAACCACCAAATAATCTTGTTGAGCAATTTCATATTATACCATGTACTGCCCTAATTACTGTATCAAATATAGTATGTTGTGTTTGGACTGTTAGTACTATGTTTGCAAGAGGATATATGCACAGACGGTTGTGCAGTCCTGGTATACTTCTAATTATATTAAAAATAAAAATAGAAAATGGACATAGCCGGTCAAAGGAAGTTTTGGGAAATTTAAAAGTATATACCAATTATTTAATTATGTAAACCTTTGCCTGTACGGTATGGATTGGGTTTACATAAAGTTTCAAATTCTCCCAACTACCTATTATGTTTATGTGAGGACATGGAAAGCCATTCTCTATTTCATAAAAAAATGAAAATATTATGCTGAATACCTTTAATGCTGAAATTTTGTTGCTACATGTAGGTTAATCGGTTGACAAAATGTGATATTTGCGTAACTCTGAAGGAAGAAAAACAGAAGACAATGGACAAAGTTGCTAGAAATTACTACGATCTACTATACAAGCAGCATAATGCTTTACAGAGGTAAATATATATATATATATATATATATATATGTACTAAGGATTTATGGTGAAGGAAAATTTCGAGTGTTGGAATATACATTTTAAGACCAAACCGGGGCCAGTTGTCGGAGCACTGGCATCGCAGGGTCGCGGGTTCAATTCCAGCCGGAAGGCCTCTAAGTTGCATTTTTTGCAACTGGTCCCAGTTTGGACTTAAAATGTATATATTCCAAAACTCGAAATTTTCCTTCACCATAAATCCTTAGCACCTGTAGTTTAATCGAGTGAAATGCCAAATATTATATACTTATATATATATAATATACAGACAGACAGACAGAGACAGACAGACAGACAGACAGACAGACAGACAGACAGACAGACAGACAGACAGACAGACAGACAGATAGATAGATAGATAGATATATAGATAGATAGATGTATGGGTACAATGCTCAATACCAAGGCAGAGTGTCAGTGATATAGTTAAATAAAAAGACAAGCTTAAATAAAAAGACAAATAAAAAAAAGAAATTGAAGCATAGCACACTTCTCAGGTGATTATCACGTCTGATGCTAGTGTGTAGGAAACTTGAGATGTATGGGTATGAAGGAGGATTGTTTGAATGTATAATGCAATGGTATGTGCAGTTTACATGTGATCAATACTAAATTACTTATTGCAGGCTGCAGCACATGTTTCTTTCTGTGTCTGCAAGTAGATACAAGTTCATTTCTACTGTTAAGCGAGCTCAGTTCTGGGTGACAAATAATAACAAGAAAGAAACATTTGCTGTGCAGCCAATAAATAATTCAGTATTTATCACATGTAAACCACACATACCATTACCATGACAGCGATTATTACATGCTAACAATTCTCCTTCATACCCATACATCTCAAGTTTCCTACGCACTCACAGAAAATGCAATAATCATTAATCACCTGAGGAGTGTGGTAAAGCTTCACTCGATTAAACTACATGTTCCAAGGATTTATGGTGAAGGAAAATTTCTGAGAGTGTTGGAATATATACATTTTAAGACCAAACCGGGATATAATAATAAATATATATATATATATATATATATATATATATTCATCACAGTCTTGAAGACGGGATGTGGGATATACCACACTGCTCTAATAGACAATTACTCAAACATATTATGTCATTCGAACAACTCAGTGATTCCTCATGCAAGTCTGACTGAGACAGACTGACAACAGATCGAGCAGTTCCTGGGCTATTTGGTAACCACAGACAGCTGTTTCGCCCTCATTGGGGATTGTCAGTGCAGTGACACATCCAAAGGTATATATATATATATTACAGTCTTGAAGTCAGACTTGCATGACGAATCACTGAGTTGGTCAAATGACATAATATGTTTGAGTAATTATATATATATATATATATATAAATATATATATATATATAATTATATATATATATATATATATATATATATATATATACCAGTTGCGAAAAATGCAACTTAGCGGCCACGTGAAAATGCAACCTTTGGAATGAACACTCGTTTTGCCTTAATTGAAATGAATTTAGTGTTTGAATTTTTTTGACACTTGGTATGCTAATAAAGCACTTATTTACTGGGACTTCGGGAAAGCAGTACAAAACATACTGTTTCCCTCGGTCACAGCTAGTAAATGTGTTAAATACTGCCGCAGCATATATTTACATACATTTGCTGTACGGTTATTTTATATTAATTTTTCAGAGAAGAGAGAGAAATCTATTATGGCCATCGTCAAAAAGCTAAATTGAATCCAAACAAATATGTGTGTTTGATCATTGATGGCATGGATCAAATGAAGTTGATGATACCTCAACTTCTTCATCAAATGAAAGTATATGCCAGTGCATGGAGACTGAAGACACATTTAACTGGTGTCCTAAACCATGGTAGAGAGGTACTTGGTTATTTTGATATGATGCAGTGGCCGCACGATAGTAACCTTACCATAAACGTCATCCTGAGAGTATTGTTGAGAATGGATAGCATACCAGAAACAATGTACATCCAGATGGATAACTGCTAGAGAGAGAATAAAAACCAGTATGTTTTAACATTCCTTGGAGTTTTGATAAAGATGAATATTTTCAAGAAGGTAAGAAAAATTGAGCAAAGAAATTATAGTGGCAATAAATATCTATGCAAAATTGCCAATTTACTTTTGACTTTGTTTAGAAGTACAGATATACTCGATATGATATATCATCCCGAGGGGTAATATTTCGACAAATTCCCAGAGCGGAGGGTCTATAAATGATATATATTATACTGAAACAATCTTGAATGCTACGTCTAGAAATGCCATTGTTTACAGGCGCGTCTTGGTTATCAGCTGGTAATTTGAGTTTGAATTACCCGCTGATGACGTAATCAGCAGGGAATTCAAACTCAAATTAGCAGCTGATAACGTCATCAGCGGGGAATTTGAGGTTAAAGTGGGGAATTCGAGTTTAAATTGACTGGTCACGTGGTACAAATATAGCTCTTTGATTGGACAATTTATAGTTGAGGTATAATATTAATTTTAATTAAATAAAGAAGAATATCATTCTTACTTAGTCAATAATATCCCATCTTGTTTCTTAGACATAATTGATTATTTGCTTCACCATAATTTAAAATAGTAACAGTGGTCCCTAATTCAAGTTTACAGGCATTCATTTGCATGTTCAGAAAACCGGAATTTTTTGGATCAAGATGAAATATTGACTGAGTAAACTCTATTCTTCCTCATTACAAAATTATTAATACAGTACTATAAAAATTTACATTAAAGAGTAAATTAGGTATACAATATTTGCCTCTGAAATGGCAACCTCTTGTTTTAGGTGAAAGTGAATTTTCTTATGAAGGGACACACACATGAGGACTGTGACCAGCTCTTTAGCAGGTTTGGTGCAAAACTTGCAACAAATAATATTGTTACAGTTGATGGTAAGTCAACTAAAGCTCTATTATATAATATATTATTAAAAGATAAAATGGATTAAAAACAGTAGCTCAGAGTTTCACACTCAGAGGCGATGATCAGACTAAAATGTTAGGAGCTAAAAAGTGTGCTTAAGTAGGTAAAAGTTTAATGTTGTATAATTTACATAAAATTTGTTTTCACGTCAGCATTTGGAAATGAGTTCTGATATTTGTTGAGCAAGGTTGTTTGTCAATGTCTGCATTTAAAATGTAATTTTTTTCAGCTTCCAAAGTATAAATTTCAATGCTTGGTGCCAAAAATTACACAAGCAATTGGTCAATTACCTACATGTACTTAAGCACACTTAATTAAACAAGGTGTTCAGTCGAATTGTGTGCACTCTCCAACTCAGGGACCAAAATTCAGAATTTTCCAACAAGTTAAATTGATGACTAGTCTTTCCGAAAAGAACAACATTTATGACAATTCCACTGCATTTATTATAATATATAGTACATGTAGTACAGCATAACTTACCTTTTCTTCCAATTGCAATTATTTTCAGATATGACATCCCTGTTCAAAAATGCGTACACTCCATCACCTGCTGCCATTGAATTAGACAGAATGTATGATGTGAGGGACTGGTTGAAACCTATCAGTGAACCACTGCACAACATTTCCAATCCTCACATTTTTGTCATTAAAAAGAATGATAAAAATGATGTTATTCTTCGATACAAGAACTGGAGTAGAGATGGTGATTGGAAACCAGACAATGGAGAGATAGTGATGATTAAACAAGTAAGATTTATATACTGTATTTAAAAGAAACCCTGTTTTGCGAAACGAAACAACAATTTGCAAAACGTGTCTTAAAGCTAGTTAGGCTAAAAGGCTAGTTAGGCTAGTTAGGCTAGTTAGGCAGGGAGTTAGGATCTTTGTTGGTTTGGGGATGGTTATTATTACAAACTTGTTAGACAAATTATTATTTCGTTTTGCAAAATACCAAAAGCCTTGATCAACTAATGAACTGAATATTGGTTTTCTAGCATGATAATACACGACGGTATGGTAGAATAGACATGATTTAATATGACGCATGAATCTAATGTCAAATATTTTACTTCCACTGGGAAACTAAAAACAATTACTTGGATCAACATCACAAAAATATATAACAAAAGGATTCTGGTCTTTGTAGTCACTACTAATGCTGTTCAAGGCTTGACTCTATTACAATAATCAACAGTATTAGTGACTACAAAGAACAGATTCCTCGTTATATTATCTTTTTGTGATGTTAAACCAAGTAATTGTTTTTAGTTTCCTGAGTGCCAGTACATGGGAGTTAAATATTAAGTTATGATATTAATGCAAAATTTGCATGCAAATATAAAGGTGTATTGCAGAATATGTAAAAAAAACAAAGAAACTGACCTGTTGATCATCAAAGTCACAGCCAACAGTTGAAACGTCACATGACTCACATCAATCCTGATTTGGTATTTCCGAATTGAAACCGATTTACTTCCGAATACCGATACTTTAGTCAATTTGACATGTAAGGGATGTGATCTAGTGTTGAAAATTGTCAACATTAATTCATTTTTAGGATGCAGTAATTCCAGCAGAAGCACCAAATCTTGTCCCATCTTCACCAGATAAAGTGGACATGGAGCGGCTGCAAAGAAGCATTCCAAAATTCTTGGATAACTCAAGGGTGATTACGGACAATCACAAGTTATGGTGGGACAACCTGTTCACTAATTCTCAAGAAATATTTGCGAGTTCTCCGGAAAAACCTGCTTGCTGGTTCCTGGACGACCTGGTATTAATAAAAAGTCGAAGCCAACGCGCAGAGCACCAAGGCGATGCAACACCTAATGATGAAGCAACAGACATCTTAGCCCCAGATGTTATAGATAACGATGTCGGAGAGATGGTGAATAGACAACTTCAAGACATTCCAGAGGTAATATTTGTATAGGTGTTTTCGTGATTACCAAAAAGAATTTAAGCAATTCACGTCTTTTTCTGATTTTAACTTTACACAGTGTATTTCAACTGTCATGTAATTAAGACCTCACCTTGTATCATTATATTAACATTTTCATGTAATTTAGTCATTAATTTTTATATTTTTATACTTTTGTACATATATATAGGTATATACACATATATACATTTTCATTTTGTAAAATTTTTCGAGGGCCACAAGTTTGTTAGTACTTTGTACTATTTAGTGTAACCCTCTTTAAATAAAGTTTCTATCCTATCTATCCTAATATACAGTAATATAATGGGCCGACTGCTATTAAACTCTGTATATAATTATAATAATATATATAATACATATATCTAATTTTAAAGTCCTGGTTTAGGAAACAAGTTGACTTGGTTTGGCTAAATTCTGTATGTATTCCCTTAATTTTGCCGTTTACTATTAATATTTATGTCTACAATTTCTTTAATAGGTTTACACAGGCCCATATGTAAGGCCTTCTGGTGTTACTCAGGTCGATGACATCTGGGAACACGTCCTTCTGGAGGGATTTGTTGCTGTTTCCTTGGAGAATTATAATAACGTTCCAGTAATTGGGAAAGTACTTGAAAAAAATGCTTCAACAGTAAAAGTTCACTACTGGAAAGGTTCTTGGAACAAAACGTGGACTCCCTGGTTTTGTGGAAAAGATGAGCCTTGGACAGATATACTGCCAAAAAATTGCATCTACCTTACATCCTTTGCCTTAACTGAACAATCAAAACTTAATGCTAACACAAAACGACAGATGAGAGAATTTCTTTCAAGAGGTGATATATCATAGTAAAACATATATATTTTAACTTTTCCATATTTATCGAGGCCAAAGGCTTTTGGCCTGTGACATTGACATTGATATTGATATATCGAAACAATAGTTTCTTAATATTTTAAATTTGCCATAGTTATCAATGTCTTCTGCAATTAACATCGATATATCGAAACTATAGTTTTTTCAATATTTTAAATTTGCCATATTTATCAATGCCTTCTGAAGTTGACATCGATATATCGAAACTATAGTTTTTTAAATATTTTATCAATGCCTTCTGAAGTTGACATCGATATATCGAAACTATAGTTTTTTAAATATTTTAAATTTGCCATATTTATCGATGTTGTTTGAAGTTGACATTGATATATCGAAACTACAGTCTTTTCAATATTTTAAATTTGCCATATTTATCGATGCTGTTTGAAGTTGACATTGATATATCGAAACTATCGTTTTTTTCAATATTTTAAATTTGCAATATTTATCAACGCTGTTTGAAGTTGACATCGATATATCGAAACTATAGTTTTTTTATATTTTAAATTTGCCATATTTATCAATGCTGTTTGAAGTTGACATCGATATATCGAAACTATATATTTTTTGATATTTTAAATTTGTCATATTTATCAATGCTGTTTGAAGTTGACATCGATATATCAAAACTATATATTTTTTGATATTTTAAATTTGCCATATTTATCGATGCTGTTTGAATTAACATCGATATATCGAAACTATAGTTTTTTTAATATTTTAAATTTGCCATATAATCATCAATGCTGTTTGAAGTTGACATCGATATATCGAAACTGTAGTTTTTTTATATTTTAAATTTGTCATATTTATCGATGCTGATCGAAGTTGACATCGATATATCGAAACTATAGTTTTTTTAATATTTTAAATTTGCCATATTTATCAATGCTGTTTGAAGTTGACATCGATATATCGAAACTATAGTTTTTTGATATTTTAAATTTGTCATATTTGTCAATGCTTATTGAAGTTGACATCGATATATCGAAACTATATATTTTTTGATATTTTAAATTTGTCATATTTATCGATGCTGTTTGAATTAACATCGATATATCGAAACTATAGTTTTTTTAATATTTTAAATTTGCCATATTTATCAATGCTGTTTGAAGTTGACATCGATATATCGAAACTATAGTTTTTTTGATATTTTAAATTTGTCATATTTGTCAATGCTGTTTGAAGTTGACATCGATATATCGAAACTATAGTTTTTTGATATTTTAAAATTGTCATATTTATCGATGCTGTTTGAAGTTGACATCGATATATCGAAACTATAGTTTTTTTCAATATCTTAAAATTGTCATATTTATCGATGCTGTTTGAAGTTGACATCGATATATCGAAACTGTAGTTTTTTGATATTTTAAATTTGTCATATTTATCGATGCTGATTGAAGTTGACATCGATATATCGAAACTATAGTTTTTTTAATATTTTAAATTTGCCATATTTATCAATGCTGTTTGAAGTTGACATCGATATATCGAAACTATATATAGTTTTTTGATATTATAAATTTTCCATATTTATCGATGCTGTTTGAAGTTGACATCGATATATCGAAACTATAGTTTTTTGATATTTTAAAATTGTCATATTTATCGATGCTGTTTGAAGTTGACATCGATATATCGAAACTATAGTTTTTTCAATATCTTAAAATTGTCATATTTATCGATGCTGTTTGAAGTTGACATCGATATATCGAAACTATAGTTTTTTGATATTTTAAAATTGTCATATTTATCGATGCTGTTTGAAGTTGACATCGATATATCAAAACTATAGTTTTTTCAATATCTTAAAATTGTCATATTTATCGATGCTGTTTGAAGTTGACATCGATATATCGAAAACTATAGTTTTTTCAATATCTTAAAATTGTCATATTTATCGATGCTGTTTGAAGTTGACATCGATATATCGAAACTATAGTTTTTTCAATATGTTAAAATTGTCATATTTATCGATGCTGTTTGAAGTTGACATCGATATATCGAAACTATAGTTTTTTCAATATCTTAAAATTGTCATATTTATCGATGCTGTTTGAAGTTGACATCGATATATCGAAACTATAGTTTTTTCAATATCTTAAAATTGTCATATTTATCGATGCTGTTTGAAGTTGACATCGATATATCGAAACTATAGTTTTTTCAATATCTTAAAATTGTCATATTTATCGATGCTGTTTGAAGTTGACATCGATATATCGAAACTATAGTTTTTTCAATATCTTAAAATTGTCATATTTATCGATGCTGTTTGAAGTTGACATCGATATATCGAAACTATAGTTTCTTGATATTTTAAATTTGCCATATGTTTTGATGCTGTTTGAAGTTGACGTCAATTATTGATGTTACCAATGTTCTATTCATACCTACTCACAAGGTGTTTTTACATGACAATTTGCTATTTGTATATCTTAGTATTCCACTGTTAATAAATTCATTTATTTGACATTTATAAATCTTGTCTAGCTTTTATTACTTAGCTGTTTTCATTTTGTCTAATATCAAGAAAATATATTTATTTTTGCATAAAAACCATGCACTATGACTTTCCTGGAGAAATTCTTGTCTGAATGAGGAAATCTGCAATATTTTTGCTAAATAGAATATCACACTTAGCAATAGAACATGTTTTAATCTATATATACAGGTCTATGGCAGAATTACGTTCTTAATCTTGGGTATATTTCCTGCAATATTATTTTCATACATAAATAGTTGAAAGTTTCTGCGATATTGCTTTTGTGGGCCGTTATCTTATCCCTCTCCTTTATAGAGATGATATATATTATTATTATGTCCGTCATGACGAACGGTTGTGCCTGACGGTACTCCGTTTAAAAGTATGTGATTGTAGTATAATCGGTCGTAACTGCCGTCGTTAATGTTTTCAGTTTAATAGAGTTGTGTCAAGTTTATGATTGAAAAGTTAAAATGAGTGTTCAAATTGGCTGTTCGAACTGGAAAGATATATTTTGTTGGAACGAAGTTGGATGGACATTTCGATTATGATTTTTGCCATTTTATTAAAGGATTAAACACACCAGAATGGGAAGCATTCGAGGAGAAAGAGAAGCAGTTTAGAGCCGAGATATCATCGAGAAGGATTAACCATGGGGATTTTGTATGCCACGGTAATGTAGAGCTTTGGTTTAATCTTCATAAAGTTTTAGTTGGAATTTTTTATAAGAACACAGTAGCTCAGTGGTCAGAGCACTGCACTAGCATCGCAGGGTCGCGGGTTCAATTCCAGCCGGAAGGCCTTGAAGTTGCATTTTTCGCAACTGGTGCCGGTTTGGTCTTAAAATGTATGTATTCCAACACTCGAAATTTTCCTTCACCATAAATCCTTTCAACATGTATGTAGTTTGATCGAGTGAAATGCCAAATATTACCTATAATATACCCAGAATCTTATCCCGGCATTACTACCATCTATACAGAACTCGTGACTAGGCTCTCGGCAACGTCTTCCGTAGCTCAGTGGTCAGAGCACTGCACTAGCATCGCAGGGTCGCGGGTTCAATTCAAGCCGGAAGGCCTTGAAGTTGCATTTTTCGCAACTGGTCCCGGTTTGGTCTTAAAATGTATGTATTCCAACACTCGAAATTTTCCTTCACCATAAATCCTTTCAATATATATATATATATATATATATATATATATATATATATATATATATATATATATATATATATATATATATATATATATATATATATATACATATATATATATATACAAATAAACTCGATTCTAGTTAGCCCACCCTGTCAAGCATCCCAGTGATAAGGGACTAAACGCCGGTCCATATTAGCACCCTCAGGCCTTCGGCCGGCGCCTCGCGCCGGGCGAGGGGATATATTTTTGAGTTGACTGGGGCTTGAAGTGAACAATTTGTATAATTCCCTTCCATATATGTTTGCTATTACAGGGGTATGTATACTATCAAGGAAATATTTATTATAATATATATTTTTACTCAGCTTCAAAAAATTATTCAACTTGTTCCTATAATATTTAAATTTGTTGTAATAATAAGTAGATTTAGTCTTTAGAAATTTCCTGTGCCATTTATTTTTAACTTGGATTGACTTTTTTAGTGCTGGTGTAATACATGGTATACAATTTAGCTTAAGTTCGCTTCGCGTTAATTGCTTTACTGGTATATGCTTATCTATTATACCTAATATTATATATTAAAAGATTGAAACATGACAGATGGATCAAGTTCAGAGACAAAAACATATTGCCAATTAATAGCCTGTATATCATTAATTAAATCTGTTAAGCTGTAAACATACTATGACGTAATATATTGTGCGTCACATGATATTGGAGCTTTGACTCCTCTTTGTACTATCTTCTCTACCGCTTTATTGTAAGATAAACATGTTCTAATAAAACCTTTTTACAATCCTTCATCGTTGTTATCCATCGTCATGACTAACGTCCTATCAGGTTATGGACCCAGTGCTAGACTGATTTTCGACGGTAATGAGGGGAAGTTTGAGTTGTGGGAAATAAAATTCCTCGGTTATTTACGCTTGAAGAAACTCAGCGATATCCTGACGCCACTCGCAGGAGATGCAAATGATGCGACAAGAACGGCTGATGCAACGAAAAATTCTGACGCATTCGCCGAATTAATCCAGTGTTTAGATGACAGAAGTCTTACGCTTGTTATTCGAGAGGCAGCAAACGACGGACGAAAAGCATTGGTTATATTACGCGAACATTATCGGTCGAAGAGAACGCCACGAGTTATTACCCTATACACCGAACTGACTTCGCTAAAAATGGCTGGAGACGAAAATGTTTCTGATTATGTTCTGAGGGCAGAGACAGCCGCTACTTCGCTCAAAACGGCAGGAGAGACATCAGTGACAGTTTATTAATCGCCATGATTCTAAAAGGACTAGCTCAATCACGCTTCAAACCGTTCTCAACTGTAGTCACCCAAAAGGACAAAGGAATGTCGTTCGGGGAGTTCAAGGTCGCACTGAGAAGTTTTGAAGAAACTGAGAAACTGTCTTCAGAGTCGCACCAGGAGGACACTGTTATGAAAGTTATCGTTTGTTATGGATGTGGCAAGCCCGGTCACAAACGAGCCGAATGTCGTGTCAAGAAGAAGCCAGCTGCGAAGCGATGGTGTTATATATGCAGGAACAACTCCCACCAGACCGAGTAATGCCGCAGGAAGAACCACCAAGCAAAGTCCGTAAGTGATAATAAAGAGGACAATATGCAAGAAGATAAACAATCTTGGTATTAGTAATCTAACTAGTGATTGTAAAGTAGATGGTTTACTTGTAGATTGTGGTGCAACCACGCATATAATGCATGATATCACTAAATTATAAGGTTTGATAAGCAATTTAACCCCAACAATCATTATATAGAGCTAGCCGATGGTAGTAGGTCTAACAATGTTGCTTTCAAGAGAGGTGATGCACGTGTCCAACTTCGGGATGTTGATGGTAATGTCCATCAGGCAATTCTTACCAATACTTTGTATGTACCCTCTTATATACCCAGAATATATTCTCTGTTCAGGCTGCTACTAGTAAAGGTGCTTCTGTGTGTTTTTCTTCTAATGATGCAAGACTCCTTTACCCTGATGGCACTGAGTTTAAGATAGAAAAGAGTGGTAAATTATACTATCTAAATAAGGTTCTTTCTTCTTGTATGGCCAAACAAAACAGTGAGACTAAGTCATCGAATGAATGGCATGAGATTTTGGGCCACTGCAATTTGAAAGATGTTATTGCATTGGAAGGTGTTGTAGATGGGATGAAAGTTGTTGATAAGAGTCAATTTGATTGTGATGTCTGTGTCAAGGGAAAAATTACTCAAACTAGAAAGAGAGAACCAGACAGGCGAGCAGGTAAGATTCTGGAGTTAGTACACTGTGATCTAGCAGGTCCCATTCAGTCTGAAACAAAGGAAGGTTTCAAATATGCTATTTCATTCACTGATGATTTTTCAGGTATAATTATGATTTACTTCATAAGACAGAAAAGTGACACTTTGAAGGCCACCGAAAATGTTTTGGCCGACTCAACCCCGTATGGTAAAGTAAAATGTTTCAGAAGCGACAATGGTACTGAATTCACTTCTGAACCCTTCCAAAATCTTCTCTTAAAGCATAGCATAAAGCACGAACAATCAGCACCATACTCACCCCATCAAAATGGAACAGCTGAGCGGGGGCGGAGATCAATCTTTGAGATGGCCAGATGTTTACTTATTCAGGCTGATTTGCCCAAGAATCTTTGGCCATATGCAGCCATGTGTGCTGTGTACATTAGGAACAGGTGCTATAACGATCGACTTAAGAAAAGCCCATATGAGGCATTGACAGGGCATCAACCCAATTTAGACAACATGCACACTTTTGGAACAGTCTGTTTTGCATATGTACAAGAGAAGAAAAAGCTCGATGATAGAGCAAAAAAGGGGATCTTTGTGGGCTACGATAAAGGCAGCCCAGCCTACCTAATTTATTATTGTGATTCCGGTGTAATCAAGAAGTCTCGCTGTGTACGTTTCACAGACAAATTTGAGACAGACAAGATGAATGCAGAATGCATCCCTGTATATCGTGATGTAACTTGCCAAACTGAACCCCAAACAGTGGGGGGAGATGAGCAAGGAGAAACCAGTAGCCCAACAAAAGAACCTGGGGGCAATGCACAGCAACCAGTAGGTGATTCTAACCCTAGTGCTATTTCAAGTCAAAAAGAGGATGTGCACACTTCAACAGATCGGTATCCTGGTCGAGCAAGAGATAAGCCAAATTATCTAGGTTATGCAGACAATAATAGTGTTGATGAAAATGACACTGTGGGTTTTACATTTGATTATTGTTATAACCTGTCTAAATGAGCTCTGAATCTCGATACATTTTCGAAATGCAAATCTCTGTAAACAGATTTGTAGGAAAGACTCTTATTCTCGCAGTAGAACCAAGCGATACGATCGATATTGTGAAGACCAAGATCTATAATAAAGAAGGAATTCTGCCCTGTGAACAGCGACTTACCTTCGGCGAGAATCAACTCGAAGACGACCGAACCTTGGAAGAATATAACGTTGAGAAAGAATCTATCCTAACACTAAGTAGATGTATATCGATTAATGAAAAGTCGATAAATCAACTAAAAGTAGATGAATTGAAGAAGGAGCTGGGGGCACGAGGATTGAAAAAGTCAGGCCTTAAGAAAGATCTACAGGACAGAATTTACATTTACATGGAAATGGTAGACCTTTCAGTTGACAAACAAGCGACCGATACCTTCGCAGTGGTGAAGCAAGGCAATTTTTGCTCGTGTAGATGTCAAGAGCTCTTGACAGACATCGAGGGTATCAAACTAGAGCTGGTCATAACTGAATCAAGACTCGAAAAGTCAATGGCTTGTAATACGAAACTTATAAACACTCTATATGCACTGCAAAAAAATTTTACTCAACCATTGAGTAAACGTGGCACTAACCCAATATGTTGAGTAAATGTTACTCAAATTTTGAGTTTAGAAAATGATACTCAAGGATTTGAGTTAAAATTATAGTTGAGTAAATTTTACTCGACTGAGCTGAGTAACTTTTTCTCACAGTGTGAGTAAATTTAAATGTATTCTTACTCAGTGTCTAAGTAGAGAAACACAACTCAAAATCCTGAGTAAAGCTAAAATTTAACTCATAGTTTGAGTAAATGAACAATTAACTCGCATAAATGCTGAGTAAAATTTACTCATTTGTTGAGTTTTATGTTACTAAACTCGACGATATGAGTAAAATTAAAATCTTACTCATATTTTGAGTAACAATGCAGCCAAATCATGCTTTTAGTTGAGACAGTTTTGACGCTACTCTAGCTTTAAAATGTTTTTTGAAAGTAACTTTAAAAATATGCTGTGTTGCATAATATTTAGAACAAATGTATAACAAGAGTAGCTGACTGACAATTTTATGTGTGTTGCTAGCTTCTCGAGTGCCATTAACGACATAATATCACAGCGGAACCCGCATGTCATTGAAACGTTCGGTTCATTGCTATGAATGTTATATGACGCAAAAGCTTTTGAAAAGTGTTTTTCGAATATTCTGAACAATAAGGACAGTTGAACATATTCGGATTAAACTAACAGTGGTCAAGCTACCACAACTTTGTTATTCACGCGCCCTAATAAAAAAGCACTGATATCGTATCAAATATCTAACGTGGACATAAATGGCCATGTTGACCATATGTGGTATCGCTGTGTCAGATTTTTAGCCAATCGCAAACCGTGTTACCGACTTGATTCAACGCGGTCGGGATTTGAATAAATCCTTTTCACCCGTGACTGTTGCCAAGAGTGGTCAAACAAAGTTCTTCTCCGTTTATATTATCCAACGACTCGTTAAAATAATGGTTGCTTCAATCGAGGAAGTTAACGCCTGGTTATCTCGAGAAGGATTCAGTGAAGATGAGTCAAAGTTTGAAGGTACTGTATATACACGTAATTATATATTCAAAATTATAAGTGGTAACGATAGATTTTAGGCTCGGCTGGCATATACAGCATGGTTTCTGTTTCTACAAAAGCTTCTCGCTACATTGTTTTTTCTTTATATTTGAAGCTAGTGTTGTATATCTGTTATATTCTTTTGACTTCATTACGAATAGCAAATGGAGTCCGCGTATAGCCTGCGCGCAGACCATACACATGGTTTGCGCGCGTGCTAGCCATTGTCAAGATGAATATTAACACACGTATCAAGTAAAGCTTGTCAACGAAGACTTGCGGGGCTTAATCCCTTATTCCCTTTGATGATTTTAGACGTCAAAGAAAGAGTAAGCCATTTTTAAACAGGAAGGCGAAACAAAATCCATTTGTTTATCGTATATTTTATATTGCTATAAAGGTGGTCGTTTCGTTACATAGTTAGTTCGCTACACAAATGCATTAAGTCAGTTCGCCTGCACATCTACACGGAGATATTGCGCTACAGCAATAACTTTGCCTGAAGTAAAGACACGAATTGAGTCGTATTATTTTAATACAGGCTATAGAGAAAATCTTGTAATCCGTTCATCAAAACGTCAGTACTTCGTTCCTCTAAATTCTCACCAACGCGCGTTGTTTCAAATGATTTAACAATTGCACTCGATTATGGTTTCAATAGGTATTGTTCGAGAGCATAATAATAATGGGAAGCGCGTTGGGGAAAAATGATGAGTTGTAGCGAATTGACTTAAATGTGTGTGGCGAACTTGCTTTATGTGTGTGGCGAACTGACTCTAGCTTAATTGTTGTAGCGAAAAGGAAACGGAACAGGCGTGCTGAAACACTCAACCGAAATCCGCAGTATTTATAGTCACTCTAAAGAATTGGCTTGTATACACTGTAAATGAAAAAGGGCTGAAACGACCCAAAAAAGGGGGCCGAAGCGGTGACCCCAGAATAGATCTTTTTTGGGGGTCAAAATGGCACCTATAATAAGATGGCCCCTTAGGGGTGATTTGGCCCCTCCAGGGTATGGGCCGTTTCAGCTTTAAGTAGGGGCTGTTCTGGAAGAAGCAGGGGCTGTTTCAACTTTTGACCAGGGCCATTTCAGAAAATCGTGGGGCCATTTTGGAAAACCAATGAGTCAATTTGGCTCCTATTCGGTGGCATTATGGCCCCAAAAAAGTGTCGATTCAGCTTGCAGAGCGGAGCTATTTTGGCTCCAACAATAGAGAGCAGTTTCAGCCCCCAATGAAGGGCTGTTCTGGAAGAAGCAGGGTCTGTTTCAACTTTTGACCAGGGCCATTTCAGAAAATCGCGGGGCCATTTTGGAAAACCAATGAGTCAATTTGGCTCATATTCGGTGGCATTATGGCCCCCCAAAAATGTCGATTTAGCTTGCGGAGCGGAGCTATTTTGGCTCTATATTTTAGTCATTATGCGGACCCAAAACAAGCCAATATACTGCAGATTAAAAGTTAGCAAAATTTTTGAACCATTTGGACCAGTATGGGGCTTGGACCTGCAACCAGATTCGAACAAAAGATTAAAATACAGCAACTGTACAATATTTAGAATGAATAATAATTGTAATAATTTTCATTTGCGAAGTTAACAAAAGAAATAATATACGGAACCATAACTAGCAATATTAATAACCTGAAGGCATTGTCTAATATCACATTGATTACTGTACTTGCTGTAACCTATTTTGTGAATAACCTGCGTAAGAGTTCGACTGTCTGAACAAATAAAGTTTTTCAATTCATTGATAACAATAACCTAAAAATAATAGCCAAAATATAAACATGGTTCTCATGAAATACTTTAATACCCTTTTGCTTAGTGTTTCCAAGAACTACAGTTTCCAAAAAGGATAACACACCCTTGGCGTTACCATAATCTATATTAAAACATAGAAACTTGTCAACAAGGAAAGAACAGCCTCAAAACAGCATTTGTTTGTTATTATACTCCAATGCAGTTCCAAGGACCACAATATGAGGTTGTTCCAAGTTTGACACAACAAGTTTCACTTGTTCATGCTCCTAAAAATAACCAATCAGATAAAATATTAATCTGTTGCCTTTCAATATTTTTCGACCTACAGTTCTAGTACAAACTTAATAAAATCTTGAATAATTCTCTATGAAGAAAAAATTCCAACTTTCTTCATGACAAGAAATGAAAGACATTTAGGGGGCGGGCGGAGGAAGGTGTTGGGCACTATACTATTACCCAGACTACCAACAATAAATTTTCACGGTTCTTTTCAGGAATAGAATTGTCCAGTAATTTACCATAGTTTAATTCATTGGATTTCTGACTCTGCACTCCCCATCCAATCAATAATTTATTTTTTATGGAAATGAGAAATAAATTGGTTTCCATCGCCTGTTTGCTTGTTTAATATACTGCATAACACTGTTTTATATATAATACTGCTGTTATGAATGTGGGAGAACTTGGAGTAGACAGACGATACATGGACGATCGTCAAGCTCGTATCCTCAGAAAAAATATGTCCCAGACAGGAATCGAACCTGTAATATAACACTGTTTGTTAAGTGTTAAGTTATTCATTAAAATAGAGGCCTCGTCTTCACCTCATCCATATTCATATCTTTAAAAATACCGCCATTTGTTGCGTAGTTTTCAAAGCCGAGTGTTTATTTACAGTTTAAGAGACTGGTAGCTAAACAAATGGCGGACAATATATCGAACCACGATACATGCAAGACAAGAAATGGAAATATACCGTCTAGTATGCAATGAATTGCACGCGAAATTATGCGCAGATTCCGGAGAAAGGACTAATAATACAAGATTCGACACTGAGAAAACGCAGAGATCACAAATACACGCAAAAAATCATATACTGTATACAACCGAAGGAACTGTCTCTTGGGCAACTCGAATCAGATTGAAACCAGCTTGTAAACTGACTGAAATGGATGTATTTGAATGGCATGGGTGCAAGATCAGTGGTAATTATGATTTCTCCATATTTGTTCTTGTTGAGCATTTGGTCAAAATTCGTTCGCGATAAACGCATCGTTCAGAACGTAAAAATAGGTTTGCCAATGACATTTCAGTGACTGATACTTCACTTTGCTTCTATCAGATTGAAATGATAGGTTTTCTCAAACATCTAGAGACATATTAAGACATTTCTTTATTCTCCCTATGTACAGTACATTCCCAACGCGCGTGTGTGGCCTTAATTTCTCGCCATGCAAACAAATGCCCAGAATAACACTGATGTCACTAGTAGCAGAGCTAGCCATATTGCAGTATTTGCAATACAATACAACAAATAGCACAATTATGTTACACTGTTAGTTATACAGTGATGCTTAAGAGTTTTGTAACACCTGGCTTTGTGCGTGTAGTCTCAGTGTACATGCAAAGAAACTACACTCACATGTTGTGTAAGACAATTCTGATATATAGCAAAATTATAAGTTGTGTAGTTGTGTACTGCCGAGGTTTTAATGCATTGTATGTATGTAGAGTATGTGTATATGTGTGTATCAGTGTATGTATGTCGAAATGTCAGTAGTGCATTCCTGCAGTTTACAAGTTTACAACCCACATTTTATATATATATATATATATTTATTTCAAAGAAACAAAACACACATTTTTAATTAACAAAACTATACAGTACAGATACATACCATGATGGGCAGTTTGAATTTTTCTATCCAGTTAGTCTTAGCCTTGAATAATTATAAAGAGCATGGTTGTGATATACTGTATGTTCAATTTTACAATCTAATCAGTGCAGTGGTAAATATACATGTATTCCAACACAAATCAAACATACAAACCAGTACTGCAAGCCTGCCTTTGGCATAAGCAAATAATTTGTCTGTTTGCAACTTGCAAATCATGATACTGTACATACCGTAGATGTGTGAAACTAGCATTAATGTCACTAAATGTCTCAACTTATTTTTTGGGCGTTGATCCAAACACTGAATTAATACACAAACAGGACACTTTCTTGAGGTGTTCCAGTGCTGGTAATTTTGAAACCTAATTCAGCAGTATGCCAAAGCTATAAACATCTGTTGCAGCGCATGGATGATACAACCCGTCATATAATGCACAGGGTTAATGACAATGTGTTGATAGTTACCTTTGTAAAATACTTGGAATTTTCTTTACTACACAATTTCTTATATAATTTGCCTTATTTAAAATTTAAATATACTATTTTAGGTTCTAATTGCATAGCAGAACCGTCGATAACCATAATATTATCTGACTTAATGTCACAATGGAGAATACCCATTGTGTGTAAATAAAAACATCCATCACAACACTTGCCCAGGCTATCCAACTAATTATTTTGCACAAGAGAAATAGGAGCAATACCTTTCAACAATGAAAATACTGTTTAGCATTTTGAATCAGTCAGACTACAAAATTCCATAATAAGTAATTTGGGATTAATATCAAGGCAAACACAAAGGGAGAACATCTTTGGAAACTCGAGTCAAAATAGACATCAACATGAATTACACTACATCACCTTCCGCGACCGGTAATAATAATAATATTATCAGGTGGGGTCTGTACACAGGCTACAACAAGTAGCGATTCACCAGAAACATGTAACCTCGTAAGCTTACAAGCTCCAAAACAACCCTTTCCTAGAATGATTCCCTTTTCTTTATCATTCAAAACTAAATTTAGCTGATCTATTCTTATAGCTTTACATTTCTTAACTTTTCACATTTTAAGAATTGTAGTTCTGCACTGCATTTTTTCTCTGGTCCTCTTCCTTAGCTTATCATTTTCAGATCTCAAATAAACTACATATGACTTCAGGCTATTAATTGCCTTTTTCATCTCTCTTCTATTAAATAAAAGTTTCTCCTCCTTCTTTAGTTGTTGTCTTTTCTTTCTATTCTTTTAGTGCTTTTCCAGATTCATATGTATTCTATATGTTTGGAAAAATATCAGTAATCATATTTCTAATCTGTACAGTTCTGTTCCTACACAACATCTTCGCATCCACACATCGTGTTTAGGACAGAGTTCCAGAACATGAAAATGTTCTGCTCACAGCCCTGCAGGTTCCCAAAGAGTGTGCAGCCCATGTATATCATAGTACAGACCGTAGAAATGTGATTAAATAATATATTTATAAATCAAACATATAACATTGATAGATTTTTTATATACAAGTGTAAAGCTAATTAAGAAACATTATTTTGCTTCAAGGGCAGCATAACCAGAGAATTGTATATGTTGTGCAGTTCTACAAACTCTTGAAACCTAAAAGTGATCTTACACTCTGTGACTCTGGGGAAAAAGGGCCGCCAAATTATAAGAATGATAATAGGATATAATACATTTCCCTGTCCATTGAATTTCTATCCAATAAGCTGAAATAAACCACCAATGTGAATGTCCGTAATATTTGCCAGTTCAGGCATTCAGAAACTGTCCGTCTATTTATTTATTAATCGTAAGCTTCCTATAACTTGTTGAATAATTTTCTCGATAGAACTGTCAAAGATTCAATGATAAAAGATCTTTAAATCGTAGGCATTAGACAACATTGCAATAATTAAGTCTTAACTAGCTTAAATAGGAGAAGATTAAACATACACATCAAAATTACTAAGGTTAAATATATTGGAATGTAAAATATGGCAATTTTAAGACTTACATGCAGATGAAGCCACGTTGGCGACAGCCGATACACCTACTCGGGAGAACTAGCTTGGTTGGGAGAACTATCGGCAGACGATGCCTCGGCTAGAAGTGTTTGATACATGTACACCATAACACGATCATCTTCATTCTCGCCGTCACTCGCACACGCACACTACAAATATAACAAACAGAGAAGCTGGAATGTAATACTACAAGGCTCGTATTCGTGTTGTAGCTTATATACGCAACAATTTGAATAAGCTTAGTAGCGAAATCGACAGTCCAGTGATCAAGTCGACACGGAGATCAGCCATGTTGAAAATTCTTCCACAGCGGACAATCCAACTACGAGGCGTTTCTTGAACGTATTTCCTGAGAAAAGTAACATCTTTATAACACTAAATATTAAGTGAACAAAAACTGTATCGAACGCGAGTTTAGCGTTAGATTTTATCCCATTTTCCTTCTTCGAATGTAAATATAAATCCCAACGGTCACTTGTAGAATAGGCGCCAAATTCGCAAATAGTTTCTACGCATGCTCGGAACTTCTGAATGAATATATCACGGGCGCATACATTCTCGTTCCCAGAGCCCGGGTCGTCTGCGCAGGGTTTTCGAATAGAACATTATTTTGTTAGTCTAGTATGATAGAAATTGTTAAAAAGTTACAATGTATAAAATTTGCGAAATCGAAAATTTTAACGTGAATTCTTACCTTCTCTTTAATTACGTCGCTACGAAATCCCTTGAATTTCTGGCGAAATTTGAATGAAGGAAAAAAGTGTCTCATTTCTGCGTCAACTTCGTACAAGGCTGTCATGTCCTCGCCATTTAATTTTTCACTTTCTACATATACAAATATAAAAAATCACATTTATTACACAATATTGATCAAAAAGATAGAACTGCAATATATAGTGTCATTGCAGTAAAAGTATATAATATCGCGAAACTTACCGATACGTTCCACGACCTTCTGGGAAATCATGGGACAGCAACCAATCTTTAACTTCTGAACATAAAAATATTGTCTGGAAGCATCCATATTGATGTAGCACGATGTAGCTGGTTAAGTCTAACTCGCAAAACGGTTCAAATGTATGATGTATCTACTAACCAGAATGGCCCATATTTATACTATTGTCTTACTGGCCAAACATGCCACTTGAAATTAGATAGATGATATTCTCGACCAATAAAAACTATCGAGAAGATAATATCAATGCTTTCACGCGCGTCGCTTTAGCACGCGCGAGCCGATTACACAGAGAGAACTATTTGGCAGGAGAGTCGATTCGAGACACGGTCGAGTCGACTTGAAACGCGCGAGTCGATTTGACACGCCCTAGTCGATTTGACAGCCGGGAGTCGATTTAACACGTGCGAGTCGTTTTGACACGTGCGAGTCGTTTTGACACGTGTGAGTCGATTTGACACGCGCGAGTCGATTTGACACGCGTTAGTCGATTTGACAATTGACATGAGTCGATTTGAAACTCGGGGGTCGATATGACACGCGGGCGTCGATTTGAAGTACGGGAGCTAAATCGGCACGAGGGAGTCGATTTGACAACGGAGTCGATTTGCCACCGGGAGTCGATTTGATAAATGGGTCGATTTGACATGTGTAAGAGCCGATTCGGAAAAAGAGAGCCAAAATGAATTCATTGGGGGCTGATATGGACATCATAAGTAGCGCTGCAAGTGGAGCCGTAACAGCCCCGGGAATGAGAGTCGTTTTGATCTGTGGGGCTGAATTGGAAAACGGTGGGGCTGAATTGAAAAATGGCAGGGCTGTTTTGGAAACGGGTAGGGCCAAAGTGGCTTTTTAGTGTACCTAAAATGGCCCTGTTAGTGTCGATCTAGCTCTCGAATGCCAAAATGGCTTTCACGTAGGGCCAAAACAGCTTCGGCTCCAACAGGGCTAAAACGAAATTTGGGGTCGTTTCAACCCTTTTTCATTTACAGTGTAGGCTAGCCTTTAGACTTGCTCCAAGTCTGTCTCTTGGTGTTTCGAGGCGGGTTTGTTTCGAGACGGGTTTATGTTTTGGTTTCAACAATATATTTGAGGCGAAAGAAAACGGGCGAGCGAGCGAAAACCCGTTCCGCCAGCGGGTTTTCGCTCGCTCGTTGAAACCATAGTTAATTGAAACCAAAATATAAACCCGTCTCGAAACAAACCCGTCTCAAATAAACCCGTCTCGAAATAAACCCGTGTCGAAACCCGTCTCAACCGCCTCGAAACACCAAGAGGCAGACTTGGAGCAAGTCTAGCTAGCCTTGTATATTATTATGCTGGCTGCAGGTTCTTGTATGTCAGCAGTACATGGCATGTATTAATTATTTCACTATGTTATATCCCCATTTTAACTTCAGATATCCAACCTGAGATCAGATAACAAAGATATGCCAACGACTTGTAAAAGATTACCCATTTCTACTAGATCGTAATGTTGGATCTGGCTATGTAAGTAGATGTATCTGTTTTTATCCAGTCCATGCCAAAATATTGTTTGTTACGCAGTATAGCTAATTGCAACCTCGGTGTATCGTTATACATATGCATTGGTAAAACTGATTATAATATTAACACATGTGTGTAGTACTGTATGTTTGCTTGCTTATTAGCTTAGTTGTCACTTCCTTGAGGTTGGTTTCTTATATACACAATTTTATTTTATTGGGCTATATAAAGTACAGGTAATAGTATGATTTTGAGTGTAATTTGGAAAAAACACGCACAAGACTATCGAAATAGGACATTGTGCTATTTGAGGTCTTTGAAAAACTCACAATTGTATGTATAACAAGTTTTTAAACTGTAATAACAGATTTTTGCACTGTTTGGGATTAACTGCACTTGAATCAGCCAGTCGCAGTTGAGAAACATCCTTCAACATTCAACAGTCAACAATATATAAATATATCACAGTATTCTATTCTACACTAATTATATATGATACAAATATTGGTATTCGGAACAAATTATCTATACATTTCGAAACACTCAAACATATTTTCTAGAAGGCATAATCCTTTCTTATTTTAATTTAACAGGAAGATTCGGATATTGAGGAGATGGTTAGAAGCAAAGAAACAAAATCTCCACAGATATAGTACTGTTGAAAGGGCAGATCCTCGATTCACCCGAGGTGTTTCTCATTGCAGAGAACCTGGTGGTGTGCCAAGTAGATAAAGGATTGGTTGAAGGTGTTCTGGCCTTCATGGCCATGAATTAAGCCTTCATGTTTAAGTGGCCAGCATTCTTAAACAACTTTTGTTTATTTATTCAAAAACACATCCTCAAAATTAATGATGGTGCAAAATTACCAAGCTCTGTCATTAATTTCATTAATGTTTTGAATGATTTGAAGTGACATTTAAGTGCTTGAGACATCAGGCAATATTGTTTTATACTTTTTATGTAGACCAATCACTTTGTTATATTTTACTGTGTGAATAGATTTGTGCAATTATATCATGTTTACTATGAATGTTTATTTCTCTGTTTGCAGTGGAAGTGTACTAAATGTTGAGCTTGTATTATTCACATTGAGTGAATTTTTCAGAAAAGAAGGAATTACTCAGGTTGAGTAATTCCTTATTTTACTCAAAATACAGTGTTAATGTGAATGTGTTTGGTTGGAGTTAAATAACTCTATTGTTGGAGTAGTTTTACTCACGGATTGAGTTATTCCTTATTTTACTCAAAATAATGAGTCACTGTGGATGCATGTGCTTTGAGTAGTCTGAACTCATTTTTTTGAGTTTGTTTTACTCACATCGATTGAGTAAATTTTACTCATACTGAGTAATGTCTTATTTTACTCAAAATATTGAGTCACTGTGGATGCATTTGCTTTGAGTAGTCTGAACTCAGTTCCGCTATCAATCTCCTGAGGGAAGATATTTTACAAATAACACGTGCGATCGATCATCCGCATGAACGATCAACTAATGAGGCTTACCAGGTGCTTTATACTCCCGTTGACATTCATGGTGAAACACAAAAGAACACTAAGAACCTTGACAAAGAAGCTTCTAATGCATGGCTCTCTCCAAAACACCCTGTCAAGAAATCGTCTATTGAAGACTCAACAATTAATGAAATACCTATCCATCAAAATTCTTTCGAAGCCCTACGAAATAAAGAGGCTGCAGTTTCAAACAATGAAGAGGCAGTTTCACACAAGAGCCCAAACAAATTCGAAAACCAAATCAACTGCTATCGCACCACCCAAAACCAGAAATTCAACCGCAATGCCAACGCCAGTTTGCAAGACAATTCTATGTCGCAGAATAAAAATATGGGAACGGCTGTTGTAATTGGCGACTCGATGATCAAGAATATTGACACAAGAAAAATCTCAAGAGCATTCCAAGGAAAATCCTACTGTAAGTCACATAGTGGAGCAAAGGTACAATATTTACAAACAGAATGGAGCGAAGTTGTCCAAGCTCACGGATCATTAGACGCCGCGATAATACACGTTGGCGCAAACGACCTAGTGTATAGTAAAGCTGAAGCTGTGTCTCATAAACTTGAATGCCTTGTTCAAGAAATGAAGCCATACGTTGAGAAAATTGGTATTTCTGGCGTTATCGGAAGGGAAGATGGAAAGGTACCAGACAGTAAAATTACCATATTTAACAGATTAATTAAAGCCATGTGTGCCAAATACAATGCTACTTTTATCGATAATAGTAACATAAATGGATCCCACTTAAATGGCTCAAATCTGCATCTGAATAAATCAGGAGATAGGACCTTAGGTCAAAACTTTTGCAAGTTTTTACGAGACCAGAGAATTAGATTACCTATAGTCAAGAGTTTTTTCTGGAGCAATCCAACAACCACAACCCGCCGGTTCAGGAGAAACAACATTCTCGAAGTCCACCCCGGATAGCAAAGCACCGATCGTACAATCAGAAATCTTATTGGAAACAGTTCACACTCAACAAAATGCCGAAAAAACAGCAGCAGCAACTGAGAAGACAACCAAACAAAATAATTACTCACAATCAAGACCTGACCACCCCCTGGTTAAATAATCTGGAACTTGTACGCCGAACAATGAGAAGTTGATTGAAAATAAAGAACTGGAAAGAAATCGGTCATACCAAAGAGAACACTCGTCTATACTTATTGGTAGGGAAAACGTAAACGTAAGTATAAATTTTAATAATGCCGGAGTATTCCATAACCATATACTATCCGTAGAAAATCTGGATAATATGGAAAATGCCAAGCAGAGCAGTACTACATCAATAAATCAGAGTTTAAGTGATTTTGATAGCCCTTTTGATGATATAAAAGATAAATTAAAGGGTTTCAGTGTAGGGCACTTAAATATTTCAAGTCTTCCAAAATATATTGATCAATTGAGAATTTATATGAATGATCAACCGTTTCATGTCTTGAGCATAAATGAAACAAGACTCAATCAAAATATTCATGATGACAATGTAAGAATCAATGGTTATGATATATTTCGGAAAGATTGAAATCGTGAAGGCGGAGGAGTAGCTTTGTTTATTAAAACTGCCCTTAATATAAAAATAAGTCACGATCTAGTCCCAGAAGGATTAGAAGCTATTTGTGTTGAAATCAAGAGACAGAATAGTAAACCATTATTAATCGCCACATGGTATAGACCTCCAAACAGCTCCTCGGAATTAATGGATAAATTTGAAATATTTGTACGTCGCCTTGATGCTGATGATGTAGACTTTCATATTGTGGGAGATTTAAACTGCAATCTATTGGATACTACAAACAAACCGCATACAAGGCGATTGATAGAAATAATTGATATTTATCAGCTAAAACAAGTAATACAGGAACCAACTAGGGTGATCAAAGATACTCAGTCACTTATTGATCTTTTTATTACTAATAAGGCTGAAAAAATGTTAAATTCTGGAGTAATTCAAATAGGAATAAGTGATCACAGTTTGATTTTTGCTAGTATAAAAACAGCGTTAAAGAGACCAAAACCTAAAGTGATTCAGTCAAGAAATTTTAAGAAATACAACAAGACTAACTTCTGTTCTGAACTTGCGGATGATTTCTGCACTCTTGATTTCAGCAGCAAATCTGATCCAAATGATATGTGGAATCACTGGAAAACAGTTTTTACAAAGATTGCAGACAAACATGCACCATATACAACTCGTAGAGCAAAAAGTACATTTACGGCTAACAAGCGAAGTTAAAAAGGAAATGTATCATCGAGACTACCTAAGAAAAAATTCTATACAAACTGGTTCCAAGTATTGTTATATAGCTTATAAAAAAGCCAGAAATAAGGTAAATAAGATTGTTGCTAAAACCAAAGCAGAATATTATCTTAAAAATATCACTCAAAGTAGGCATAACCCAAAGGAACTTTGGAAAAATATTAATCAACTGCGTGGGAAGGGTTCAAAAACAACAACAATTACTAGTCTTCACGCTGAAGGAAAAACGATTTCAAATGAATCGGACATAGCAGAGACCTTCAATAATTATTTTATAAATGTTGGCCCTGATCTTTCACAAAATTTACCAGATAGTAAAGTAAATTTTGCAAGAAATATCTCACCAGCTAAATCCATTTTTTAATTTGGAATTATTACATTGAACGATGTTTTTAAACTTTTATCATCTGCTAAATGTTCCAAAGCTTCCGGTCCTGATAAAATCTCCACGAGACTTTTAAAAGATTCGGCCAACATTATAGTTCCATCATTATGTTTTATTTTTAACTCTTCATTGTCTACTGGAATATTTCCAGATGATTGGAAAAATGCAACGGTTTCACCGATTTATAAGACAGGAGATAAACAGGACTGTGGAAACTTTAGACCAATATCAGTTCTATCAGTGATAGCTAAACTATTTGAAAAAATAATATTTAATCAACTTATTAGCTATTTAGACGAAAATGATATATTAACTCAACATCAATTCGGCTTTAGAAAATCTCACTCAACACTAACTTCGCTTCTTAATGCCACTAATAACTGGCTTTTAAATATTGATGAAGGATTAATAAATGGGGTTTTGTTTCTTGATCTCAAGAAGGCTTTTGACACAGTTGATCATCAAATTCTCATCAGTAAACTTGGTTTATATGGTATGACTGAAATACCAATAAAATGGTTTAAATCATACCTTAACTGCCGTAAACAGTCTTGCAAAATTAATAATGTAATTTCCTCTGACAAAGTAATTAAGTGTGGTGTGCCTCAAGGATCAAACCTAGGCCCACTCTTATTTTTATTATACATCAATGATCTTCCAAATTGTTTAGAATATTCAAAGCCCTCGATGTTTGCAGATGATACAAATGTCACGGCTACCGGAAATAGCCCAGACCAAATTCAAATGAAATTAAACTCTGATTTAACAAAAATCCACACTTGGCTAGTAGCGAATAAATTGACACTAAATGTTTCTAAGACAGAATACATAATAATTGGGTCTCGTAATCAAATAACAAAATTTATAGAAGACCCAAATATTACTATTGATGGTAACTCAATTAAAAGAGTAAAAACTGCTAAGAGTCTAGGTGTGATAATAGATGAGAAATTAAACTGGGAAAAACATATTGACAGCATTAGCAAGAAAGTTTCAAAAAGTATTGGAGCCATAAAACTTATTAAACCATATATTCCTAAAGAAAATTTGATTGATACCTACAATGCTCTTGTTAAACCTTACTTTGATTACTGCTCTTTGGTCTGGGGTAATTGCAATGTGTCCCTGCAATTAAAATTACAGAAATTACAAAATCGAGCAGCCAGAGTAATAAGTGGAGAAAATTATGAAATCCGTTCGACAGATATTTTACAAAAATTGAATTGGTATCCACTAAATTATTACCGACTTGAGCAGTTGTTGGTGTTAATGCACAAAATACTCAACAATGATGCACCTAAAGCTATTATGGAGTTGTATCAAATTTCAGAAAACCAGGTTTACAATCTTCGAAGTAATAACAATATGCTAATGTTGTCAAAACCCAGGTCAAATGCAATGAAACGCAGCTTTAGTTATGAAGCTGCCCGAATACTATGCCATTACATCTTAAGAACACTTCCCTTACCATAAATGAATTTAAAACTAAACTTAGGGAGGTTTTCGAAACGATTTTTTCCCTTCCATTTTAACAATTTTAACAATTAATTTTTTAATAATTTTAACAAAATTGGAATGTAAATAGTCTTTTATATTATTTAGATAATCTTAGTGGTAATTAAGTAAACTGTTTGTATTAGTTTTTGTAATAGTTAGTTCTACACGGCCATATGAAAATCAACGTTTTATAGTTTCTTTTTACTCTTAAATTTTATTGTATTTATAATTTACTCAAGTTGATAGGCTACCGTGTTTAAATATAGTTCAATAAATGTCCCTGATACTTACCAACAAGCAATCTCTTCACCCGATTCCACAAAATGGCAGACAGCCATGGAAGAAGAGATGCAAGCACTAAGAGAGAATGATACATTCGAGCTCACCTCTCTGCCTGAAGGCAGAAAAGTAGTGAGGGGGAGATGGGTCTATGCTCTTAAACAAGGCCCAAATGGCGAAGAGAAACATAAAGCTCGCTTTGTAGCTAAAGGGTACTCACAAGTTGCAGAAATAGACTATCATGAAACATTCTCCCCCACAGCGCAGCTAGCGTTTATCAGGACCCTAATGCAATTGGCAGTGCAGTACAATTTGACTATACATCAAATGGGTGTGAAGTCTGCGTATTTAAATGCGCCAATTGATTGCAACATATTTGTAGAGCAACCTGAGGTTTTGGCATAGTAAGTAAAGATGGTAAACATCAAGTGTATAAGCTTAAGAAATCATTATATGGTTTCAAACAAAGTGGTCGAAATTGGAACTGCGTATTACATTCTTATCTTGTAAGTGAAGGATTTACACAATCACAGGCTGACTATTGTGTATATAGAAATATTACACATGATATTTTGACAATTGTTATCATTTGGGTTGATGACTTGATAATAGCGTCAAGTTCTATGGCTACACTGATGAGTGTAAAGGAGAATCTCAGCGTAAGATTCAAAATGAAAGATTTGGGAAAGTTAGCATGGTTTCTTGGTTTAGAGTTCAGTTGTCAAGAAGATGTGATTAATATTAATCAGTCACAGTTTATTAACAGAGTGTTGAGGAAATTTAATATGGAGAATTGCAAACCCAGATCCACTCCATGTGAGATGAGCGCTAGTAAGGTTAAAGATGATTCAGAGCCAGCTGATGTTAGACTATACAGAGAGGTTGTAGGAAGTCTAGTCTACATCATGACATCCACCAGGCCAGATCTTTGTTACAGTGTCACAAAGCTCTCGCAACATTTAGCCAAGCCAACTCTTATGCACTTAAATGCAGCTAAGCATGTTTTAAGATATCTTAAGGGTACAGTTGATTGGAACTTAGTATTTCGGAAGTCTAAAGAGTCCTTAAATCTTTCTTGTTTTTGTGATGCAGATTGGGGCGCTTCTGAAGATAGGCGTAGCATAACTGGGTATGGTTTTAGGCTTTCAGCTGATGGTCCATTGGTTTCATGGAAAAGTCGGAAGCAGCCAACAGTCGCGTTATCGACATGCGAAGCAGAATACATGTCTCTTGCTGCCGCTGTCCAGGAGGCTAAATTCCTTTTTCAATTGTTGGAGAGCATTCTAGATGCTTCCAGGAATGTGTTTAGGTCTGTGACTTTGTATTGTGACAACCAAGGTGCACAAGCTTTAGCTAAGAACCCAGTACAACACCAAAGATCGAAACATATAGATATAATATATCACTTTGTAAGATCTGAAATTCATAAATAATTTTTACATGTAGTTTATGTTACTTCAAAGGACAATTTGGCTGATATATTCACCAAGCCAATTACAGGACCAAGAATCAAAACATTTGTTCCACTTATTCTTGGAAAGTAAATTTTAAGTTTTTAAAGTAAAATTATATTAAAATCCACATTAAAATCCCCTATAATTAAACAAACTTTATTTTCTTGATTTATTTTCTCTCAAGTCCAGATTGCAAGTATTCAATAAAAGTATCCAAGTCAACACTTGGGTGCCTATAGAGTACTGCATATATTAAATTAGCTTTTCTATTATTTCGAATTTCTATCCAGAGAGCTTCAAACTCATTTTTAGATGTAGACAAATCAGTTCTTAGCTTATATGATAGATTACTTTTAACATAAATACCAACAGCCATTGAGAGACTAGGTTGTGAAAATAAATTCATATCCCAGTAAATCAATATTTGATAGCTGAGACTGATCAATTTTGATCTTTGTTTCAGTAATTCCAATCAGTGATAATGAGTATTGAAGTTCTGATTGCATATTTAGCAGGTTATCAACATTTGCTGACAAACTTCGAATATTACAATGCAATGTTGAAAATGATTGATTATTTTTAAAACATTCATTAATATCATAGAAATCATGAGTGCTATAGTACCTGAAATTGCTATCAGAATGTATATGTAGATCAATGTCTGAATCAGTAAGATACTGCATATTGCTAGTAGATTCTATAAGACTTAGATATGGAAAATAATTTGTGAGTTCATCACACCTTTCATCAACCTCAGACATGTCAGACATGTCACTGTCAATGAGCATTTTAAGTAGGACATTAAAGAATAAAGTATAAGTACTTAACCATTTGGAGATTGAATCTTCCCAAGATCTTGCTTGCTTTTAATGCAGCTCGCAGAACTGTTTTCATCCTTTCTCAAGTAATTTTTTCCATTGGAGGTCCAAATATATTTATGACCCTTTTCTTTCGTGGCATTCAAACAGCATCTAAACAGATCTTTATTTCTTTCTGTAAGGCTTTCAGCAACAAATATATTATTTTCTACATAGTAACCAAGATCCTTAGTCGTCTTGAAGCGTAAATTACCCCTCGATCTATAAAACTTATATTTTACATCTCTTCTGAGGAATTTAACAATAATCACAGGATCCTTTATTTTACCTTTGTTGCCTTTATTCTGAGGGAGTCGGTGGAAAATTGATATATCTTCATTATCTATTTCAGCTCCAATAAGCGAACCGACTTACCATTGATGTCGTTTAGACATTCAGATTCGTTTAGAAATTCCACTAATTTCAACGCATTCTCTTTGGCCATATTGTTCAAGGTCATTGCTAGCTACATCGAGGGAAGTAACAGACCGTTCTAAATCTTGAATAGACATTTTCAAGATTATATTTTCGGCCGCAATCGTATTCTCATGGCCAGAAATTATGGACATTGAGCCTGCGCTATTTGTGTAGCAGCATTACGCTTAAAACCCCATTTAACCCTCCGCATCCCCTTGGATCATATTACGACCTATCGATCACGCGTTTAATTTATTCATCTCAAATGTCACGCGTCTTCTCAAAGACTCAAATCTGACTTCCAAGCGTGCCGCCTAATGTGTTAGCTAAGTAATCACGCGGGTGTTATACCTTGTCATCTCAAAGACACCGATAGCATTGGAAAGCTACGTTTTCACTAAGTATTCTTATCCAAACCATAGTAAACTTTGAACAATGCTGCGGGTTATATCAGCGAAGGAAAGCCGTGTGTTTGAAGGTAAAGTAAGATGACACGTTGTTTTGCCAGTTGGCAATGTCCTATGTTTTGAAGATTCAAAACGAAAAAGCAGGGCCGTTATTTCGAATATTGAAACCTAACGTAACAAATAATATCGAGCAATCATTTGTTAATGAGAAACGATTTCAGAAACTAAAAATAGTTGCCCACGGAATGAAAAACAACGCAATAACTGTGAGTCCGTGTAATATTCCTATTGAAACTATAGGGCGACGCTTGAAAATTAATGTTTAAAAAGCAGGGCGAGTTTGACGGCTAACAAACATTTGTGTTGTTGAGACGCATTCAGATCACCTTTTCATTCTGTTTCGATTTCAGAAAACGTTGAAACTAACTTAGAAGCTATTCAATTTGGCGAATTTATAATTACGCCATATATAAACGTTACAAATATGACTCCATCACAAGGCGAGTTATTTCGCGCACGCGCAATACGAATGTCCGTCATTTCTGGCCATGTTTCCTTTTCCAGGGCCTCGAATTTTAAGTTCAACTCATCATACTTAGCATTTACAAATTTCACATGTTCCATAACCTCCTCAACTTTGCTTCTCATATCCAAGATCGCATTATTTAACGAAGTTAGTTTGTGCTCGAATTTCCCCTCCAATTTCTCAACTAGAAGCTTGACAAATTGCTCAGTACACATCTTGGTCATCATTGTGATTAACAATACAAACATAGAACAACAAAAACACATTTATAGACAACATTTAAACAAAAATAGTTAATTTTCTCCGGAGCCATTTTGTGACCGCCACTACAATTGTTAAAACGACTAAACTAAAACCATTTGCTTTCCCTGAATCGTCCACGATTCTCTGAGGATTCACGTTTCCAATCAGTCTCAATCGTCGCTCAATTTTAACCATCCACACAACATTATAATATTTTAGTTTCTTTTATGTTTTCCTATAATTTAAAGCTTCGTTTTGGGGCCATTTTACGATCGTTTTATTTGGGTTAAAAATGCTAACAAAACTGCTCTTACACTATAATTTGGCAACTACTAAAGAAACACGATAAAAATCAATGCAATATCCTAATTCCTAAACGGATAACTTTTCATACCTCGTTCCATACAATAGATGGATTGGATTGGATGGATTGGTTGAATAACGTTATACAAACACTGTTTACCTCCCTAGTTTTTAATTCAATGCGGACTATGCAGTTGCACTATAGCATCACTATTGTATTTTGCACAATAAACCAATTATTTAATAGCGTTTGTGTCTCGTTTTTGTTTATTAAATATTAAATAACCAATTAGTCTCTTTATATTACCTTTATAGGCTTAGCATACAGCACGCCATGGAAAAGAACGAAACATTAGAAGGTATTATTCAGAAACTTTAGTTCATAGTTTTAATATGCAAGAGTTAGTTCATATGCGGCTAAATACAGGAATTGCTCCGAACTGTCATTGGACGATAAAAATAGCAACAACAGTGTCAATGGTGTAGAATTACTCTATCTATACGTTTTTTACATATTTATCTATATCTGAATAGACCAACAAATACATGGAAATCTATCGCTTGTATTTAATAAATAAAGAAAGAATGGTTATGTCTTGAACTCATATGTTATAAATATTTTCGAACGATCATATATTACCGGGAGATTGAAGACGTATGAATTCAACACACGATCGAGAATCAGAAATATATTTTAATGCCACAAACAACAAGAATGTATCCTTAAAGCTATTGCGTACTTAAATGAGTGGTGAATAAACTTTTACTTTCAAAAAGTTGATTCTATCTAGTGCCTTCCACACTATGAGCGCTGAATCTAGCCAATTGAACCCGCTGGACTAGTGAAAATCGTGCGAAAATATTTATAACATATGAGTTCAAGACATCACCATTCTTTCTTTGTTCATTAAATACAAGCGATAAGTTTCCGTGTATTCGTTGGTCTATTCAGATATAGATAAATATATAAACAGCATATAGTTACTATTTTTATCGTCCAATGACAGGTCGGAACAATTCCTGCTTTTAGCCGGATGTGTTAGTTCAATCACAGTTTTTTTCCCCAGTATCTATTTTAAAATGATATACTGTATAGCAAACTGATTATGCATGAATCAATGTTAAACCCGGGGGAGGCTGGGAAAAAGATGGGGGATATGATTTTTTTAAATGGATGTTCAAAAGCCTGACCCTCAGGAAGAGATGTGTGATCAAATGTGACCAAATGCCCCCTCCGTTTTCACTGAATATAAAAATATTCAAATTTCGATTGATAAATGTGTAAAAGTCTATGTGCTTGATTGCTCAAATACAATGTGTGGTATAAAGTACATAGAAAACTTAGTTTATCTCTTTCCTGACTGGCTGAAAAACATCCAAAATTGAACTAGCTCTTTGTTCTATTGATATCTCTGGAAATATCCAAAACTGTTGCGAAACATATACCTTTTCCGAAAGCCCAATAAGCTGGCGGTCACCAATGCTTTTGAATTTTCGAAAGAAGACAGATTATGTTAATATAAATTAGCATTAATTATCATAAATCAGGTTGAAAAACTTCCATTTTTCTAGAAAAGGCCATCTTACACGCCCGTGTAGCATAATGAAAATTCAAAATGCCATCAATCGCAGAGTTGTTTGTGAAGTCAAATCAAACTTGGCGTGTGAGTGGATCTCGAGTGCCTGGCGCTTGCCGAATTTCATTTTTTTGTATCTACTGCGCGTGCTCTAGTAGATACCTTGATATTGTGCGAGTGGTGTAATGTAAGTTAAGTTAACAAAAGAATACCTTCGGAGCCAATCAAAACACAGAAAAATGGAACGAAGATGAACGACTGTTACCGGATATGCTAACGACGACTTACGAGCGAGAGCCGATCGTTATCTCGCAAAATCATAATCACGATAAATTCAAAATGACGCTCTATTCACTTTTCAAATTTCAACGAGTATCAGTTGAGAATTCCAAGAACACCCCGAGCGAAAATTGGTCAGTTATGAAACAAGACGTTTTTAAAACGCAAATGAATTGGGAAGTGTACTCAACTGTGTTGTTCGTCGAACGAGTCACAGCAATTTCACAGCTGCCGGTAAGTTTATGGGGTTGCTTTCAGGCTTTTCATTCACTTGAAAATGAATTGAACTTTTTGAAAGGGCATTTCTAAATATTGGGTCAGGTCGTATCGCTTACAAACATTCAGTGATTTAGATGAAATGAAAAATGTAAAATGTATTGTATTGTATGCATTGACAAAAGACTGAGATGTGATGCTGTGGAGATGAAAACTCACAATCAAATAAATTTATTTTTATTCAAGACATTTACTGCCTTACTTCGACAATCACAGCTTTATATATCATTAATGCCGCAGTCACTCTAATTATATCAGTATACTGTAGTGACTGGTGCATTGGCACTACGTATAGGTCTGTATCAATCGAACAAATACATTATTGTAAGCTCTACCTGAGTGTCAGTAGCTCAATCGTTAGAGTGGCTCATCTGTAATCAGAAACTTTTTCTGAGGATTAGAGCTTGATGATAGTCTGTGTATCGCCTCCATGTGTGTTAATGTATACAATGTTGTAGAGAATGTGAGAACTTAGACAGACGATACTGTGCATGGATGATCGTCAAGCTCAAATCAAGAAAATGATGTACTGGATTGATTGCTATAATATGTACTGTACCTGTATTACCTATGCGGCGGTCATTATATGTCAGTAATACTTGGGTGTGTTAATATGTACCTAGCTGTTGTAATGATATATTGTGGCAGCTTGCAGTAGACAGATAATACATGGACGATCGTTAAGCTCAAATCCTCAGAAAATATTTCTGACAAGTTGGCATTATTACTTTAAATTATAGGTATGAGAACATGGTTTCAATTGCAATTTGCACAAATTGTGCAAGCCCGAATGGTGAGTCGGCGGTCAGTATGACCACTCAGATGTCAACTATTTTTTCTTAATTCGTGCATTCATCATAAAATCATCATAATCATCATAAACTTTATTTAAACCTCGGGTTGATGGGACTGTTTAGGCCCCTAGCAGATACATTGCTAATATGCCGAGAAATAAAAAAAAATAATAATACTAAGCACTAAATTTACAAATATAAAACATTAAACATTAAAATATCATTGTACGCACAGCGCTACAAAAATACTCTACATTAATTGCTGTTCTTAAGGAGTCTGGTAAAGAGTTCCAAGTCGTTGCAGCGGTATACGAAGTTGAATTAAGACCAAAATGTGTGGTTTTAACTCTTGGAATGCACAGTTTGTTAAGTCCTCTAAGGTTCTTAATATTATCCCTAATTGGAAAATAGTCCTTCAAGTACACAGGTGGATAGTTGTACACAGACTTGTAAACAATAATAAGCAAATCTTGTATTCTCCGATCCTTCAGAGTATAGCCAATTTTATCAGTCAGGAAGGTAAAGTCCAAAGACCGGTCGTCGTAAATACATCGCAAAGCTCTTTCATGTAGTTTATCCATCTTATTGGAGTCAGACTTTAGACAATGTTGCCAAACTGACGAACAGTACGTGAAATAAGACATAACAAATGAGTTATATAAACAACGTTTAGATGAAAAAGATAGAATTTTTCTCAACCTGCGGAGAACATCCAATTGTTTGCCGACCTTCTTGCAAATTTTTGAGATGTGTTCACTGAAATTTAGAGAGCTATCAACTGTGACTCCCAACAAATCAATTTTTCTCACTGTTGGAATCAATTTTTCATTAGCAAACAATGATATATCCGCACTTCGATTACCAGTAAGAATCATGGCCTTACACTTATCTGGATTCAAAATCATCTTGTTGTTATAAAACCAGTCACAGGCAACAACAAGTTCGCTGTTCAAAATCTCCTCAACTACAGCAGGATCAGAATCCCAGCAGTATAACTGGTTGTCGTCAGCATAGTTTGAAATCTTGGCTCGCTCGATGAAAAAGAAGAAATCATTTAAGAACAAAAATGTTCTTTCCTTCTATAACTTTGTATAAGTAGTACGCAAGTCTATTAACGTTCAATGGTCATTTCTGCTGCTGCCATTTTGACAGCAACTTCTAACCCAGGGCATTTGTTTAAAATTGAAGTCAATTCCCAGTGCAACAACTTGGCCTCAAATGAAATTTGAATAAATTCTATATTATTTCCCTGAATAACCAATCAAACTAAGCGGCCTTTTAAAACCATTTAAAAATCTGTTGAAGCCATCTGTTAGTGCATAAAGGATATTAATAACATTTACAAGGTAAAAAATGAGTTAACTGGTAGAAATAATTTGACCGGTCATGCTGACCTGCCATGACTGATTTCAGGTGTTCAAATCATGAAAATCATTTGTCAGTGACCACTTCCCCCATTATTTCGAGCACTGATGATCACAATTTGAGCTCTTTTGAAAAACACACTAGTGCGTATAACCCCAAATGGCATACACAGTGTTATTAACAGTGCTACTAACAGTGCTAACATGAACAGTGTTATTACCGATTAATAATATACAAATGAAAACATTTTGCAGAAAGTGATATTCAATAATCATATGACAAAGAAAGAAAGTGTTTAAGTGCTTTACCATTTATTACCTTTTTCTGCATTGTATTTCCTTGAAATTACACTGCTCCTCAGCCAAACAGAATATATACAGTGTATATTACCAGTTAAACAATTTTGCAAACTTCTGAAGCAGTTTTTGTTATAAAGTTTTGCAAAGTGTCTTAGTATAACAGTACATGTTATATATTACTTAGAAATTAGAATGCTGTAAATAAAGTCCTTCAAATAAACTTTGAATCTCTTAATTTGTTTTTCGATATAACTTGAGAGAATAACTGTTATACACATACCAGTACTTTATATCTTCCACAGTATTACATTTAACCAGTAATGTAAAAAATATATATAATTTTGAACATACTATATCCTACAGTTATGAATCGTTATATCATTCATTCTTTTATCAGGCAGTAGATACATGCACGCGTATGGGTACCTATTTTTAATCTTGCGTTACCGTGTACCGTGTTTTTAAATGCGTTTTCCCCTGTGAAAACTCAACCAGTGGGGACAAATAAAGATACTTCAATTGTACTGTCCAAGGTGCCAACACAACCGTAAGAGCAGTGTGTTTTTAACCAGAAAAACACAGTGAACTGCAATTGATTCACCAGTCCAAAAGCCCAGTACGCCTCCAAAACTTCCGCAACTCTGTAAACAATGGGAAAGACGAAATTATACTGCTAAAACACACCGATGTAACGGCTGTACAGTCACTGAATTTGAATATTCAGACCAGTATGAATCAGAATCAGTTGCCCACAACATTCGACACCTCCAAAAAATTGCCCCAGAGCAATTCATATCCCTAGAGGCAGAAGTAGCTCATATTTCGAATGTTAAAACCATCCACAGCAAGTATGGTGGTTCTCTGAAAAAACAAGATATGCTGTTGCGAGATAGTAATGCGTCAATTAAACTTACCCCGTGGCAAAATCATGTTGACACCCTTCTCAAGAACTAAACACACTCAATGAAAAATATAAGGCTCAAACAATACAGAAATGAAAAATACCTCAACAATACAAAATCCGAGCCATTCACATTTGAATTAATACCAGCCTGCAAAGACAAACTTGTACCTGTTGAGCAAGATGTTTCCAGCCTGACAACAACAACCGTTTCTGCGACCTTTGTCGCTGTCCAAAATATTGCCAAAAATTACTCGTGTGTTGGTTGTTCAAAAAGGGTAAACCCAAAATCCCCAGAAAATATTGTCAGTATGTGGTACTCGGTGGTTTATGAGTGTTCTTCTCCATGACACCACTGCAAACAAGCCAAACAAGTTGCGATTAGCAATGTATCACCCATGCATCCAAAAATTAGTTGAAACTCTAGCAACCAAAATTAATTTCCAGAGTATTTCAGAAACAGAAATTATCACATTGATTTTAGAATGAGAAAACACTTACAACATCACATATGACATTGTGGAAAATAAAGTAACTGACATTCAGTCAAAATAGGTTTAGAGACTGAGTTTAAACATCTTATGCATTTAAAAATTGATAAATGCTGTTTAGCATGTTAACCATGTTAATATACCTATGACTACCCAGATCTTCAGTTTTGACCAACACTTGTTATACTTCCTGTTCTTGTTTAATTATTTTGTAAAGCATTGAGTCATTATAGGTTTACAGTTGAAACATTTATGCACTTAAAAACTTGTTATAGTTTCTGTTTTGTCAATTATTTTGTAAATCATTCAGTCATAGGTTTAGAGTTGAAATATTCAAAGCTGGTTTCCATGTAGTCAGCAACTGAGTCAGTGAACAACGGTGACTCAGACTAAGTCGGCGACTGTTGTGAAAGTTGAAAACTGAAACTCAATTCAACTTTCCAGACTATGGTCGGCGCCGACTCCTGCGATGCATCCGACAACATGTTTCCATATAGAAAAAAAACATTCGCTGTCTGTTACGACAATATGGAAACCAGCCTTTATACATTTAAAAACTGATAAACGCAACGGATGTTAAGCATGTACATATTTTTTATATACCTATAACTAGAAATACGTGTACGCAACAACCCCTCGCCCACCGTAATAGGCGATAAAAATCAATAACCCATTGATTTGCCAATCGAATGGACTTTATAGAAAACACTACATGTATCTCTGAGAGCCTTTAATCTATCAAGCTTGTGTTGTTCTGAATTTTATTGTTTCATAATTAGACATCAAACTAAATAACTAAATAACTCAAAGTGTTTACTTTTTTGGGTGCATTGTTATATCAACCTGCAATGATTAAGATTTATTTCATATGTAAAGGCCGGATCCTCACTGTGATGTCACACTGTATAATAACTTACTGAAAATGCATGTATATATATCTTTGGGGTTATTCAATCAAAGCACTCAACACTCAAAGCGTACAAATTAAAGTATCTCACTACTGACAATTAATCATTTTGAGGCTGCTACATAACGTGTCTAGCAGGTTTTGCTATATATAATACAGGGCATCAT
The DNA here is from genome assembly GCA_035772405.1 of Chrysogorgia sp. JL179-B06. NCBI lineage: Eukaryota > Metazoa > Cnidaria > Anthozoa > Scleralcyonacea > Chrysogorgiidae > Chrysogorgia > Chrysogorgia sp. JL179-B06. Next base: position 1,336,542 of record JAYKKM010000410.1, on the reverse strand, counting down.
TTTTCACATTATTATAATTTCTAGTTAATATTTGTTACTATTATTAAGTACAACATTATTTGTTACTATTATTATTAAGCTAAAATTTGAGTAAAAAAGTGCCAACAGATTGCCTGTTATGCATTTTGAAACATTTTTCTATACCGTTTATAATCTCTCCCACTCAAAACCCCTTTGGAAGTAAGTTGTATAATCCCAGGGCAAATAAACAGATTATATGGCATATATCTTCTTCTGTTCAGGTTTATAAACATTATATACCGCACCTTCAAAAAATACTCTGAACACATTTGCTTAGTTTTTAATGTATCGGGACCCTGCTCCTTTATCAAAATGACACATTATAGTTACAAAAGTGAAGCCGTATTTATAACAGATTACAAGATGATGATATTCAAAAAAAGTCTCATGTTCAGTTCCATGGCAATAAAGCTGTTTAATTTATATGTCCAGAATCATATTTTATTGCCCCAATTTAAAAAAATGCACATATAAATGCTCTTGTGGTGCATGCCCAATTAGTGTGTTGCCAGATTTGTTGATGAAGGTAATACTTTTAGTTCGAGTGATCACACATTATATTAATTTTACATTTGATTGTTTGTTTGTAAGAAATGTAATAAAATCTATGTTAATAAAATCTACTTTATATATCCTTCAGAAAGCACTTCAACAAGAGTAGCTTAAATATATATATAAAACCGGCATTGCATATGCAGTTCTATTCCAAGGACAAAAGTGTTTCCCCAGAAACACTAAGTGGAGGCCGGGCCAGGCATAACATGTTTAGGTCTATAAACCTGTACAATGCATGTTTACACCACTCAAATGTACAAATGCCTTTATGCCCATACAAAAATTAAAAGCACAACATTGTCATTGATGCAATGCATTACAGTAAATTATATCACATTATCACCACATTGATCAAGGGTGCACTTCACCTGCTTGTTGGTTGAGCTGACACATCCATGCAATATATCTAGTATTATAAAATAATCGGAAGTAAATGAGTGACAAAACGCTGTCTGATTAAAATAAAAAACCGTGTCATTATAAGTAAATATTAAAGCATAGCTATAAGCTGACGTGTTCCTCGCGTAGATTTTGTCGTTTTTGACGTAGTGTAAATCACAAAAGGAAGTCAAAGAATACCTGGATACAAGACTAATCAAGGTACTAACACAAGATAATGTTTTAACTGCAACGTTGAATACATTTTCATCGCTAAAATCGCTAACATGTTTCCTAGCAACGCACATAGCAACGCCGCTTATAACAGTTAAATTTGCATTTTTCATGGGCTTTTAGTGTTAATTTAATGGTGTTATTTTATAAAAGGAATAAAAAACTTTGTCTTGTGTGATTATCGAGTTATAATGGCACTCGAGAAGTTAGTAAAACACAGTGGCGAAGCTGGTCGTAGCAACGGTGATGCATGCTTACAATATATTTCTAAAGATCTGAATATGTATTAATAGTTTCAAAATTTGCATGCCGTACGACGAAATGCTAACCTAATATCATCAAAACCCTAAACCTAACCCTAAATCTAGCCGAATTACTAACCCTAACCAAAAAAACTATGCAGAAAAGGCAAATTAATTGCTCAACACAAACTCGCAGTGTACTATTATTAGCCATTATTTGAGAAATTATTAATTTATTTACCTTTATTTGTGTCTGTTCTTGCCCGTTAACACTGCAGTCTACAATTACGGCTTGAAATCAGCTGAAAAAAGTCTGTATAATTTGACAACTTCTAGTACGCCGCGGCGTAAAGGTACGTTTGTCGCGCTGACGTCAATTTAAATTTAAACGCCAAATGTAACTACCAAAAAGCCGTTTATAGTCCGTACGTCCCAATCACAATTCCTAACCCTAATAATCCTAACTTAACCCCTTGCACTGCCAAATTATCCCTCTCTAACCCAATTTTCCTTTGTTACCAAGGCAACAATAAAGGATCGTTTACCATACATACAAATATATATATATTCCGACATAAAGGCTACTTTTACTTCCCCTTGCATAAAAAGCGCGGGAAAAAATCCGGTTGAATTTCCATATAAAATCCCGAAATGACGTCACATAGACTATCGGTAGTAAAAGTCGAAATTAAAATCAGCTGTTATTTCTAAAATAAAACATTATCGTAAGAGTTAGGGTTAGTATATATTAGGTGGAGGGTTAGGGTTAGGATTAGGGTAAGGTTTGGGTTAGCCACTATGTTTTAAATTTGGGGATATTTATATGGAAATCGAGCCAAAAATCCGTCGAGATTAGCACCCTCGCCCCAGGGCCTTCGGCCCTGGACGGCGCTTCGCGCCGCCGGGCGAGGGGATTACCCCAGATCTTCAGTATTGACCAACACTTTTTCCGGTTTTTACTGAACGAAGACGCATGCACGCATTGCGTGCCCATTTTTATCATTGCTCATTGGTTCTTTCATTTACAATATTAAATTCACAGCAATAAGGTATTAACAAAACAAATACTGAGCTACAAATATTTTAATATATTCAAGAAGTCTTTGTTATCTACAATCAGTGACATTATTATTGGGACACTTCACTGAATATATTCATTACTCCCCCTTGCCCCCTATTCAATGTTGGATGAAGAAAAACACATTTCTATTTCACCGTACCATTGCTGTTTGTTTCTCAACCGATTAGTACAACATTGAAAAGGGGGGAGGGGGAGTTCAAGGGGTAAAGTTAAAACATTTTGGTAAAAAAATCGATTAATTTGATGTGTCCTAGGTTTTTTTGTCACTGATTGTCTGATTAAAAAACTTCATCTATTACATAAAATTCCGTATTATTACATTACAATTGCCAATAAAAAATAAAGTTTTTCGGTTTGGGACATTAACTAGACGTGCTAATATTATTTTAAAGCAGATTGTTTGTTGTTTTTCCCGGAACTTTGTTTCTTCAATGTAATTAAGCAGAAATATGAAACCTTCATGATGACATGTTAGTTAAAGCACGTTCGCCTGCAAAATGCGACCCAAATACAAAGTTATTCGTTTCATATTAGAATGCCACATGGGTATTCGAAATGATACAATCTATTTTCTATGACAAATTGCTACAAAAAACTATTAATAATATGGAATGTGGTTGAATTTCAGTCACGTAATATCCTGGGGTGAACGATATGTCGTTTATGTCAATCCTTTCACAAACAGCTTGCGCATGTTATATTATCCCTTGCGTTATATTTCCTGTTGAATTTTTGATATTACAATACTAGTGGTTATGAACAACCAGTATGAACATTCTTGATTGCGCATATAATCAGTAGAACTGCGTTTGAGAGAAACGCTCAAGGTTTATATGGCCATTTAAAGTCATTGAAATCGTTTATATAGAAAGTTCTCAATTTCTAAACTAAACGCTCGCAGGCACAATAACAGGAAATGTCCTCTGAGCGGCATATTTCTCTCGCTAGGAAAGTTCATCCCCAATCAAAGGGCAGTAAAAAAGACCAACTAGCAAAGTAAACAATGTATGATACTGATATTGTTCTTTGGAAACGATTTTACTCAAGTCGGTTAATTTGATGTGTCCTAGGTTTCTTTGTCACTGATTGTATATATTATATATACTTATAGTGTTTATATATCAACAACTCAACAGCAGCAATATCAGAAAAACAAAAGCTGAAGTCAACAAACCATAATTCCATTACGCTTGGAATATATTATAATATTTCAGTTTATTTCTTAGTGTTAGACAATTACATTAAGGTGATATAGGCATTGTTTTCACTTGAATATTTCTCGGTTATAGATAAAGCGACTGTATTTGTATTATTCGCAGCTTCAGGTAAATTGAATTATAAGTCACTTTCAAGATAACATTTCCGGCTTTTGTTGATCTTTACATAATTATCATCACAAGCACTTGCTTTCAACGCTAAATCTAGCGGTGCCTCTTCTTCCGCCATTAACTTTGGTTCGCAACGAGGCAAAAGCTCCCAACAAGAACAAGGATTGGTACAGCTCGAGGTAGAGTTCGGCGATGAAATTGTTGAAACCGAAGGAAATTTTACTCCCTAACTTTGAAGGACATTCTTGGCTGTATTCTCGTGAACACGTTGGCGCTTTGGCTGCGATAAATATTCCCGTTGTTCATCATCGACCATGCCATAGCCATTTGCAAAATTTGCGAAAGATTCTGTTTTGGCGGAATTTTACAGCTAAAATTTCGTTTACAGTAGCTTTCAATGCACGTGCCTTCTCAACAATGACTGATTTCGTAGCCCCCCAACAAAATGATTTGATTCCTTTTCAGACAATAATCTCTGTTCAACCTGAGAAACTAAAGACCTTTTTAAACTGTCAATGGAAGATTGACGACTGTTAACGTCTTGCTTTAGTTTTTGTAGTTTGCTTTCTTCTTTTTGTATCTCATGTTGCATCTTCTTTCTGTTAATTTGGCGTGGGTGAAACTTTTCAATTCCACAATCGAAAACCTCATTACATTTGTCCATGGAACAGTTTCGCGCTGTGCTGTATGTCCAAGCCTCAAGTGACAGTTACGACATACATTTGCTTGAGCAAATTGACTTGACTTTGCTTGCAACAGTTTATAATCGGCAATTCTTAATTGAACCCTAAACATCGATACTTTACCCTCCTGTTCACTTTTCGTTTAATTTGTTCACATAGCGTTGCAGAGGTGAAGCTGAACTTTTCGTTTGTGCAAGTAACAGTGCACGGTGCAGATTTGTCGATGCCGATGGTTCCTCGTCTTCGTCATCACTATCACTAGTATCAGCAACATTGAAGAACAAGATGTTTTATTTTTTGAGCAGCCGCCATCTCAGAACGACATGGTTTAATGCCACCATCCTTGGCAATCGGTTCTGCAATTCTTCGTGTGTTCTGCCATTTAATAACTTCGGTCGTTTCGTCGGCAGCATCCTTCGTATTTAGAATTTGAACAGGAGTGTCTAGCTGCGAAACGTTTAAATGTATGTTTTTTTATAATCTCGCTCTTTAACTGGATGTGCCATCTCGAACATTTCGTTAAATATTTCTTAGTCACCATAAGTTAAGTTCACGTAGTCTCCATCATCGTCATCTTTAAATTGGATTATAATCGTTGTTGGTGTTACGTACTGTAGTGATCTTACGTTTGCGTTTATGTCATTATTTAAATCTACAAAATTGTAACCATTTCTCTCAAAGAGGTTGATGAAAAATGTTGCAAATTTTTCATGATTGTATACTCTAATTTGAACAGGTATCTGGACCCCATGACAGGTTTCTCGTGAGAATTACTTCTTTGAAACTCTGTCAAATCTCCATAGCAACATCACGTTTTACCCTTGGTAACAATAAGTTATGTCCAATTAACGTCAAGTTTCAAACAATGAAACAACTCCCTAATTAATGCAAGCTTCAAGTTCAACTGCAAATGGCTGTAATTCCAAAAACTAATTGTAAAAAATTGGGATTTGCTAAATCAATCAAAATTGTAAATAATGATATCATTCACTGCTTATATACACTGCTAATTACTCGGTTAAAATATCAGTTCAAGTATTTCAGAACACAATGTTTTTAATCATTAAGAGTTGGTTCACCAAACTCTTGGTTCCAAAGTAATTTGGGACAACCTCTTAAATGATAATCAATCGAACAAACATCAGTTAGTAAAATAACTCATACAGTTTCATTTAACGAAACTTGTGAAAGAAATCACGCGACCTATGTCAAAATCGTGTCTAAATCATATATCGTCAAGTCATAGGGAAAGGATAAGAAATGTTGTCATAATGGATATTGGAATATCGGATCATCTTCCAGCAATGGTAGTTCTACGTTACAAAGATCAGTTACTGTGGGAAAAGTGAGAAACACAACAATACCCTTACCTACAGGGATTTGAATCACATGACTAGAATAATGAAATTGATAAATGAACTTAGTAACTTCCCGTGGGACACAAACAGGATACGAATGACGTTGTGGATAGCTGGTTTTAAATATTCAACGATGTACGTAGCAGTCAAATAGCGATTAAACAGAAGAGAGTTAAAAAAGGGCGCGGCCAAACGGGTTCATCGGGGATCTTAATGACGAGATAACGAGGAAAAAGAATCGAAAAAGCGAAAAAATCTGAAAGTCAAAATGATTGGGCTATCTTCAAACTGGCTAAAAACAGGATCTGAAAAATTAATTAGAATTGCTAAAGAGAAATATTCTAATACTCAATTTACTGAAAATAAACACAACCTTAAAAACTGTGGCCTCTTATAAAGAACTTAACCACACAAGGTGTGAAACATGCCACCGTAAATCAGTTAAAAAGGCGACAAAATAGCTACAAAAAAACGAAAATGACAGAGTTGTATAATTTAGACTTTATAACTCAAACATTAAAAATGCTAAACAGCTTTTCGGCAACCTTGTCTTAAGCTGTCTTGTTCCAGCTTATCAATAATTGGCGGAATGGAACTAATTATAATAATAATAAATAATAATAATGTTTACTATTTACTGTAGGCCCCCTATATAGCACAAATTAGCATGTGTATATGATCAAATGCGCTTTAATACAACATCGATAATTTATTCTATTATATTCAGCACCTAGTACCCATGCATATATGGTTGTGGTAGTGATTTCGCTTTCTCAACGCCGTTTAAAATAACGTTTTGTGGGTAATTCTGTGTTTTTAAAAATCCTTCGAGTTCATGTAGTCTTTGATATTTAACTTCTGGTTTCGAGACGATACAACAAATTATCCTTGCGAGGGAATAGGGAATGTTTTGTTTAATGTATCTCGGATGGCAGGAATTGAAGTTTATGTATTGGTGCGTATCTGTCTTCTTATAGAAAATATCTGTGTGAAGTGTTCTTCCTTCTTTAAAAATTAATACGTCCAAAAATGGTATTTTAACATTGTAAATTGGATGTTATTATGTAGGCTGTTTAATAGTTTCTCAATAATTCCACAAAAATGAAGTCAATACTGGGCAAAGCAAATCTTATAGTAAGCAGACGTCAACCAAAAAACTTAAAGAGATATCTCACGCAACCAGAATTCCTAACAGAAATATCAAATTTGAAAACTGTAACCAAATGTGAAGAAGCAAGATGTGGCACGTGTGATGTCTTAATGGTAACAGCATAATTTTTAAAAACGGGAAAAGGTGGGAAATCAAGTCCGCGATGAACTGCAAAGCAATAAATATTATTTACGTTATAATTTGCGTTAAATGTCACAGTTTTTACATCGGCCAAACAGAACATTTGCGGAAAAGAGTTGCGATGCACCTGAAGAGCTTAATAAAGTGAAAACGTTAGTGCGATAAGCAAACTGAAATGAGTGATTATTTACTTCTTCTTTCGTTGCAAATTAAAAATACTTTCCTATAAATTTTACTTGTGTTTCACCTTTTATATATATATATATATATATATATATATATTATTTTTTTTCTATGCAGCTCCCATTCACTACTGAAGCAGTGTTTACAGTATATTCATTCAAGAGGTTCGTCGAATTTATTGGAACAAGTATACATATAGTCTGACAACACTCCGGTAGGCATTATTAATAATAATAAAAATAAAAATAATAAGAATAATACAATAAAATTAATACAGGATAGCCTGTTCAATGGTATTGATGGGGGTCCTGTTTCCTAACAAAATACAATTATTATTTATTACAAATTTAAATTTATACCATAATTATAACTTGAAAGTTGTATAAATCCTACACATACAGTATTGTCAATTAAGGCAATAGATAATGCTCCTACATTAATGCAATGAAAGATTCATTGAGATTAAAATATATCTTTAGAAATGGTGGTAAAATGCCTTCAAGAGTTCAATACATTTCTTAACCAGCATGGTACCAATCCTAGGGTATCTATTAACATATAAGTTTCAAGTCCAGACTTAGGAAGGATAAGTTTCTCTGCCCGGCGTTAAAACCTCTCAAGAGCATCAACATTAAGTTATCCACATCGCTGCCAGCTCCGCATATAAACTTCCTGTGTATAATCTATCCTCACCAACAATCGGGGTAGAATCCCTAATATATCTTATTAAAACCAAATTTACGCCTATACATTTGCACTATATGCATCCCTATAGACATTTGAATGATAAGGAGGATGAACTTCCTTCATTCTTTGACAGCCTTTTCGTCTTTTTATAAATAGTGTGAGACAAGTACTGTAATTTCTTTCTTAGCGATGGATGGTAGAAACAGCAGTAAACTTCCCCACTATTCTGTTCAGTGCAGGTACTGCACCCAAAAATTTAAAAAGTTTGCACTATTTAGTTTGATGTCCTATGAAAGGATTAAATTCAAACAACATAAAGCTATCAGTTGTATTGTCCACTGCAAATCTATTCTAGTATTTGTAGTTCTTTGTCTCCTAATAACACCCGTAAGTGAGTTCCTGTTATGGTTAAGACATGGAATTTCCATATGTTAAGAAGAAGGCGAACTTCGTCAATTTTCCCTCTTATACTCCGAATATTTATCTGCGCTACATTTAGCTTGTTCGAGTCCCTTCTGCAAATTGGTAAAGAAGCCTTCTACCTGCAAATTGGTAAAGATAGAAATCCTTTTCTGGCGCAGATTCGTCGAGGTGGTTTGTATTTTCTTCGCAAATATAGGTTCAGACGGATCACCAAGTGTTTGAAAAGATGTTTATGTATTGTTAACTGATCGGTATATAATATGCATGGTATATACTGAGGCATCGCTCTCGCTTTCGATTTCTTCGTTAAAACGTGAATAAGATAAATTGGCAGGCGTACATTTAACACAGCACCATTCAACATCGGTATGTTGCAAATAGTATGATGTAAATATGCTCTTCGAGATTCCAGCGCACTTGGCATGATATCAATATGTGCAGTCTACGCATAGTATCCAATCTTCATGATTATTTTTAACTGGTTTCAAGCACTCCCCACATGGAAATTTCCAACGTATCTTCTCCTTTTCTGCCCCTTGGCATTTTGGTCCCGGATTTAACTGCACGTCTCCAGAGATGTGCAATAATCTAAGCGTCTTCACAGAATTAGGGTGATAAATTACCTTCCTATCAATGTATTTATACAGTTTCATTCCAAGTTCTACATTGTTCTTATCTGCCACGGGCACGTTCATCCAGCTTTAAGCCCGTTTTCCACTTTAACCGTATCGTACCGAAACGTAGCGTATTTCTTTGTTTCGTGAGCACCAGAGCAAAACTAATGACTTTGACACAAAAGAAAACGCTACGTTACGTTACGTTACGTTACGTTACGGTTGAAGTGGAAAACGGGCTTAAAGCAAATTACAAAAAGTAATCTCCATAAATTGGCGCAAACTGGCGCTCATTTCAAATACCGTAAATCAAACACGGCGGCTATAAATCAACGGATAATTCTTATATTGATTATCTTAAGAAGAAGATCAAGAAGAGCGAAATACAGGAAAAGATTCTGGATCAGACAAATCTATCAAGATATGAAGACGAAAGGAGAATAACATACTCTTGTACGATAAGCTATGATATTTGATAACGAACTTTTCTTTCAAATGTTTAAAATGCCGCCAATAAAGTTTGAATAATTACTGATCTGGCAGGCCCAAATAATTACACGCTGGAAGACCCGACAAAAACCTATTCGTGCGGATGAAAGGCTTTGAGATACCTAATCACTGGTGATGCTTGTGGAACCATTGCAGCAAGCTACCGGTTAAGTGATATATATAGACATGCTTCGTGTCACGGGGTTTCTTAAAAATGAATTTGAAGCAAGGCGGCAGTTTCCTTATTGTGTTGGGGCAATAGATGGAACACACGTACCAATTCCTTGTCTCCTCAAAGGGAGGTTACATGTTCTTTAACTATAATAATTTCGTAGCATAGTTTTGATGGCTGCTGTAAATGAAAGGTGTGGATGATCAAATGATTGTAAGGTTGTTCAACTTGGTAAGATATTTCAATTTTACATATGAGTTCGTGTCACAAATTTCGAACATCACCTCATAACACAATTCACACTTTCTCCACCAACGCAACATAACATTACGACTATCCATCCCCTTACTAAAAATCCCTCCTGATGAAGACTGTAAGGCTGAAATCTAATCGAGGGTTGCCGAATATACCAACAACCACACAATCTACACGAGTTTCATTTCAAACATTATAATTTATCCATTTACAAAAAGCCAAACACACCACCGCCACAGACTCCATTTTCACCTACACATTGTTCATGTCAATCATCAGTGTTATGGTTTCTTAAACATCGGTAATATGCCCAGTCTTCACTGTTGTTTGACCTTATTCCCTTCTTTAAATAACATTGACGCTGACGAATGTCATGCTTGATGTCGGTTGTTATTCTCACCTATAATAACCTTTTTAAATAATTCAACAAAATTCATATTGGAAAAGTTTTTGAAATCAATGATTAATATCAAAGTGAATTAACAATAGACGCACCTGTTAATGGTATATATCTCAAGGAGTACCTCCCATGACCGGCAAAATTATATTTAAGTACACAGAGGAAAAATGCCTTGAAATGGTATGGGAAAGCAGAGGGTACTTTTTCGTAGCACTAGGTGGGGAAGGTTGCCATTCGGAAAACATGAAAATGCCTGCTCGTTTTTAGTAAGTTTCCTTAATGTAGGAAGAAAGGTGGCATTAAATTATGATAACTATTGTATTTTTGGAGCAAACTGTGATGAAAGGTCCCCTGTTGTGAAATAAATATATTAGGTAAATAATGTATCAGGTTGTGGATTTGAAAAAAAGGTTTTTCAAATTAATAATTGGCTCACAATAACCTTTAAAATGGAAGAAATTCCTAATTATATGAAGATGCTTGCAATACTTTCAGGTGAACTTACTATTAGTGCAAAAGTATTTCTATCCTTTTGCTAGGTTCGTTTTGGACAAGTACATGTACATTTATAAGGCCCATGTAGAGCTTTTGCATCAAAAACATAATGCCAGGCAGTATTATTTTAGGAATATTTTGAAAGAGACCATTCACAAATCTAAGCTTCCAGTGAGTTATAATAAGTTTTCTGAAGTTCTGGATGAAAGTAGTTTTGGTAGGGACATGGCATCATTGGAAATGGAGGTAGAGACAAAGTGCCTTTCCAGAAAGGTAAAAAGGTGGTTTGATGATACTCAAGGATCTGGTCCAGATTTACAATACAAATTTTCTGGCAAAGATTCACGCCGTTTTTGTCACACTTTTATAACCTTAGTCAGATTGCTTAGTCATGAAAATGATTCTAAGGCTGACAGACTAACAGTTCTTGGCTTTGAATATCTGGGCCAGAGGCTTATAGTTATTGTTTCACTTTTCAATAGATTTCCTACGAAAGAAGAGCAACTTCATCAGCTTTCTCTTACTGCACGTGAATACTTGAGGTAAATGCAATGTCTGTGCTGATGTCAGTGAACCAAACTATCTGGACACTGTGCAATGTTATTCCTGTCCATGCCTGGCAGGTATTTGCAAAATATCAGCAAGGTATATGATTAGTCACAATGGAAGGGCGTGAAGCAAAGCATATTTTTCTGAAAAAATTAAATGAAAATACAACTTACCAAAGGCGTTGGCCAGAATTATTTAAGCATAATTTTATAATGTTGGTCTGGATACCTGAACAGAGTTTACAGCTTTCAGATAGCAAATGCCACAATGGAGCTTATATTCCAACGAGTATTGTAGGATCCATCTAATTGCTATTGTGGATTATTAAAGGGAAACCCCAGTGATGCAAAATGTACATTTTGTTGTGACCCAGTGATGAGGCTAATTGAGAAACTAGTGTTACAGAGGGAAATATTTAATTTAATTAATTTAATTTACTTTATATAGCGCTAACACTATAAATATTCTAAAGCGCTGGATCTTAAATAACAAATAAACAAATAAAACTATTTCAGCCTAAAAACATTAAAAAGTAAATGACATATCCACAAATAAAATTGACGACCAAAGTTAGAGTTTAGTAAACATCTAAAGAGAAGCGTTTTTAAAGGACATTTGCAACAAAAATTAAGTTTGTTTTACTTGAAAACCTCTTAAAATAATAAAGAATATTAATTTATAGTTCTTTCATATGTTACTTAGTTCTTGAGATATTTAGACTTATGCGATATTCAAATGAGATGATCTATGAAGTCATAACCTGGGAAATACATTTTAACATATTGGAAAATCGTGAATATCTTTATGATTATTAAATGAAATTATTTGAAACTTTGCATGTAGATACATACCACTAAACTGAAGATCATCGTCCAAGTCTTGTGGTTGCCATGGTAACAGATCATTTTGCAGACCTCTTGATTTCGAAAACAAAATTAATTGTTTTCTCTTCAGTGCCGAACCTTATTGGGTTGGTACCTGTTCAGAAAATGTTCACTGTCATAGCCAATTCGAAACTGATATTTGAAGTTGGTACAAAGTCTACTATGTCAGAAAACAAATAGTTTTGTTTTCTAAATCAAGAGGTCTGTAAACCAATCCGTTACCATGGGAACCATAATACTTGAACGATGATCTTCAGTTTAGTGGTATGTATCTACATTCAAAGTTTCAAGTAATTTCATTTAGTAATCATAAAATATTCACGATTTTCCAATATGTTAAAATGTATTTCCCAGGTTATGACGTCATAGATCACCTAATTTGAATATCGCATAAGTCTAAATATCTCAAGAACTAAGTAAAATATGAAAGAACTATAAATTAATATTCTTCATTATTTTAAGAGTTCTTTCAAATAAAACAAACTTAATTTTTGTTGCCAATGTCCTTTAAGCGTTTTTAAGATTGATTCTAATCTAAAAGGGATATAGGAAAATATAACTAATGGTGGTCAGAATTAACCTGCAAAGCAAAATCTATTGCCTGTACTGTAAATTATGTTTACAAATAAATCCTATTTACAAAAATAGTTAACAAAAATATTTTAATAGTTTTATCTATATTTATAAACAAAAACCTGTTTATAATTTTATATATAATTAACAAATCTGTATAAATTTGCTAATATATTGTCAGAATATTACACATTGTCAAGCTTTATTTAAGTTTTGATATTTATGCCATATTGTACCTGTTCTGGCATAATATGTCATTTCTCAATATAGCTAAAAATGTGAATAAAGAGTTGTTTCCACTGTTAGCTGGTATCTGGCACAAGTAATCACTCCTTAAGAGTAACCACCCTTTGAAATTATTTATTATTTGGTGCTGTTATAGTAACTGCTCTTAACAAAGTAGCCGGCCATATTTCCATTGCCTGATGCAAACACGAACTGTAGGGAATTTGTGAGAATTTGTATATTTATGTGAACCCGCGTTTTTGGCCAGGGTTATATAAATACTTTCAAATTTTCCCAAACACATTTGAATTTCAAATTCTCCCAAATGCACTTGTTTGAGCCCCTGGATTCCACTCGGTGGTCCAGATCATGCATAACTAACTGTACAATATCAGGATTGAAAACCTTAAGTAAAACTAATGCAGTAAATATCTTGCTATGTATTAATCTGTGCTGATGTGCCCAGAATAACAGTAATGATCACTTGACAGTTTGAGAAGTAAAAAAATTAGAAAACATGCTACTATAAAGGAAAAGGTTAGATGGGATGACTTTGTGGCACCTTTTTGCAAAAATGGTGCCTAGTCGGCTTTTGTCGACCTTTGGAAGACCGTGAAAAGGGTTAGGGTTAGGATTGGTTAGGGTTAGTGTTAGGGTTGCACTATTGGCTTCAAAAGCCAACACTAAGCCGATAGTGACGTACAGGCTGCCATATTCTGAAAATGTCGCACAGAGTCATCCATAAAACCTGACTCATACCCAGACTTCTCTCCATCTCTACAGGGGTAGAAAACTACATGGGTAGCTATATTTCGGTACCACTTGAGAGAACCTGACGCCTCCTCTTCACCGGCGACAAAATTTGACATTTTACTAAGTAGAGACCACAGCTCTTGCACTGCGGAGGAAATAGTTTCTTTTGGATCAGCTTCGTGTTTATGATCTGTCTCATTTTCCATCAGTAAGTCACTTACAAGCGATAGGTTTCCGTGTATTCGTTGGTCTATTTAGATATAGATAAATATGTAAACAGCGTTTTGTCGTTTTGATAGAGTAATTAACTATACACCATTGACACTGTTGTTACTATTTTTATCGTCCAATGACAGGTCGGAGCAATTCCTGCATTTAGCCGCATGTCAACCATTAGCTACCGCCATTTTGGCTACAGTTGCGTGGAATTTTCAAACGCGTGGTGTGCCAGTGAAATGGTTGGAACGACCGTAACTGGTGGCAACGACCGTTTACGAAACGGAAAATTGCGACGCCTCGCCTTCACCGGCGGAACAATTTGACATTTTACTACGTAGAGACAACAGCTCTTGCATTGCAGGAAATAGTTTCTTTTAGATCAGCTGCGACGTCTTCATGTTTATGATCTGTCTCATTTGCCATAAGTAAGTCACTTATAATTTCCTCGCGTTTGAAATACTTCTTGGCCGCCATTTTGAATTTTTTAGAAAGTCTGCTAACATATAGAAATTAACAGTCGTCTCTTATTTGCTACTTCAGCACGTCTGCTGACCCGGCGTGAAATAGGTCTTGTTGAGTGATACGTACGGCATATGTTTACATATACAACAACCACCGTACCGCTAATTTGCGCGGCAATTATCGTGTCCCCTCGATCTTCTTCTCCAATTTAAAACAACAGCATATAATATTGGCAGGAACACCCGCAAAACTATAGACGGTGGCCCATAGTCGCTTCTTAGCGGTAGGCCCTTTGACATTGAAGTCGAAAGTCTTGAGGATTAAATTAACGTATTGCGAGAACTGTCCGTGTGATCGGAAACTACAATCGTATGGCGTATGGGCGGTTTCGTTCCACCATGCTAGACTTTATCTTTAAACCCAAAACAAACAAGTCTAAGTGACCTCGCTCTCGCAGATAATGTACTCCGCCAAAAATTATGTTAACAGATATACGATTATCTTTGGGTCGTCCCATCCGCGAAGCCCTGCCTGTCGAACGAATGACGTAGCCCCGGGGAGTAGCTTGCATGACATCGAATTGTTAAGACTAAACTTGTTGGACTAGATGGCACAAAGAAAGCTGCGGAATGTTCAAGCGGACCTGAGAAAATATCATTTTTAATACCAATACACTACAGTTCTTTAGATATCACTGCGAGATTTAACGTTAAAGCCATTTTTGTGACAACCGCTGACAGGTCAGCGGCAGCCACTATGTCGGCGAGATCTTCATTGTGCGTTTTTCTTGAACCTCATTACGTCATGCGCGACCAGCTATCGTGAGATGTCGTCAATATCGCTAGAAATCGGATAAGTGATCGCGTTAGATCGTGCGTTTCTGCTTTTGAAGCGCCAAAATCTTTGGTGATCATTTTACTTTCCTATTGATGTTCGTGCAAAATTATCATAAACTGCGCGAGTATACACTAGAACCAGCGAAGTGTGTCGAATCCAAGCGCTGACAGTGCTTTAAGTTAACTATTTATGGTGTTAATTAAACGCTATGACTATATTAAGGCTTCGTTTATTCCTTTGGTAGTGTCTGTGTACCAAAAACAGAAAACCACGATACACCAGTGCAATTTATTGAATGGATTGTTTATATATTATTTCTCATAGAACACAGATTTATTAACACCGTATTTACATTCGTCTTCACTGACTTCTTATTTCATATCAAGTTACAAGTCTAGTGTCTTGTTTTAATATCTTAATATTTTAGAACTGACACGTCTGGAAATTGTTTATATAGCTCGGTCTCCTTAGCAATGGTAGAAGATAAATATCTCGTTGAAAGTCTGAGGGTTATGTTATCCATGCATTGATCTTTTTTTTTTAATTCCATTTTTTATTATAATCATCTGTCATTTAATTAAATCTATGCAAAGCACAACGAGTTTTGGGCGTGTAGTCACCCAACATTGGGGGGAGAAAGAAATTGTTCTCAATGATTTTCCTATATATATATATATATATATATATATATATATATATATATATATATATATATATATATATATATATATATATATATATATATATATATATATATATATATATATATATATATATATATATATATATTATATATATATATATATATATATATATAATATATATATATATATATATATATATATATATATATATATAATATATATATATATATATATATATATATATATATAAAGTATGATGGACAAAAACTAAATATAAAATCACTGTTACTTAAGTTTCACGTTACACGATCATCAGACAGTAAAATAATACAGGTAAAAATGTGTTATATATGCCTAAACTTATGCAAAATTAAAAAATAACTATACATATTATAAAATGTTAATCAGGATAAAATTCAATAGAATAAAAGGTTAAGAATATAAAAATTAAGAAGATAAAAATTAATAAGAAGATACAAATTAAAAGCCCCGAGGTAGTCCTTTTCGATTAAGTTACTTCATTCTTATTGTTCTTAATGTAGAATTTGTTTTCATGGCGACAATTGGAAATCAGTTTGTCGCGTTTGTTTAGTAGGTCGTCGTTTCGTGCTTGTATGATGCAGAGCTTCTCCGAAAGGCATAAATTGCATTGTTTGGATTTGTTATTATAGGCGCTAGCAGAGGTAATGATCGACCGGTTGATGTGGTGGTTCTTGTTTTCGTTTTGGAGATTACAAATGTATTTCGAGAGCTCTGTGCTGTTACTGCTTTTCTTGTTATGGAACGAACTTTTGTGCTGATTATACCGTTGTTTAAATGTGCCTTCCGTTAAGCCGATGTAATTATTTCCAATGGGATTGTAGTCCGTGGTTGCGTGTGCGTTGTATACGACACTTGTAGTAAGACAATTGTTTTCGCGGGGGCATTGTTCTTTTCTTCTGCAATTGCATGAAGAGGATATGTTAATCGGGTCTGTGTTGATGATCTTGTTGTTGTGGTTCTTAATTATACTCGACATGTTTTTGGTGCAGCTGTAGCTGACCTTGATGGTGTTTTTGTTGAACAGTTTATGTAATCTGTGGTTTCTCGGGAAGTGCTTGTCGACCAAGAAATTGGTTCCCTATGTTAGTTTTGACACTTTTATTGTACGGGGTGTGTTGTACCATATTGTTTTTCTTTTTCGGCACGTCTTATTCTTCCTATAGTTGTGCTATTGTCGAATGATAGATAGCCTATGACTATGGCCACTGGTTTGAATGGCGTCTTCGTAACATGATTTGGCGTTGTTGAATGCTTCTTCATTGCACGACAGTTGTGATATTCTGCGGTTTATAGATTTTGGGAGCGGATGATGGAAGGCGGATGGTTGGATTGGGTGTTAATCCCCTCGCCCGGCGCGAAGCGCCGGCCGAAGGCCGAAGGCCTGAGGGCGAGGGTGCTAATATCGACCGGCGTTTAGTCCCTTATCACGCGAGATCCAAGCCGTTCCTGATCTCGGATACCATTTATTTTATTATATATATATATATATATATATATATATATATATATATATATATATATATATGGTCAACGGCCACCGGGCGAGCGGAATATATATATCCATATACCAACTTGGCCTGTTTACGGGGCAGAAAGTAAGGTCAAAAACATAAAGAAAACACCAGCAATCAACGCGAAATACGGCTTGCTAAGAAAAAACAAACACAGCGGTACTATTAGGTCAAAAGACCGTGAACAATGGCGACAAGGTTGGTGATGCTTACAATATTAAATGTGACTACAGATAAGCTGCTAGGTAAGTGAGTTAAATAATAGCGTATAGGTCTGGATATTTTAATTGGTAGTATATACACAAGCTTTCTCTGCCATTGTTATGCTTATGCTTTCTCTGTCGTTATGCTTTTGCTTGCAAAACTCTGTTTTTAACAGTCCTGAACAACACCGGTCGGTAGCCGAGTGTTTTGCTCACTTCTCGAGTGCCATTATAACTCGATAATCACACAAGACAAGGTTTTTTATTTCTTTTATAAAATAACACCGTTAAATTAACAATAAAGCCATGAAAAATGCAGATTTAACTGTTATTATATGCGTTGTTATGTGCGTTGCTAGGAAGACTTTGTAGCGATTTTAGTGATGAAAATGTACTCAACGTTGCAGTTAAAATATTCTGTTGTGTTAGTACCTTGATTAGCGTTGTATCCAGGTGTTCTTTGAGTTCCTTTTGTGATTTGAAGTACTTAAAATACGTCGAAACAACAAAATTTACGCGAGGAACACGTTATAGCTTATGCTTTTAATATTGAGTTATAATGACACAGTTTTTGAGCTCAATGAACTAGATATGGATGTGTCAGCTCAGCCACCAAGCAGGTGAAATGCACCTTGATCATCCTGATTATGTTTATGTGGTGATATAATTTACTCTAATACATGCATAAATGTTGTGCTTTTAATTGTTGTATGGGCATTTGTACATTTAGTAGTGTTTCATTGTAAACATGCATTGTACAGGTTTATAGACCTACACATGTTAGGCCTGGCCTGGCCTCCACTTAGTGTTTCTGTGTAAACACTTTTGTCCTTGGAGTAGAACTGCACATGCAATGCCGGTCCCATATATATTTAAGATTGATTGTTGAAGTGCTTCCTGAAGGACATTATAGTAGATTTTATTACATTTCTTACAAACAATCAAATGTAAAATTAATATAATATGTGCGGTCACCAAACTAAAATGTTTCAAAATGCATAACAACTTTTTTACTCAAGTTTTTGCTTTAATAGTCAATTAAGGAAAATGTAAGTACTGAGTAACAAATATTAACTAGAATTTATAATGTCAAAAATGATGCCCTGTGTTATATAGCAAAACATGCTACACACGTTATGTAAGCAGCCTCAAAATGATTTGTCAGTAATGAGATAAGTGTTGCCGTAACTTTTTATCTTATTATTTACTTTTATTCTCTAATTTTTTGTTATTTTTGCTAATTGAGGTGCTAATGTAAAGCAATGCTAGGCTTATATCTGTGTGGGCTTAATTATCTTATATTAAATCAGAAGGTATTTTCTATTAACAAACAGGGGGCCAATAACTAGGGTTCTTATAAGCCGGATTGTACAGTATTTTATGATTGTGTAGGTTGATGCAGTCTCGCTGTATTAGGGAAAATGTTAGGGATTGAACGTGTGTCAGCTCACTATTGCGACAATGCATTAAGCAGGCAAAGGGCATGTCAACCATTATAATACATAATGTTGCATGCTCTGTTGTTGCATAGGCTATTGGGTTAATTATATTTATCAATAATAATCAGTGTTATGCATGCACCATTGGTCATCCACAACCTATAGGGATGTGGTGAATTATTGCAGATATTTTAACATTTTTGGATATTGTGAGAGTCATTATGAACCATAGCTGACATAATACTGACTATAAGTTGATTATTTAAATCATTAAATTGAATATAACGTGACAAGTTAATTCTTTCTTAGTGACCGATGGTAGTATTAACACCAGAAGATTTAAAGTGTTTATATATATATAATATATATATACAATGAAAAATTCAGTTTGAAATAAACTCTCCTACATGAAAGAACAAAATAATTAATTATAAAGATTGGCATTTACAACTCTTCCATAATTATAATCTCAGTTAGATATTAAGATTTGTTTGATATGTAAATCAGAGGTGTAGCCAGATGGGGGGCCGTAGGGCCTGGCAAAATTCCTGCCCTCCCCTGGCAAAATAAGTGGGCCCCCTGAGAAAATTTGTACTCTTGGCTCTTCGTTTTCCTCAGTTAGGCTGCCCCCCTAGGTTTTTCCTGGCCGGCCGCCTTGACAGAAAATCCTGGCTATGCCTCTGATGTAAATGTCCTCATTTTGACATCATGCTGCATAATGACTTATTGAAGAAGCCTGTAAATAGACCTTATTCAAAAATAGCCGCTGATTTAATATTCTTTTATATACATATAAATTGGCCCTTATGACCTCGTTATCGTGCAAGAAATTCAAAATAATTTTTACTCTAAAACGAGGTCATAAGGACCAATTTATATGCGTATAAAAGAATATTAAATCAACGGCCATTTTTGAATAAGGTCTATATCTTTGGGATTATGTAACAAAATTATGAAAGTATGTAATCCCATGATACTAAACATACGAAGTTACCTACGTTTTGAGTGCTTTAATTTAATAATCCCAAACATATATATACAGTACATGCTTTTTCAGTAAGTTACTACATACATGTATATATACAGTGTGACATCACAGTGAGGATCCGGCCTTTACATATCAAACAAATCTTAATCAGTGCAAGTACTGTATATTGCACCCAAAAATTAAACACTGAGTTGTTTAGTTATTTAGTTTGATGTCTAATTATGAAACAATGAAATTCAGAACAACACAAGCTTGATAGTTTCTCAGAGATACATGTAGTGTCTACTATAAGTCCATTCGATTGGCAAATTAATGGGTTATTTAAGTAAAAATGACGGCGGGCGAGGGGTTGTTGCGTATACGTATTTCTAGTATATAATGGATGGTCGTTGGGCTTCATGTAGGGGCGATATGCACTGATCTCAAAAATAGGACTGGATTGAGCTTTCTATTGTATCTGACGAGCTTATTTTGAAGCCTGTATATTTGCATAATGCAAATTGACGAGAGATCATCAAAAGCTTCGAGTTTGCAAGCAAATCGAAATGCGACGCTCGCAAAATAGGTTTAGTGTCTGGCCAATATATTTTCTTTGTTGACATTAAATGCATAAAATCTTAAACCTAATTTGACGTCTCATATTAGGCTTCTCTTACTGGATAATTAGAGCAAACGGCGGCCATATTGGAGTGACCTCATTACGAATACAGTGGTGAATCGGAGAGGAAAGGCAGAATTCTGACATTTAATAACTGTCCAGCGAGTATGTTTCCTTTGCTAAAGTTAAATAGCAAATGTCAGAATCCTCCCCAACATGTCTGTGATGCCACAGTACTCCTTAGGTGGTCACTCCAATATGGCCGCTGTTGGCTTCATAAGCTCGATCCAGTCCTATTTTTGAGATCAGTGGGCGATATGTGCCGTCGTGTAGATTGAATGTTATGTGCAAAAAATTCACGATTTTGAAGTTTGTTTTAATTGTTATATTTAGTCCTTGGTCTTTGAAACATTTTACGATGCCTTTCTTGATTCTTTCTGCTTGTGGTCCTGAGATATTCTCGAATACTGCCAGGCCGTCATCGCGATATAAACCAATGCTTCCATTACTGTGTTTCGATGATAAATTGCTCAATATATATAGGCCGACCAGCTCGCATATCTCGGCGCCATCGTATGAACCCATGATCACATCAAACATGCTTTCACATGCCTTCTTTGACCAGGAGTTACCATTGTCGAAGAGGAGAGATTTTCTTGAGTGCATAATTATATATATATGTCCGTTTGCGGGGTGTTGGTAAATTGTTTGGCAAAGGCAATGGCTTTCTCCAGAAGATCTTCGGCTATCGAGGGGTAGAAGTTTTCTATGTCAAACGTAACAAATATGTGCCTGTTCTTGTTAGGGGTGTTCTTGAACCACTCGATTACCGAATTTGAATTTCGCCATTGGCTTAGCGATGTCTGGTTTCTTATGCTCATATTTATTCTGTCAACAATTTTCTTGCTGACAAGACCTAGTTCGCTCTTGGCGGGATTTATAAACCGGCATGTTGGCTTGTTGGCAAAATTATCTTCATGATCCTTTAGCGTGATGAACGCTTGCTGCTTGGCCACACACTCCATTCTATCTTCAAAGTTTAGCTTACTTGCTAGGACTTTGGCTTCTTGGTTGATGTTGTCATAGGCTTTGATGTCTGCTTTCTTGTATGTTGCTGTATTACTGTTGTGGAGTAGCTTGTCATGCTGATCTTTGTTCAGCTTGTACAGGTTTGTCGTCTTGTTAGCTGGGATGAAGGCCATCGTAGAGGTGCGTATTACTTTTATGTCTTCTCTCAATTGGTTTTGGAATTGGTCGTGCGTTTTTCTAAATTGTACGATTTTCACCATATTCATAACAAGGAACCAATTTCTTTCCTTGATCGACAAGCACTTCTCGAGAAACCACAGATTACATAAACTGTTCAACAAAAACACCATCAAGGTCAGCTACAGCTGCACCAAAAACATGTCGAGAATAATTAAGAACCACAACAACAAGATCATCAACACAGACCCGATTAACATACCTCTTCATGCAATTGCAGAATAAAAGAATAATGCCCCCTCGAAAACAATTGTCTCACTACAAGTATCGTATACAACGCACACGTAACCACGGACGACAATCCCATTGGAAAGAATTACATCGTCACATTTAAACAATTACGGTATAATCAGCACAAAAATTCGTTCCATAACAAGAAAAGCAGTAACAGCACAGAGCTCTCGAAATACATTTGTAATCTCCAAAACGAAAACAATAACCACCATATCAACTGGTCGATCATTACCTCTGCTAGCGCTTATAATAACAAATCCAAACAATGCAATTTATGCCTTTCGGAGAAGCTCTGCATCATACAAGCACCAAAAACGACGACCTGCTAAACAAACGCGACGAACTGATTTCCAAGTGCCGCCATGAAAACAAATTCTACATTAAGAACTGTAAGAATGAAGTAACTTAATCGAAAAGGACTACCTCGGGGCTTTTAATTTTTATCTTCTTATTAATTATTATCTTCTTAATTTTTATATTCTTAACCTTTTATTCTATTGAATTTTATCCTGATTAACATTTTATAATATGTATAGGTAAATTTTTTAAATTTGCATAAGTTTAGGCATATATAACACATTTTTACCTGTATTATTTTACTGTCTGATGATCGTGTAACGTGAAACTTACGTAACAGTGATTTTATATTTAGTTTTTGTCCATCATACTTTCTATAACACTCTGCATTAATACGCATTGAGCACTGTTTGTACGTAGCTCGGAAACCAAGCTAAACCCACCTTTCGACCAAAGCTACTTAAGCGGCCATTAATATCGAAATTTTTCATTCGCCTGAAGATCGCTTTGCGTGAAACTGACAGTTGCGGCTTTTATCATTTTGAGGTAAGACCATTTTCACTATATATTCGCTCTACCTTTATGGTATTGAGCACTTTCAATTCCGTGAACAACATCACATTCGTTTTAGTATATATATATATATATATATATATATATATATGTATATATATATATATATATATATATATATATATATATATATATATATATATATATATATATATGTATATATATATATATATTTTAGTATATATATATATATATATAAAACCAGTGTTTTCACCTTGTTAATTCCGCTCTGCGTTCACGCATCGAGCACTCTATCCAAATGATCTTGAACCCGATAGTTTATATCATCACACTACTATATATATATATATATATATATATATATATATATATATATATATATATATATATATATATATATATATATATATATATATATATATATAATATATATATATATATATATATATATATATATATATATAATTTTAAATATTATCATGCTTGTGACATTTTGACCAATTTGACAGTATAGTTGAGTGAAAATATCCTAGTTGCATGAAAGCATGGCAGCATTTCATGCACAAACTAACACAGCTAAAAATATTGGATTGGTCTGACGCGATCTTTAATACGCTACACAGATGATGACATCAAGTAAACTTCTAGTTAATAATTCACTGCACAGATTATGAATTTCTTCTCTTGAATATGTAAATTATGTTGAACTGTCGAATTACAAATTTAATTGTAATGAGAAAATATATGCATATTATCTACACTGCGTGTTATGGAAATATAACTAATTTACTGGTTCATTATATATGAGAAAATATAATCATATTTGGACCAAAATATGCATTTAAAATTATGAGATAGTTTAAATTTGTTTATTTAAGACCATTATATTTTGCTCAAAAGTGCTCTCAAAATTCAGGAAATGCAGAGTACCCAAAATTCAGGGCCCACTAGATGTGTGTCATCAATTTTGTCTGATATGTTCCCAAATTGGACGCCCTATTTCAGAATCCTGGCCACTAAAATATCTTCTTTTTACCTGTTTCTACTGTTGGTGCTGGTTGTCCATGTCGGAATAACTATTACTTAGTGTTTCTAGGCATGTCTGATGAGTTTTGATATATTCCGAAACAGCCAAATTTCTTGTTTCCGTACAACTCATTATACTTTACAGCTGCGATTGCCTGGTCCCCCAAAATTGGCGGGGTGTTTTCTGAATACACCCCTCGTAATAATTTGCGGAAATATTTATAATCATGCTATATTTTGGAAATACCCGTTTAAAAATGTATGTATACTATGTGCCATATTCAAATTAGCAACACATTTATAAATTGATTTATAAAAACTATCAATTTATTTGCGTCTCTGTGCTTTTCACTCATTTTCATGCATTGCTTCTTAAAGAGTGAGTGTCAACTGCCGTGCATTGCGCGTTTGTGTTTATCTTTCTGTACGATAACGAAGTGTTTTGAAGTGCTTCCTTACCAACTTTATGTGGTAAGTACTCCGAAAATTTGCCGAGTCTTCTCAGAAAACCATACAGAGGCTTTCTTATTCAACCACATTCCAAATACCTCGACTCGGAACCTGATTTTTTTATTTGAACCGCGTCACTTGGTCTTCCACGCTTCGCGTCAGTCAAGGCTGACATAATTCGAAATGAAAGTCAAGAAAACGTCGAGTTTTGTGAAAAATACAGAAATAATTACTTGCTAAGGTATATCTTCTTTTAATTAAAAAGAAACGATGGGAAACGATGAATATTTTAATTACTGATTGTGTCAAAATGTTTTACGGTGCAATGTGGTATTTTCGATATAAATGTGGTACCTCAAGATATTATCAGCCCAATTGTTCTCGCCAGATCGGATTGCAAACGGAATTTCCGGCGTCACCAATTAGCGTTGTCATAGAGATTTTCACGACAATATTTGCGATACTCACAACTATCGCAAAACGAAATGGAGGACTCGTCAACAGTTGATGCGGGGCTGCAAACACGAGAATTATGAAGGGGGTATTCGTAAACGTAACAATTCCCAACAAGAAAATCGTTCGCTGAGGCCGTTTTAGCCGCCGTTTCTACTGCTAATAACAAAGTCTTCCAATGGTGTTGTTCGCAATAGCGACACCAACATGCGGGAGTTCACTGCCACATGTGCGTAAAACTAAATAGATACCAGCGTTGGCTGTCTGCAAAGAGATCTCTGGCGAAATCACATGGCATATCAGTGCATTTCTCAAACATTCATGCCAATTAATACACGGCTTGGAGATATGTAACAAAGGAAGACCACAGTGCAGTAGAGAGCGACGGTCATCCTGATTTGAATACAACCGACGGGCCTAAAACGATGAATGCTCATATGGCGAAGAGGAGATGTCACGCAGAAGATGAGTGAGTGTGAAAGTGATGATGAGGGCTGCCTGGGCGAGAATCCTGGAAATTGTAGTTTTACGAACAGAGTGGTTGCTGATCTTTGCTCCTTTACCTCCTTTAGCCGTGATTTTTTGGCTTCTTTTGACAAAACGTTTCCAATTTCGTTTTTTTGAAGGGAACCTTCTTGTACCAGACATGGTCATTCATCCTGCTATTACATGTAATGCCTAAATAAAAAGGTGCTCATGTAGCGTTCATTTCAACGGTGACTTTGGAACTTCTTGTAAAACTTCACGGGGCATCTCTCCCTATTAGTGGCGTATAACTTAGGTTTAAAGGCCCTCTGGTGTCATCGCTCTTTGTTGCCTGTCCCGGTTTGTGTTCCCCATTCTGCAAGCCACACCCACATTTTATGAGCGTCTTGAGGATCATTCTGGAAGTCAACGTCGACCCAACAAAGTTTTCGACTTTCGTCCCTTGCACGAAAACCGAAGTGCATTGACAAGAACAACCACATCGTTCTTTGCAAAGCTTTCTGGGTAACTATCACCAAACTGGCCTGTTTGGAAAAGAGTGTCCTCTTCGTCGTCCGACAATACTCGCGTAGCCTGTGGTTTGCTTCGGCCCTTACAGTGGTTCACAAGATTTTTTCGTTCAGCAGCCAAAACCTTTTGTGACTTCACAAATTTCTCATTCTTAAGAATATTTAAATTGGTGTTGCTGTCATTTAAATATCGCTAGATAGTTTTCTGGATACTTGACAGGGTGTTTCGCTCGTATTCGTTGCCGTTTGCTTCGCAAACATTTACAAAAAAACTTGCAAAGAAATGGGTCGACTGGTCAAGTTCTGATGCGGGTAAGAGTTCAAGTTGTTTTGCAGCTTTGTTAATTGACTCCAAATAGCGTTGAAATACTATCATGTCATTTTTCGTTTTTTAACCGTATTCTTTGCCTCTTGGGCATTAATAAACTTGAACGTTCAATTTGCTCTTGGCTGTTGTTTTTGTGTCTGATGACGTAGTGATCATACACTTAGTTATCGAATCTTGTATGTATGCGTGTGTGTACGTGTGTATGTGTGTATGTATGTATGTAAGATTGTGGCACCTACGTCACAACCGAACGCATTAAGGAAAACAGCGAAAGTTTGCCGAGATCGTTCGTTGCATGGCCACCATTGTTGTTTATAATAGTCTAACATGATTTTGGTCAGGCGCTACTTTCACTCGATCGGCTCATGTGGTTTAATAGTGCTACTGCCAAGGTAAATTTGTCTTTAAATTTTAACCAAGGTAATTGTCGTATATCGAAATCTAGTATTGAACCTTGTTGTTTATCGGAACCATTTGCAAATCTTGTTGCAAATGACCGACTTCACCGACAGTCTGACATTATTTTGGTCAGGCGCTACTTTCACTCGGCTCATGTGGTTTAATAGTGGTACTGCCAAGGTAATTTGTCTTTAGGTTTTAACCAAGGTAATGGACAATTCCCGCATTGTGCTGGTAAAAATCAAACTAAACGAAGTCACTGTCGACAAACTTACTGAACAGACTGCAGAAACTAGCCTCTGCACTTGTCAAAATTATAAAGATCAATACAGTTTATTGTCTTGTAGTTAAATTTAAATACTGAACATTGGTCTTAAATATGGGAATTACAATTGAACAATAGAACAGAACCAGAATTGGTTGCAAACAATAACTTTGTTATAACCAAAATAATACTTCTGCAGTTCTGGTCACCAAGGTATCTTTTGTAATACATTTTAAAATTTTATTTTACATTGTAACAATGTTTAGTTGTTTTATCGAAGTGTATTATTTTTATCTGTCAACGTTACAACATTACAACATTACCTCACAGAACAATATAAAAGTTGTGGTTTGCTCAAATATTTGTTCCACTGTTATTGAGAATGGCAAATCCAGCACCTACTCATATTACTCAAATCCAGCACCTACTCCTATATCATACTAGAAATACGTATACGCAACAACCCCTCGCCCAATTGCTGTTTGAATCTCACAGTACAGTACTTCTTTTAGTTCTAAATTACTTGAATTAGATAATACCACTTCATTTGCCAAACCACAGTAAATAAATTTTCAGTGGACAATATCTCTTAGAGCTTTGTATTGTCTGAATTTAATTGTTTTATAGGACATCAAAATAAATACATGCAGCCCAATTAAACTTTTTAATTTTTGAGTGCAGCAACAGAATAGTGGGGGTCTACTGCTGTTTCTACCATCAATCACTAAGAAAGAAATTAATTTTATCACAATATCGATGACTCACGAAATAATCAATGCAGTATTTTGTGATAAAAAGATCAATGCAGTATTTTGTGATAAAAGTAATTTCTTTCTTAGTGATTGATGTATATAGACACCAATGCCTGTTGAAGGAAGAAAGTGCATCTCTATCATACAATGACTGTCCTTTAAAAAAATCAAATTCGTTCAAATATCTACGGATGGCATACATATAGTGCAAATGTAGGGGTCAATTCAAATTAGATTTACTAAGACGTATTAGGGATTCTACTCCAATTGTTGGTGTGGATAGATTATATACAGTAAGTTGATAATTCTACCCATATTGGACTACTGTGATGTGGATCTGGCAGGAATACATAATCAGAGGTATCTATGCATGTCAGGGAAACTGATCTTTCCTAAGTCGGGACTTGAAACTGATTGGTTAATAGAAATCCCAAGTTTTGTACCTCTTGTATTAGAAGGAAGTTACATTGTGTAATGCTAGTTAGGAAATTCCATGGCATTTTAACATCATATCTACCAGTAAAGAGCTATTTTCCATGTTTCAATTCATCTGTTCATACATGTTATAGCACCATTATCTATTACCTTAATTGACAATATGTGAAGGATATACAACTTTTGAGTTAAAATTAGTTTTTGTAACATTGTACTGTACATTTGTGATATGTGTTGAAATTTGTAACAACTGTAATTTGTTAGAAAACAAGACCCCATATATTGAGACCAGTGTTAGCATTGAAGGGGTTATCCTGTATAAATATTATTGTATTGTTATTACTAGAAATACGTGTACGCAACAACCCTCGCCCGCTTACTGTTTGAGGCTTAATTAATATGCCAAACAGAACAGATTTTCAAACTGCTTATTTTTTGGGTGCAATTTGTGGGTAGTGTACTGAACAGTACCCAAGTGGGAAAGTCTGCCAACACTAAATTGTCTTGCAGGCAGGGTTAGAAACCAATTGTGTAACTATTGATTATTCAAATTAATAATTAATTTTAATTATTATTAATTTAAATAATAATTGTATTAATTATATATTACATAATTAAGTTAATTATGTCAGTTATCTTTTTAATAATAAATTTCAACATGCATGTTTACAGTAACAGTAGCATACTCATAATTTTACTCAAAGGACATTGGCAACAAAAATTAAGTTTGTTTTATTTGAAAGAACTCTTAAAATAATGAAGAATATTAATTTATAGTTCTTTCATATTTTACTTAGTTCTTGAGATATTTAGACTTATGTGATATTCAAATGCGATGATCTATGACGTCATAAGATGGTTAATACATTTTAACATATTGAAAATCGTGAATATCTTTATGATTATTACATGAAATTACTTGAAACTTTGCATGTAGATACATACCACTAAACTGAAGATCATCGTTCAAGTCTTATGGTTGCCATGGTAACAGATTATTTTGCAGACCTCTTGATTTCGAAAACAAAATTATTTGTTTTCTCTTCAGTGCCGAACCTTATTGGGTTGGTACCTGTTCAGCAAATGTTCACTGTCATAGCCAATTCGAAACTGAGATTTGAAGTTGGTACAAAGTCTACTATGTCAGAAAACAAATAGTTTTGTTTTTGAAATCAAGAGGTCTGTAAACTAATCCGTTACCATGGCAACCATAAGACTTGAATGATGATCTGCAGTTTAGTGGTATGTATCTACATGCAAAGTTTCAAGTAATTTCATTTAATAATCATAAAGATATTCACGATTTTCAATATGTTAAAATGTATTAACCATCTTATGACGTCATACTGTAGATCATCTCATTTGAATATCACATAAGTCTAAATATCTCAAGAACTAAGTAAAATATGAAAGAACTATAAATTAATATTCTTCATTATTTTAAGAGTTCTTTCAAATAAAACAAACTTAATTTTTGTTGCCAATGTCCTTCAAAGTACAATTGTATTCACGAGACTCATGCATAACCTACCCTACTGTAATAATGTAGTCTGCATGTTCCTTATTGCCTAATTGTCAGTATAAGCAGATACATGTACCCTACTGTAATAATGTAAGCTGCATGTTCCTTATTGTCTAATTGTTAGTATAAGCAGATACCAAAAGATTCAATAACTAAATTTATCCTAGACCAAATTGATAAGGCTGATAAACCTTTTATTCTTTTAGAAGACTTCTGTTTCTCAACTTTTATTAATATTATATAATTATGCACATTCATGTACCAGTATTTCAATGGTATTCAAGTACCGGTAACACAATTTCAAAAAATGAAATGACAAAAGCCCATAATATACAACAAAGAACGATATTGCTCAATCTAATTATTTCACCAATATATATATTAATTCAGGATGAAATTCCTTTCAGCTGCTTCTTGTCAGTGGGGTGATACCACTTGTTTAATCCCTATAACATGTTCCCCTGACACAGTGAGTGTTAATTACCTACCCATGAATTATACATTATACAGTATTTATCCTTCAAAAGCTGTGTAAAAATATACATTGAAAGCCTAGGACTGGCACTGTCCAGGCCTACTATCCGCAACAAAGGTGAATTTAAACACACACACTAAGCCATTGGCCAGAAGGGCATATGCCATAATATCAGATGAGTGTAAATGCTGATTGTTATAGCCAGTATGGTGTATGTTTACACTATTAAAGTCAATAAAATGTAAGCCAGGCCCAGGTCGTGGCTGGCAGCTTGGTCCTATAGACTTGCAATATATGTAAACACAGATAAAGTCTGTAATTTTGTACATCCTAATTACTACAAGACACCAGTATATACTCTATATCAGCTAATTTTTGAGTTTTGCAATGAGAGTTGTCTGACTATATATTGATAAGCTCGATGCTTTTATTAATATATAATCTTATTATATTATATAATTATGCATGTACATGTACCGGTATTTCAATGGTATTCAAGTACTGGTAACACATTTCAAAAAGATGAAATGACAAAAGCTAGTCCATAATATGCAACAAAGAACATTGCTTAATCTAATTATTTCACCAATATATCATTAATTCAAGATGAAATTCCCTTCAGCTGCTAGTTGTCAGTGAGATGATGACCAGTTGTTTAATCCTTAATGTGTTCCCCTGACACAGTGAGTACTTGTTATAACCTACCCAATTATACAGTATCTATATACAGTATATATCCTACAAAAGCTGTGTAGATATATACATTGCAAGCCTAGGACTAGCATTGTCTAGGCCTAATACAGGACAAAGGTGTTTACACAAACACACTAAGCCATTGGCCAAACCAGCATGCCATCAGATGAGTGTATAAACACTGATTGTTATAACCAGTGTGGTGCATGTTTATAGACTATTAAAGTCAGTAAAATGTAAGCCAGGCCCAAGGTGGCATTCAGCCAGGTTGGTCCTGGTTAGTCCTATAGACTTGCAGTATAAACACAACTATAATCCGTACTTTTTTACATCCTTACCACCAGTACTGGTACTCACTATATAGGCTAATTATCAAGTATTGCAATTATTCCATTGTGGATGAGGTTGCAAAGTGACCGAGTGAAACAATGGTGATGGATAATTTAAATAAAAGTATAAAATCTGCCATTCAAAATTTGTATTAACATTTGTTATTCTGCAATATTATAATAAAGCACATAATTTATTGGTATATCGTGTGTAAGGACTATTCAATTTCGAGCGAAAGCCCTTCAAAGAGTGATTTTGTGATGTCTGATTGGCGCTTTCTCGATATATGAACAAACCGAAATTCAAATAATCGCTAATCCTAATCCTAACGCAAATCCTAACCCTAAAACTGACTTGGGTTGATGTTATAATAATTTTAAAATTCGGTTGCCATGACGACATGCCAAAAGTGAAATGTTCCGACCACAATATATTTTGAAGTACTAACTCTAAGAACTCATTCTACATATCTAATGAAAGCTTGATTAACAGCCTCTCACATACCTACAAAAATATTTTTGTAACTGATAGCTAACAGCTTGAAAAAAGCGACGACGCTTGGATTGGATTTGACAAACTCCGAGTAAATATTTTAGATATTCAGACGACGATATCTTTTGAACTACTAACTCTAGAAAATCATGCTATACATCAAATAAAAGCCTGAATAACATACTCGGACATGTTTGCAAAACGATCTTTGTAACTGATTAACAGGTTTAAAAAAACGAAAACGGGTTTACCTTTAGTTTGAGGCCACGTATAAAACTTGATTTACGAACTTGACATCTTCCGACGACGATATATTGCATTTTCACTGCCTTTTCACGATCTTTTTGAACACAAATCTTCATTCACCGTATAACCCGACAAAACTAATACTTTCTTTTAATTCAATATTTACCATATCTAGTTACCAGGACCAAATTTTCCAATGCCGCGCATGATCGACGACGTTGATCCTGAATATATATATATATATATACAAGGAAACTGAAAGTGACTTTACATTACGCCTGGAATCCGTGATGAGGGACTAAACGCCGGTCGATATTATCACCCTCGCCCTCAGGCCTTCGGCCTTCGGCCGAATAATGCATTAACAATAATACTAATAATAATAATGCCTAATGCAGATTGCAGATACCATATTTGCCATGTAACTAGAAATACGTGTACGCAACAACCCTCGCCCGCTTACTGTTTGAGGCTTAATTAATATTGCCAAACTGAACAGATTTTCAAACTGCTTATTTTTTGGGTGCAATTTGTGGGTAGTGTACTGAACAGTACCCAAGTGGGAAAGTCTGCCAACACTAAATTGTCTTGCAGGCAGGGTTAGAAACCAATTGTGTAACTATTGATTATTGAAATTAATAATTAATTTTAATAATTATTAATTTAAATAATAATTGTATTAATTATATATTACATAATTAAGTTAATTATGTCAGTTATCCTTTTAATAATAAATTTCAACATGCATGTTTACAGTAACAGTAGCATACTCATAATTTTACTCAAAGTACAATTGTATTCACGAGACTGCATAACCTACCCTACTGTAATAATGTAGTCTGCATGTTCCTTATTGCCTAATTGTCAGTATAAGCAGATACATGTACCCTACTGTAATAATGTAATCTGCATGTTCCTTATTGTCTAATTGTTAGTATAAGCAGATACCAAAAGATTCAATACCTAAATTTATCCTAGACCAAATTGATAAGGCTGATAAACCTTTTATTCTTTTAGAAGACTTCTGTTTCTCAACTTTTATTAATATTATATAATTATGCACATTCATGTACCAGTATTTCAATGGTATTCAAGTACCGGTAACACAATTTCAAAAAATGAAATGACAAAAGCCCATAATATACAACAAAGAACGATATTGCTTAATCTAATTATTTCACCAATATATATATTAATTCAGGATGAAATT
This sequence comes from Chrysogorgia sp. JL179-B06, assembly GCA_035772405.1. Classification (NCBI taxonomy): domain Eukaryota; kingdom Metazoa; phylum Cnidaria; class Anthozoa; order Scleralcyonacea; family Chrysogorgiidae; genus Chrysogorgia; species Chrysogorgia sp. JL179-B06. Next base: position 1,303,324 of record JAYKKM010000410.1, on the reverse strand, counting down.
CCTTTCAGCTGCTTCTTGTCAGTGAGATGATACCACTTGTTTAATCCCTGTAACATGTTCCCCTGACACAGTGAGTGTTAATTACCTACCCATGAATTATACATTATACAGTATTTATCCTTCAAAAGCTGTGTAAAATATACATTGAAAGCCTAGGACTGGCACTGTCCAGGCCTACTATCCACAACAAAGGTGAATTTAAACACACACACTAAGCCATTGGCCAGAAGGGCATATGCCATAATATCAGATGAGTGTAAATGCTGATTGTTATAGCCAGTATGGTGTATGTTTACACTATTAAAGTCAATAAAATGTAAGCCAGGCCCAGGTCGTGGCTGGCAGCTTGGTCCTATAGACTTGCAATATATGTAAACACAGCTAAAGTCTGTAATTTTGTACATCCTTACTACAAGACACCAGTATATACTCTATATCAGCTAATTTTTGAGTTTTGCAATGAGTGTTGTCTGACTATATATTGATAAGCTCGATGCTTTTATTAATATATAATCTGATTATATTATATAATTATGCATGCATGTACCGGTATTTCAATGGTATTCAAGTACTGGTAACACATTTCAAAAAGATGAAATGACAAAAGCTAGTCCATAATATGCAACAAAGAACATTGCTTAATATAATTATTTCACCAATATATCATTAATTCAAGATGAAATTCCCTTCAGCTGCTTGTTGTCAGTGAGATGATGACCAGTTGTTTAATCCTTAATGTGTTCCCCTGACACAGTGAGTGTTATAACCTACCCAATTATACAGTATCTATATACAGTATCATTATATCCTACAAAAGCTGTGTAAATATATACATTGCAAGCCTAGGACTGGCATTGTCTAGGCCTAATACAGGACAAAGGTGTTTACACAAACACACTAAGCCATTGGCCAGACCAGCATGCCATCAGATGAGTGTATAAACACTGATTGTTATAACCAGTGTGGTGCATGTTTATAGACTATTAAAGTCAGTAAAATGTAAGCCAGGCCCAAGGTGGCATTCAGCCAGGTTGGGGCCTGGTTAGTCCTATAGACTTGCAGTATAAACACAACTATAATCCGTACTTTTTTACATCCTTACCACCAGTACTGGTACTCACTATATAGGCTAATTATCAAGTATTGCAATTATTCCATTGTGGATGAGGTTGCAAAGTGACCGAGTGAAACAATGGTGATGGATAATTTAAATTAAAAGCACATAATTTATTGGTATATCGTGTGTAAGGACTATTCGATTTCGAGCGAAAGCCCTTGAAAGAGTGATTTTGTGATGTCTGATTGGCGCTTTCTCGATATATGAACAAACCGAAATTCAAATAATCGCTAATCCTAACCCTAAAACTGACTTGGGTTGATGTTATAATAATTTTAAATTTCGGTTGCCATGACGACATGCCAAAAGTGAAATGTTCCGACCACAATATCTTTTGAAGTACTAACTCTAAGAACTCATTCTACATATCTAATGAAAGCTTGATTAACAGCCTCTCACATACCTACAAAAATATTTTTGTAACTGATAGCTAACAGCTTGAAAAAAGCGACGACGCTTGGATTGGATTTGACAAACTCCGAGTAAATATTTTAGATATTCAGACGACCATATCTTTTGAACTACTAACTCTAGAAAATCATGCTATACATCAAACAAAAGCCTGAATAACATACTCGAACATGTTTGCAAAACGATCTTTGTAACTGATTAACAGGTTTAAAAAAACGAAAACGGGTTTACCTTTAGTTTGACGCCACGTATTAAAGTATAAAACTTGATTTACGAACTTGACATCTTCCGACGACGATATATTGCATTTTCACTGCCTTTTCACAATCTTTTTGAACACAAATCTTCATTCACCGTATAACCCGACAAAACACGTACTTTTCTTTTAATTCAAATGCAGATATTTAGTATTTACCATATCTAGTTACCAGGGCCAAATTTTCCAATGCCGCGCATAATCGACGACGTTGATCCTGAATATATATAGATATATAAGGAAACTGAAAGTGACTTTACATTACGCCTGGAATCCGTGATGAGGGACTAAACGCCGGTCGATATTATCACCCTCGCCCTCAGGCCTTCGGCCTTCGGCCGGCGCTTCGCGCCGGGCGAGGGGACAAAGCTTGGGTTGATGTTATAATAATTTTAAATTTCGGTTGCCATGACGACATGCCAAAAGTGAAATGTTCCGACCACAATATCTTTTGAAGTACTAACTCTAAGAACTCATTCTACATATCTAATGAAAGCTTGATTAACAGCCTCTCACATACCTACAAAAATATTTTTGTAACTGATAGCTAACAGCTTGAAAAAAGCGACGACGCTTGGATTGGATTTGACAAACTCCGAGTAAATATTTTAGATATTCAGACGACCATATCTTTTGAACTACTAACTCTAGAAAATCATGCTATACATCAAACAAAAGCCTGAATAACATACTCGAACATGTTTGCAAAACGATCTTTGTAACTGATTAACAGGTTTAAAAAAACGAAAACGGGTTTACCTTTAGTTTGACGCCACGTATTAAAGTATAAAACTTGATTTACGAACTTGACATCTTCCGACGACGATATATTGCATTTTCACTGCCTTTTCACAATCTTTTTGAACACAAATCTTCATTCACCGTATAACCCGACAAAACACGTACTTTTCTTTTAATTCAAATGCAGATATTTAGTATTTACCATATCTAGTTACCAGGGCCAAATTTTCCAATGCCGCGCATAATCGACGACGTTGATCCTGAATATATATAGATATATAAGGAAACTGAAAGTGACTTTACATTACGCCTGGAATCCGTGATGAGGGACTAAACGCCGGTCGATATTATCACCCTCGCCCTCAGGCCTTCGGCCTTCGGCCGGCGCTTCGCGCCGGGCGAGGGGACAAAGCATATATATGGCATTGTGTACTATAGTATCTAAACTAGTAGTTACTATCGCAAGGAAAGTGCTGCCTAAGCATGTTTTGTACTATTAAACGTACTAAATAATTATGTTATGTTCGCGTGGCGCAATAACGAATTTTGGCGACGTATATATTATCACTGTATAAATGTAGACAACAATTTCGGCGTGAAGAAATCTAACGAAAAATATTTCCTGGAATTTTTTCCTAACGGGGAGAAAGATTTAGCAGTTTTTAATAGGCTGATGTCAAATTTAGTCATCGAAGTCTACCTCTACGGGTAGATTTATACCACTATTTGTCATCGTAGTACATGATGTATTCGTACATGAATTATTAACAGTAACAATTGTTGGTAAGTTATCTATAGACAACAATTCTACACCAAGGTCTAGGACTAATAGGCCATTATTCAGAGCTGTTAAGTACATCTTGTCTCCTTGTATTAAGACATTATTAAATGTTGTAAACGACCAATGGGATATTTCGGGCTGTAAGAACCGCCGATAAACTCATAAAAGCACATTGCTTGCCTAAACAGTTCATCGCCTTGATGGATATTAGCAGAAAGAAATAAAGCCATACTTAGTATACCTGGTTTCTTCGGGAAGTGTTCAAGTCAGATCCAGAATAAAAAGCTTGCAAATTCTTGAGAGTTGAGATTTTGTAGACAACGCACGCAATTCAATATTTTTCGCCACTCCCCCCGGTGCCCCCCCGGAATTACGACATCTTAAATATGGACAGACGCGAGATCGTAATGTCGACAATACATAGATCGGCGTGAAAGACTGGGTCGAGTGAAGCATGTTAAAATTAGGAGTGCTGCCTACGGCAGCAATTATATAACCGTGCACACATATATCATTAGAACCAGTGCATCGTTGTAACCTCTCTCCATCTGAATCTCGATGGCTCAATAGTTAGAGGCCGTCACTGGCAATAAGATGGTTATAATTTTTTCAACCAGGAATATTATGTTTCTGACGATATGATCTTGACGTCCATGTTTTGTATACTGGCATGTATTCCATATATAATCTGTGTTTACAGTACTCTATCCATTTTAATATGGAACATGTTAGACCTACAAATATACTTAGCTGGCATAGTGGGTCACAACTTATTCTGTCTATGTAAAATACAGCTTATTATTATTATGTTCACATTGGGTATGTTGACACTGTCACTACTATGTGTGTTAGCTAGATCACTGTCGACAAGCAGACTAGGCATACTGCCTATGCACAGCAGTTACTATATATTTCACTAATGACTAATGATTGGATGTGTTAATATATACACTGCTGTTGTATCAATAGAATCAGTACATCAATGTTACGTTCACTCACCATCTTAGTCTTGGTAGCTCAATGGTCAGAGCATCTCACTAGAAATCAGAAAGTTATCTCTGTCCGGGACACAGAATAATTTTTCTGAGGATATGATCTTGCTTGACAATCATCCATGTACTGTATCGTCTGTTTCCCCCAAGCTCATTTATAGCACCAGACTAGTCCATAAGTGTAAAAAAAAAACGCCCGCCATTTTCCTGGCTTTGTGATTGGCATAATATCCCATCGCCACAGTTCGACTTCCCGAACGTTCGAAAATTCCATCTTGTTTACTTTAAAGTTCGATTTCCTGTTATTTATGTTTGTGAATGTTCCAGATTATTTATAATTATATTCTATTAGTACAAGATTATTGACATGCAAATATAACTATTACTAGGAGTAACAACAGGTTAGAAGTGCGACCACGGAAGACCACGTACACTCTGGATTAGAAGTGCTGTTTTTTCTTCGGCAGAAGCGTGGTTGAGACTGGGGCCTGGGGGTTTATGACTGGATAAAATATCTGTCGTGTTTGATATTTTTAGCCTCGCGAGGCAAAATCCTCAACGTGTGCGGGTGTCAGTTGGGCGATATTTCAACATATCGATATAATCGTGATATTTTCACTCACGATTATCGTATGGAAGGTGAGAAACTTGAGCGGCGATTGCCGCGATATATCGTTATTATCGTCGTGCTCGATGACTATCGTGATATAGGTTTGCATGTGTACTTATTTTTTATAAAATCATAAAAAAATCTTTCAATTCCTTGAGGGACAATATTGTTTCTTCACGCAATTATATAACTTTTCGAGTTCATTTCCATTTTTAAATATCGCATGACAGCATTTATGCGCAAAACTTGGAATGTGTCGAAATCTCATTTCCTTTAATTAAGCACTGAAATTATACACGTCTATATGTAGGCTACACCTTCCCGACTAATTATGAAGTTCTTTAGAGTACCTTTACCCATTTCCATCAGGACTGGCCTTAGTAATTCATTGTTGTTAATACCAGGCGATTTTGTTTACTTGCATGCCACAAAAATTTTATAAACAGTGATTTGTACAGGTTTAGAAATGGATCTATCAAGAAGACTATTAAGAACTTATTATTGTCAATAAGATTGTCATCAAATTCTATTTTTTAATTGGATCAATTAGGATTAATGAGATGCAACATTTAAAGTACACGCACACAATAAATGCATCCTAATCACATTTCTTGCGCTATGCGCAACTAACCAAACCGGGCATTCCAAATCGATTACAAAAAGGCTCGGCTATCTCAATCTGATTTTGATCAATCGGATATTAATATTATTTTACTATGGTTTACCTTCAAATTCTCATCGATTTTGCATATATAATAAGCAATTTAGAAAGTAATAGAATTTAACCAAAAAATTGAATTACCCTATAATTTATATCTTTTATTTTTAATGAAGAAATAGGAGCACAATGGGTGTCCACCCATCGCCCACACTTGGCCCAAGTTGAAGCAAACCCCTACGGCTTTTTGCAAACGATATCCGGCAAAAAATATCTTGTCATCCCAACAGTATATAATACGCTTGTTTTTCATTATTCTCTCGACCGTGGTATACTGACTTTGCCGAGTGTATAATTTAGTTCAAGTATATATAATATGGAAAACGAAAGCGAACTTCGAAATGTATTTGACGTGGAAAATAAGATGGGAGAGATTGCTCTTCCTTTCAACGAAATAGTTCCAGATACCATTGGGAAATGGCTTGATGTGCTAGCAAGAAGTCACGGTACAACGCGTGAACTCCTTTTGATTAGCGCTTTGGCTTCCACAAGTGCTCTTGTCGATAAAAGCACAATAAAGGTGTTTGCTACCTATGAAGAAAAATCCAACTTATTCTTCATAGCTGTCGCTCCATCGTGGTCAGGAAAGACACCTGCTTGCCATCTTGGGTGCATAGATCCAATCGTGGAACACTTGGAACCAAAGTTGGAGAAAAGCATCGTTGTAGACGAAGCATCCGCCAATGGTCTTTTCAATCACTTCGCGGCGGGTGACACTGTGCCCATTCTATGTGTGGACGAAGCACACTCCTTTTTAACGAAGATAATAAGCATCTCGAAAGCACAACACGCCAATTTAACAATGGAGAGACTGTGCAAGTGCTTCGACGGGGATTGTTGGTATGCTCTAAAAGGGAATAAGGGAAAACGAACAGGTGTAAAATGTGCGAGGCTTTCGCTTTTGGCGTTCACCACCCCTAGAGAATTTTTTGGTAAAGTTTGGCCAAAGATCCTAGCCGCTGAAAATGGATTGGCAGAAAGAGTTCTGTTGTTTTACCAGAATATGGCGGTAAGAGATTTGGAAGTGATGGCGAGAAGCTGCGATGAGCTGGAAGAATATGCAATCAAGTCGCTGAACAACATACTGGAACAAGTGTATGCAGATCACACGAATGACGGCCCAGTTCAGTATACGCTTGCTGAAGCAGCCCGTGATGCATTCTTTAAATTTTCCAAGCCACACGACGATGTTCCACCATCACAAGCATCGGTATCCAATTCGGACGAACAGTCGCATTGCAAGCACTCAAAGAGATACAAGCACACCCTTCGTCTGGCATTGTCAATGCACGTTCTTTACGATCGTCTTCGAAAGGCACTTGCTCGTCAGACCGGACCAACAAGTCGCGTTATAAACCTGGCAACACTGAATATGGCTATCACAATGGTGGAGAATCTAGAAATTTTCATGGGTATATCCGAAACGGTAAGGCATCATCAGTTCGCTTTTTTATGTTGCCGGACTGCAAATTTACTTTCATAGTAAGAAATAATAAAAAAGTACAGCTCATATATTGCAGGTCGTAGTATTAACAGCCTTGCCCTTGTATGAAGTATCCATAATTAAAGTATATACTTTATATTATATCAAATATAACTGTAGAGTGTAGTATAAGAATCATGTGGATTATTTTTGTGATAAAAAGTGTTATTCTGTAATAGACATGCAAGTTTACCCCCACTAACAAAGTCGTCAAAGTTGGTGTAACAGACGAACAGGTGAAAGATAAAATTTTGAGGATGAAAGGGCCTTTCACAACTGCTCGTCGAGTGTCAACCAGTTTCTCATCCCAATGTCGCCCCGGGGTTAACATTGTACAAGCATCAATGGAGGGATGCAAGTTTCTGGTTTAGGTATATTCAAAGTAGTCGGGAAACTTAAAGTATTTTACAAGACCTTGCCCAACAATGAAGATCTTCAAGCTGAATTGGCTAATTTTAATATTTCATTGGAGGACTATTCGTCCATTTTTGATATGGAAGACGATAAACTCACCAGACGTAACTTGCAGACAATTATGGATGGACATCCAGCTAGGGAAGCCTTTGAAGAATACCAGGAACGTGACATTCAGCCACAGGCAGTCTAAATACTACATTGGGTTTATTCATATAACTAATATTTCAACATTAAACGGATATTGCTTAAATAGATATAGGGTATAACATTAGAGAAATACTTAAATAGATACTCTTATGCGATATCAGACCATATTATATATACATGAGTCTATAATTGTTGAAGAAAGCGTTGTTGAGGAAAGCATATCTATAATTAGGTTGTTTATGTCAGTCTTGTAAATTGTCCAAACCACAAGGTTCACGCATCATTAGGTTCCTATGAGTCACAGGAAACCTCAGGTTCCTATGACGCATAGGAAAGGGGTGTATAAGATTAATTTCGTGGTTAGTTAGTTACCGCAATGACATAGGTCATTGAATGAACTTGGCATAGTCAATGGGAAGATAAATTGTTATAGCTATCAATATATAAATCGGTTGTAGTAAATAGGAAACGGAACACTGTTATGGTAAATGTAGTGACGTTGTAAATATAGGTATGTATTTCCGTAAGTAGGGTAGATAAGGAAGGAGATTGCGAGAGATAGAGAGAGAGAGAACGAGTGTTAGATCGTGAACGATGTCGATGTAATATGAATTGTTGAATTAAAAGTAGAACAAAGAAAGATACAGTCCCTTGTTTGTGTATGAGAACCAGCGTGAGAAGATTCTCCTTAACGCAGTGGAGAAATTCAGACAATAATGTGTATATAATTGGCGGCTTTTACATAACACCTTATTACATTATCGTCATTTAATTGGATGTTTATGATCACGTGATATTTAATAAAAATTCCATGTTACTGACCGTGTTCCATTCCACGGACCAGCCGTACCAATATTTCTTTTCCATTGCACGGTTGTTTTGATTAAATTCCATCACTCAAAATGTTAATCGTACGGTGCTCGCAGCCATTTAATCGCTGATTCCAATGATATGGTCGATTGGTAGCCTCGATCCTTCGCAGACATCTTGCGGGCTGGGTTAAAAATAAACCCAGCCCGCAAGACGTCTGCGTAGGAGGTTAGCTGATTGGCGATGGGATATTATGCCAATCACAAAGCCATGGAAATGGGGTGCGTTTTTTACACGTATGGACTAGTCTGGTGCTATAAACACAAAGTATTTATTAAAATTTTAAATTTTTTCAAGTATTTGTCTTTTGCCCATTGTATGAGATTAATTAAAGATATATGTGTAGCCTATTAACCACGTTCTTCTGTCTGTCTGTCTGTACGTATAGTTCCGGATTAATCTATATTGCTAATTGATCTTACATATATACTGAAAAATAATGAATACCAACTTAATCGGCTCTCATAGACACTAGCATGTTTATCATACATACACGTTATACGCCTTTCCAAATAACTTTCTTCTAGAAATATGAACCACAATCTGTCACTTGAATGACAATGAACTATTCAATACTTTGTTAAAGGAACAAGTGCGTTTGAATTGGTTCGTGTAGTTTTGTAAGATTCTAAAAAATTGGTTTAATTTAGCTTAATAGAATGATTTATTGTTTGTTGTATTGTTAATGTTCGCTAATAACGTTTATCTCGAATTTCATTTTAAGGTGGCTCGATCACTAGACCTTTCTATAAAATTTAACATTTCAGGTAAATTTCAGCAGGGCATGTAATCGAGATTTTTTAAATCAATAAAACGTTATTTCATTGCAAGCAAAAGTTCACATTACAGTTTTGTTTTAAAATTAAGAAGATGTGGAGGTTAAGTTTTAGGAAGATTTCTCGAATTCCTTTTACATTAGCAGCACTAGCAGGCACAACAGAGACAATTTACAATGTTTTATTGTCCAGAAAACCCAAGTGAACCACATTTAATCACAACCGTGGGCATGGCTACGCGGACCTCATGAGCGCGCCACACGCTGACCTTATTGAGAAAATTATAATATTATTTTTAAGATTCCTTTCCAATTCCGCGACTTAGCTTTCAAGTTTATAGGTTGTTATAGCGCTCGCGGACTTTTAAATCACTAAAATGCTGCTATTTTGTCGAGTACTGAAACACTTTTGTCAGCAACGGCAAAACAGGCTCATATGCCGTCATGAGACAAAATACTTCGCGCACCCGACGATTAACCAGAAGACCTATTTGACACCTATGAAGAATAGAGTCACATAGAATGAAAACTCTATCAAGTGTACCCTAAACGGCGTATAGTGGTCAAAAACATTTTTGACCTTTTATTTTTACTTACAAAATCGTGAAACTAATGTTTGAAAATGGAAAAATATATTGTTTCTGCATAAAATTGACTAAAAGTCTCAAGTGAACCAAGTGAACCAAGTGAACCAAGTGAACCAAGTGAACCAAGTGAACCAAGTGAACCAAGTGAACCAAGTGAACCAAGTGAACCAAGTGAACCAAGTGAACCAAGTGAACCAGTGAACCAAGTGAACCAAGTGAACCAAGTGAACCAAGTGAACCAAGTGAACCAAGTGAACCAAGTGAACCAAGTGAACCAGTGAACCAAGTGAACCAAGTGAACCAAGTGAACCAAGTGAACCAAGTGAACCAAGCGAACCAAGCGAACCAAGCGAACCAAGCGAACCAAGCGAACCAAGCGAACCAAGCGAACCAAGTGAACCAAGTGAACCACAATAACCAATTATATTTATTCGCATATATATATATATATATATATATATATATATATATATATATATATATATATATATATATATATATATATATATATATATATATATATATATATATATATATATATATATATATATTATATATATATTGAGTGGTGTGACGTCACTCGTGAGGTCACTCGTGAGGTTCTTACACCGAGGTAAAGCCCAAATCTCTCTGTTAAGTATTTCAAAATGTGTCTATTAGATTTCGGAGCTTGGAGCAAATACACAATACAGTGTGCAATTATTTTAATTACATTAAAATTAGCGAGTCAAGTAAAAAAGCACTGAACTGACCTGACGAAGGTAATGGCTATTCGTACGGTAGCCGTACGACGCTATAGTCTCTTATAATTCAACGAAATGCGGGTAAATATCACCAAAATCCTAAACCTAACCCTAATCCTAACCAAATTGCCAACCCTAACCAAAAAAACACTATGCAGAAAAGGCAAATTAATTGCTCAACACAGACCGGCGAGTCGCCGTGACAATCACAATGTACATAATTATAATAGTCCTTTTACCTTTTACTTGTGTCTGTCTTTGATTATCTTGTCCTTCAACACTACAGTTTCGGCTTGAAATCAGGAAATGGCTGGTTTTTATGTCAATATAAATTTCGCCGTCGGCGAATGGCGGCTTCTTCCGGAAAGCAGTTTGTCGCTCTGGCGTCAATTTAAATTTAAATTACGCCAAATTTAACGCACAAAAAAACCGTTTCAATACCGTTTCAATTTTTGCATTCGCAATCATGAGACGGTTGCAATTTAAATATTAATTCAAATACAGAGGTCTATCAATCAGCTTCTGTCAATATCTAGTTACCAGGGCCACATTTTCGGATGCCGCGGATGAGGACGCTTGATGATGATGATGATATATATATATATATATATATATATATATATATATATATATATATATTATATATATATATATATATATATATATATATATATATATATTATATATATATATATATATATATATATATATATATATATATATATATATATATATATATATATATATATATATATATATATATATATATATATATATATATATATATATATATATATATATATATATATATATATATTTATATATATATATATATATATATATATATATATATATATATATATATATATATATATATATATATAGTCTATTTTCCTCCTGAAGGAGAGTAGCGTCTTCCGGTCATCGACTTCTTGTGTGAAAGAAGCAACTAAAAAGTTATCGGACTTGTTCCAAGTATGACGACATATCGATTTCATCTGGGAGTTCACTAAACGCCGGTCGATATTAGCACCCTCGCCCTTTGGCCTTCGGCCTTCGGCTGGCGCTTCGCGCCGGGCGAGGGGATTATGATGTTATTGATCCATCTAAAAACTATATATGTGCTGATTTTAGCCAAGGCGATATGAGAAAATGTTGACTAAATGGCTTTGACTGCAATAATACATCATCAAAAAATATTTTACTTCGTGGGATACACCATTCCTATATACAATTTGTCTGCTGGAAGTAGCCTTTATACTTACTGTATATAAGCCATTTCATTATAGAAAAATATTTTTTGTTATTGACCGATGTTCCAGAAATGACTTCATAACATTGCATGGTAAACTCTATCATTTACAATATAGTGACTCGTTTGCTTGTGATTTTTTATGACAAGTAGCGATGAACCTTTTTTCCTTGCAAAATGTTCTTCGATAATATGTTTTTGGATTCAAAATTAAATTATCAACATTGTCCGTTGACAATTGACTGCAGCACTGTTGAAACTTTTAAAACTAATGAATGCTAGTTTAAAAAAATGTATTCTCACTCAAGAGATTTGTATGACATTCCACACCCATTGTTACCGGGTAACTATTCAGTTAGCAAATTCTGAGATTTTGATAAAGTGCAGACTGGATATTCAACCAAAATCTGGATATTCGAACAAAATCTGGATATTCAACCAAAATCTGGATATTCAAATAAAATCTGGATATTCAACCAAAATCTAATCAAGCAAAATTTGGACATACAACCAAAATCTGGACAGTTTTTACGCTTTTCTCAAATCTCCCAAAATCCCGCATGTTTGGATCAACACAGATATACTGTAAAGTAATTGCAATGTAGCTAGTAGCATCGAGAATATATATTATACGCTGTTATCTCGATAATATATTCATTTACAATAATCGTGCTTCTATTATTTTCATATGTTTGCATGTTCAGTTAATTGTCTGATCACCTGATGTATCATGTCATCAGATACATGTACACGCTGCGTACCTATTTTGCTCTTCGTTGTCTAACTCGAAAGCATCCTGCCCTGTCAACATGTCGTTGAACAGCGGCCCTTTAAACGTTGCATTTTCATATTGAAGAGAAACTTGATATCATCGACCGAATGAGCATTCAACGAAAGTAATTTGAACTATATTTTTAGTGGACGAATTCCTGTTGTACTACACAATATACGTGCATTTATGGCTATTTGATTAGGATTCCCATTTGACTTTAAAAACTAAAGAATGTGTTGTTGAAAAGCGTTTATGATTCTGCTTTTATTTAGCTTTTCGTTCCCTATATCAATGTTGCACATGACCTCTCATCAGGGAAATAAGAGTAAAATTATAACGAATATACACTTAATTGTATATTTGAACAAGATATTCAACAATTTATCAGTTACTTACAGCCAACCAAGTTGTGGTGTATTCTTGAACATGTTCTCAGGAATGACAGATATTTTGTTTCTTTGAAAATCTCTATAAATAGAAAAACAAAACAGCAAAAAGGTTAACTGTAAAGGCATGCGATCTCAACTACTACATTATTATAAAAAGCTTTATTCATGCTATATTATTAGTGCTATATAATAAAAACAATTTATCCCAGTGGGAAAAAAGTATGATCGTATGATCCCAGTGGAAAAAAGACGTCGATTCAACGTCGAAACGGCGCGTCGAAAAAGCGGTCGAAAACGCAAATCGAACCGACGTTGAAATATCCACGTTGAATCGACGTTGAAATACGACGTCGCAACAACGTCCATATATGTGACGTAACTATAATAACATAGATTTCTCATATGGATTTGCTTGGGATTTATTATTCGCAAAAATCCTACAGAATAATTTATTATATAGTAGAGAGTGAGATACTGAAAAATACACAGTAAGATATTTTCCATATCTTCACTAGTGATATCGATCACGTGATCATTTCCCGCCAATTGAAATGTGTTTATAAGTTGTCATTTCGTAGTAAAAAATGGCGAGGTTTGTAAAAGTGACGAACGAAGACATTATAGGTCGTTTATTAGCGAGGAGCAAGAAAATGTAAATACCAAAATAAAAACATTTTATGATATGAAGGTATTCCTTGAGTTTCTCGTCAGCAATAACGAGACTAGGAAAATTGAGGAAATTCCCCCGAATGAGTTGAAGGAGTAATTAGTTATAAATGTTGTCTTAAGCGTCAGAAGAAGAAGCGGCGAGGAGTACGAACCGTGTTCAATCTGAGCCTTTTTACAAAATATTGACCGCTACCTTCGCAAAAATTATTACCAAGCACTATCACTATTAAATGAAAAAGAGTTTAGCGAGGTTCAGGATATTCTTAAGAAGAAGCAAAAACAACTGAAGTCTATTGTTAAAGGCAACAAGCCAAACAGTGCAGACCCATTGACAGACGAAGAGATCGAACAGTTGTACTGCGATGGAGTATTGGGAAATACAACACCAAGAGCTCTTTTAAACACTCTGGCTTAATAACTGTATATTTTTTGGAATGAGGCCTGGAAAGGAACAAAGAGACCTTTGCTGGGGGAGATTGTGAACTAAAAGTCGATGTAGAAGGAGTTCGTTACGTTGAGTTTTCTACTGAACTGCAAACGAAAACACGCACTGATGAAAACACGAGAAATATCAGAGAAACGAAACCAAAGTTGTTTGAAAATCCTGATAATATTGATGGCTGTCCAGTCACTGCTTTCTTGTGCTATAAAGACCAAAGACCAGCTCAAATGTTGAACGATGACTCGCCGTTTTACCTTGCAATAAACACGGAAATACCTAGAGCAGGAAAAAGCTGGTATAAAAATTCTTCTCTCGGAGTAAACTTGCTGCGATCGATGATGACAAATATGGTGAGTGCAAGCTCTCAACTAGAAGCAACGAAGCGAAAACTTGTGAACCATAGCACGCGAAAACACCTTGTTCAGAAGCTGGTGGATAATAACCTTTCCACAACTGAAATTGCTCAGATTACTGGCCATAAAAATATCAGTTCGATTGACAGCTACTAACAGTTTCCCACAAGAACCAACAACAGATATCAGCTATATTGTCTGGCGCTAGCACCTCATGCAAAATAAAGTACTTCTCAGATTATGGCAATTGATGAAGTTTGTAGAACAACAGCAAAATCAATTCAGCTAGTCTCGTATGCTAACAATTTGCCTGTTTTTAACATTTGTCAAATAGGAACTGTCGATGTTTTCACGATAGGTCAAATTGTCGGCGAGTTCCGCACTACCAAAAGGCGACGTGTCATAATCGACAGTGACAGCGAGGGAAGCCAGGAAAAGGAAAGCCAGTTTTGACTGCTATTAAAACTTTTTATTAAAAACTTTTATTTAGTATTCAGAAATTATTCGACTGAAGACATCCGAAATGTTAAATATTTTATATAAAGTTGTGTATTAATCGTTTTAAAGTTTTTACTATTATCAATACAATTTAAAAACATGCTTGCGTTTTGAACTTGAATTTACTCATTCGTAAAATATAAGTTTTCACCACTCGAAGATAAAATTCATATCTTCGCGCCGCCGTGTAAAACATCTTTGTATGTTTAAGTCACTCACTGTCCCAAGTGCTTCAAATATAATATGCGAATGCATATTATATACTAGAAATACAAATCCGCAATAATCCCCTTGATCGCCTTTTCTACCCCCAAGAGTTTCATCTTAACACCCGTGCAGGATTTTCCCCATCCATGGTCGCCAGACCTTGCACGCCGTTTATTAATTTGTTGATCACAATTTGCAAAAGGCCGTTCCGTCGTAGAAATGTATTTTTCAGGTATCTCGACCAATATTTAACCGATTTCAATTCTGAAAACAGATGTGGAATTACCAAGTCAAAGTACATAACATACGGCATATTAAGTTACGCAAACCTGTAAACCCTTCGCAAAAACTTTCTTATGTACTTAAAAATTAATCGGGCATGTTTGTGTTTTTTTCTCATATATATATATATATATATATATATATATATATATATATATATATATATATATATATATATATATATAATATATATATATATATATATATATATATATATATATATATATATATATATATATACACTGCAAAAAATGAAAAACTAGGCAAGATATTTATACTTATTTTAAGATTTTATATCTTGATTTAAGATTTTATATCTTGATTCAAGATTCTATTTCTTGTTTCAAGAAAAAGAACTTGATTAGAAATCAAGAAATTACCAATTTTCTTGTTTTAAGATTTTATATCCAGTTACAAGATTTTATTTCTTGTTTCAAGAAAAAAGATCTTGATCAGAAATCAAAGAAATGACCAATTTTCTTGTTGTGAGATTTTATATCTAGTTTCAAGATTTATTTCTTGTTTCAAGAAAAACGATCATGAGTTAGAAATTAAGAATTGACCAGTTTTCTTGTTTTAAGATTTTATATCTATGTTCAAGATTTTATTTCTTGTTTCGAGAAAAAAATCCTGATTAGAACTTAAGAAATGAACGATTTTCTTACTTTAAGATTTATATCTAGTTCCAAGATTTTATTTCTTGTTTCAAGAAAAAAGATAATGATTGGAAAAGAAGAAATCGGGACAAATTTTCTTGTTCCATTATATTTAAAATCTAAGAAAAACCAGATCTATATATATACAGATTTTAAATCTTAAAGAACAATTATCTTCATTGAAAACAAGTTGTAATTGTTTTTCTTGTTTTAAGATCTTGATTTAAGAAAAATTATCTTTTACAGATGTCTTCTTTGAATGAAATCTTGTTTCACAATTGTAAATCTTTATTTAAGAGTAAATATATTAACTGGAAAAAAGGGGATAATACTCACACCTAGCAGCCCTTTATTGCTTTTTCAAATAAACAGAATACGAGAGCTGTTTTGTTATCACGGGAACTATTCTGGCCAAGCCCCTAATTGGATAACAATTAGTTGTCTTTTTAAGATAGCTGAGTTTTTGGTCCAAACAAGAGCCAATACAGAACACGAGTGCTGTTTTACTATGTTATCTCAGGTGTTTTTTTGGCCTTGTTTCTTAAATCAAGAAATGTTTTCTTGAAAAAGGGCCGGCGGAAGAGGGGGAGGCGGGGGGCTTTAGCCCTTACGTGTTTAAAAAATTAAGTTGCATCATTTAGATCAGGAAAATACCAAACCGAGAGTTTTTTGTCCTTCCGCATTGTTCGCATATTTATCAAATGGAGAAACTATATAATAACCAGGCAATTTTAGGATTGGCACCCAGCCCCCCCGCCTGTTAAATAAGAAAAATTTTCTTAGGATATATTAAAGTTATTATAACATATAATGCATGTTCCCAAATTACTTTTCTTCATTTGAAAATAAATATTTTTCGGCTCTTTCGTTGATTTCTCAAAACAAGAAATTATTATTAAATTAATAATTATTAAAATGAGAAAAATAATTTGTCACTCTATCTACTTGGGGGAGTACCGTTGGTAGACATTTATCTTGTATGACGTCTCGGTCACGTGTAGCATTTTTAGATTACAATTTACAAGGCGCGAGAGTTTGACTGGTTTGACTTTGACAGAGGAGCTGTTTGGTTTTTTAAAGAATTATTCGACGTTTTGGCGAGTTTATTTACCAAGAAACTAAAAGATGGATTCTATATCAACGGTAATTACGTTAGTTAGATTTATATGGAACAATAATTGATAATGTATTCAACTGCTGGTTCACGTTTTGCTTCCTGGCAACCTTCCTTCGCAGAACCTTCGCAGTCGTTGTTTGAAGATTAAGACGTTCGTCTGCGAAAGAAGCTATAATTCAATAGATATAGCATTCTGTAATCTGCCTGGCTTTGTATTTGTATAGATTTATTGTATTAACACGCGTTTTCATTTATCGTTAAGATATTTTGTTCTGAGCTGTTTGAATCTTTACCGATGTCAAGCAAGACGAGGTAAATAATATGTCATGATAAAACCTTTGAATTTGCTTTGCTTTTGTATGGTCATCGCTGATTTCCCTCTACTTAACGTCGTAAGAACCTGTTAAGATTCTCCCTTGTAAGTTGTATGTTTATATGAGAGAGTATGTTACTTGTGCTTTTGATGGTTTTAATTTCCATAAGTTGCGTATTGATATGTTGCTTTCAAGATGGCGGCTGCGACTCTTCACAATAATAGTTTTCTAGTGAAATAATAATTGAAGTAATGAGTATTTTATAATTGATTTTTCAGATCTGTGTGCCTCAATTTACCTGATTGACCTTAGTTTGCTCACATGCCACAACTAGCACTGCTCCAGTCCAGCTGCCATTGACTGTTTATGGTTATTTACCTAGCTCTGCATTGGTTTCAGAAGTAAGTGAATGTTCTGAGTGTTTGTTTTAAGTTTTTATAAAATAATTTGCCATATATATATATCCAGCTCTGCAGCTGGTTTCAGATGCAAGCATGCATGAGGTTATGTAAATGTCAATGTATCAGTCAAGTCCAACTGTGCACACCCCCCTAAGACACTGCAGCCTGGGGAGTTTGAACCCATACATTTGCTCGGGGGTCGGGCATTAGATAATACTGTACAGTAATCTGAGCCTCGTTCCCTTTGGGCAGCAAAAGGCAGCCTACAGTAGACAAATTTAGCAGAGTGACATACCTAGGAGGTAAAGGGTAAATAGTATTATACAAGGCTGCAAATAATTTTTTTGGTCGGAAGGTCAAATGACCGGCCAAGACAAAAAGTGGTCGGTCATGTATCACTTTTGGTTGGTCAAAGTAAAGTTTATGTCTAGTGTCGTAGTGATGTCGTATGATGTCACATGGCTGGAATATCAGCTGATTTAGTTTCAGAGCTTGATTGTGAGTCACTTGCATTGTTTTGTGACAAGCAATGGCTTGATGCGAGACCGTGAAGCTTGATGCGACTTCATGTTGTTTTCTGCAGGTGCTGCGAGCAAAGCCAGCGGTGTAACATGTCGATGGTCAGTACGTCATATTGTAGAGATATTTTGGCCCGAAAACTAGCGAATATTAATCGCACAAACGACGATTACCGTGATAGTTTTAGATTTCTTCACCGGTAATTTTTCCGATATTTATACACAGCATTTTTAGTAATAAATTTAAACAAACAAAATTTGGTGTAATATAGGTGCTGTATTCTGAATTTTGACAATTATTATACCCAACTGACTGATTCAATCGGTCAGATGACCGACCATAACAAGATCTGGTCGGTCAAAACGAAAAATATGGTCGGTCATTGACCGATGACCGACAGTAATTTGCAGCCTTGATTATATAATAATTTGATATTTGAAAACACTGAATATTGCTGTTGTTGCTTTCATGTTTTCCCCGGGCTGGGTAATTGCCACATATTTTTGGCCCACCGCGGGGCATTTGCACCTTACGTTTCATCCCCACTGCGGGGAATTAGCAGAATTTTTGAATGCCCGGGGGGAAAATGTCAAATGCCCGGGGTTGGGGTATATACTTCATGGTAACACTAGACCGGGTTTCCATCTGTTTTTTATACCCCTAACCCCAACCGTAACCCAAATCCTAACCCTAACCCCACCCCTAACCGTAACTCTAATCCTAACCATAACCCTAACAATAACCGTAAAATACGGTGGGAGACTATATGTATTGTTACCATGAAGTATATCCTGGGGATGGGCATGCTTGGATTTGACTGATACATAAACATGGATATATGGTATCGCATTTGCATTTTCAGACAATTTTCTTAGCATTGTTCTATGAAATAAATAGAAAATGGCCTGGGCACTCTATATAACTTGCTGCAAACACTCTAGTGAATTTGTGAGAATTTGAAAGTACGCCAAACTTAGATAAACACTCAGCTTAGTTCATGCAGCTCATGCTCTTGCAAACTTTAACATTCTACCAAACATACTCTTGTGTCTGCATCAGGTTGTATAAATACTAAATACAGGTACCATTTTCAGTTTATGGTCTTTTCATCTCCAGGGCTTTAATCACTATATGTTGCATTGTTTCCATATATACAAAAGTCTACAAATGGTGTAGTTTAGTCTGTACGTAAAGGGAAAGCGTTAAAACAATGATCAAAATGGCAGTCTCTTGAGTCATTAATTGTGTCCTGTCTGGCCCAAGCTGGTTTGTTTGAACACAATCAGTGGATGCTTTTTAACAATGAATGATGACAAAACAAACAAGTGTTGTTCAATTCAATCAAAACATTTATTGCTTGCAATTAACTGCAGTTATGTACACAGTTTACACTGCTTATTGAGCAACTGTCCCCTAAGTTTACTTGCATGTTGTTGAAGGTGCATCAGCGATTGTGATATTTCTGAAGAGCCCAACCAACCTTCACTTTAAATCCACTCCACAGATGTTGAACTTCTGTGTAACCCAAGCAACTCACTACAGCACCAAACAATTTCACTAGTCTTTCATTTTTATTTATTTTTTATTTAAACAAATTTGCGCAAAGGCAGGTGCAACTACAAAAGGACACGAGGTCCCATACTAGATAGTACACTATATCACCTTCATTTATGGTGAATGAATATCCATCTGCCAATTTCTGAAGATCATTTACTATTGGTGTTAAGATTTTATTTTGACCATATTTCGAGACATATTTTGCCCTCACAATAGCAGTAGTCGGGTGGCACAAAGTTTTGACTGAATGCTAGGAATATGTGTTTTCCCACATGGCTTCCCAGTGGGTTCCAAATTTCAACTTCATGATACAGGATTGTTTGCAGTGTATCTGGATGCTCTTGCAAAATTATTACTTAATCCTTTAGGATATGAGCAGCCAGACCAGTGGCAACACAAAGACGACAAGGTTATGCTCCTGGGCAATTGTCCTTAAATTAGGGAAAGAAATTTTCCTATCATTTGATGGAACTGAGGTGTTGAAATCTGTTGCGGCCTTTCACGGAACCTTTCACTTAATGGATTTGGACTGCCCTGCAAACTGGCTGATCTCCTTGTCTTTGTTGCAAGCAAATGTTTTGGCAGATAACATGTTTCACCCGTTTTGCCAAGAGGAAATTTCCAAGGCACTGAAGGAATTAGATGTCAAGTACAATGAACCATAGATTTTGTCTGTTTTAGCATAAACTACTGTATATAGTTCTCAATTGAACTTATTAGAAGAGATGGCGATTTGTATGTTTAACAACAATTCTGTGCATGCAGAAAATAGTATTTCTTATTGGATTAATCTGAGCCCAATATTACAAATTATTTAAGTTGACAATTCAATATTGGCCAAGACTTATTTTAAGATATATTTTCTTCTTAAAACAATAATTTCGTTTTTGGCAGTGTATATTTCAAGATAAATTATTTAAAGTGAAACTTGTCTGTATTGGACAGAGTAAAAGAAACTTTTTGTAAGATTATTTTTCTTGTTTTGATAATATTTCCCCCTTAATTTAAGATTAATTTTCTTACCAAGAAAAAAATATCTATTTGGGACAATCTTGATAAGATTTTTTTACTTGTCTTGCAAGATTAATTTTCTTCATTTAAGATAAGTTTTCTTACCAAGATAAATTATCATCTGTATGGGACAAAAAGTAGAAAAATCTTGCTAAGATTTCTTTTCTTGTTTAGACAAGATTTTTTTTCTTAATTTAAGAAAAATAATCTTATTAGGATAATCTTGACAAGATAAATTATCATGTGTATGGGACAAGAAAATATTTCTTATTTTAAGACTTATTTTCTTGAAACAAGTTTTTTTTTCTTAAAACAAGAATTTTATTTTTTGCAGTGTATATATATATATATATATATATATATATATATATATATATATATATATATATATATATATATATATATATTTATCAATTATACCATGAGCTCATATGCGACGAGAGCGAAAGGTATAATTGTTATATTATATAGACAACACGGTATATGACTCAACACATCAAATGTTTTTGTTAATAAAAATTACAACACACTTCCGTTATTTAAGGCACCGCCATATATTGTAGCAATAGAGCTTCCGCCATGCGTAGAAGCAAACATCTCAAATGAATCGAGATTCGAGAATCAGTTTAACCTCGAGTCTAAAGCGACGTCGAAATGTACAGCAAAAGCGATACAAAGTATACAACAACAAGCGAATTTACACTGTAAAAATCATCAAAGAAAACGATAGTTTGTAAATATGAACGTTGCAGCTGTTGAAATTAAATGTTGGACCATTCGCCAAAAGAGTGCTTTGTTTGTTCACTGTGATGGACCGACTATCACCATTGCCATTGGATTCAATCTCAACAAGCGAACCACGGGTTTCTTTATCGGTAAAATCGCTTTGTTTCTCCATAGTTTCCAGCGATGGACAAGAGGATCGAGCGACGGTCGTCTCAGGTTGCAGGTAATCGCTTAATAGTGATGACATTCTCTCTTGTTGCTGGATTGATGGACGGCTGCTGTATGTTTCAATCGACTGGTCGAATTTATGGCCAGTTACAGACTTGGTGTGACACGTTTCGACTTGGGCATCAGAAAGTGCAGTCACAGATGTGGCTCTTATACAGAGGTTGGTAAGAGGTGGGTTTATTCCTGCTCTTGAAGTCATCTGTCGGAGCATGTTTCCCAAGGTCGAGTCACCAATTGGCGAATTGCAGTACCAAACTACTTTGCTTCCGTCGTTTGAACATATTGGCCTTTGAAAAAGAGCATCACAGCTGGGATTTAAGTGCTTCAGGTAATTCTGTATCGTTTCAATTGGACAGAAATCTGAATTTGGCTTGGCAAATATTTTTCCGTCGGATTCATCTTCAGCGTCACCGAGTCCGCCTTGATGATTCTTTGTTGATGGGACTGAACCTGCAGCTTCCCGGTTTAGCTCAAAAAACGTCCTTCCGACGTGGACCTTGAAACAAGCATGGTTGGTTTCAGTTGCCTATGGTTTTCTCTTCCACGTCTACCCAAATAAAACCACAGATAGAACCACACTGTGCGAAGGAGTTGTGCTGGGTTCTTAGTATCGGCTGGACCTAATTCGCCACTACGAAACAGCATGATTATCTGTTTTTTCGTAATTGTTTTTTTGTGTACCAATCCTGCAATTTTGCCCGTCTTCCTCATATCTTTAACGAAGGCATAGAGAACGGCATTTGCTTCAGAAAAGGTAGGGTCACCAATCATTGAAAACCCTTGTTATTTGGTGGACTTCGTAAAAACCTGTCAATGGCCGCGCGAATCGTTTTCAATGTGTTTTTTTTTGTAGTAAGAACCATCTTTTTGTCTGGCAGACGTGTAAAAACGTTTCAAGCAAGAATTCAGCTCACTTTTTGACATCTCAGTAATGTATAAATTATCAGATATATTTGAACAAGTAAACCAATCTAAAATTAAAAAGTATTTTAAACACTGTTTTTGTTTTCATTTCTGAAAAAAATTGACACACCTCTCCGTGTTTACGCATTTTGAATCGACTGATTTTTAAGATGTATTTTTTCGTTGTATATTGACTTGGTTGAATGGTACCTACCATCAAATATCTTCATGCCATATTGTGTTATTCTTTTCGTGTTTTTTTGTGTTGTTTTCTCAAGCAAATCCTTAATTTCTTGTTCATTTACTTCTTCAAAACGTTTAACCGCCATTTTTTTTCATTACTAGTGATATATGAGCTGATAGCTTACTAGTAGAAGAACCAATCAAATTTCAGAATAGCTCATATACCGTGGTTATATATATATATATATATATATTTAGCATATACCTGGGAGGTGAATAGTGTTTTTCACGCAATTTGATTGACTCCTGTATCTCGGAATATCCTGCACTATTCACCTCCGAGCAAAAAAAAATGGCTTCCCGTTTTGTTTCAGTTAAGGAAGAAGAAATTTTTTTAATAAACGAGGGTGCTGTGTCAGACAATACCAAAAAACCAACAAAGTTTGTTTCTTTACTTTATTCAGCTGTATAATGGGACAAAAAATGTCTCGAACTTACAGTTTTGTTTACAAATATCGAGCGGGCCAAGCTTACGTAAAATTAATTTAATTTTACAGAATGTCTCCTCAACAATTAAACAAATGCCTTGAAAAGTTTTATCTCTAAACGAGAAAACGTGACGGAAGCTACTTACAGTCTACGACAATAAGTCGCTTACCGCAATTCGAGCTACATTGAATCGCCATTTGAGAAATCCACCATTTAGCAAATATTTTTTGATAGTTGGAGATGCCCAGTTTTCAGAAGCAAATAAAAGTCTGAGCAATTTTCTGAAAACCCTTAATAAAAAGGCCAAATTGCACGAACTGTCCACAAACAACCATTGACAAAAGAAGTCGTTGAGAAGCTTTACGAAGAAGGCGAGCTAGTTGAAGTTGACACTCTCAATCCTGTCAAGACTGCTGGTCTTTCAAACCCCAGCTATAAATGTCTCGGGGATTCCAGTCGCCTAAATCTCGTTCATGGCTTCGTTTTTGGTGGTACATTTCATAACTGCAATTTCAATTTGGTAAAGGAACATATCCATCTTGTAAAAACCATCTTGTAAACGAACTTTCGACTGTCTTCGACGAACGTTTTCTTGAGAAATAATCATCTCCCAAAGCTACAATATATATTAAAACAAAGGTAAATTATTTGTTTATAATATGCGTACAGTTTATCCGGCTAGCGAACGTAGTTTTCTTAAAAAGAGCGGATAATCGAACATATCGTAACGTGTTAACTATCCGCTTCCGCGTGGGCTGTACGAGTGCAATGTATTTGCTCGTCAGGGCAACGTATATGCTCGTTAGGGCAACGTATTTGCTCTTCCCAGTCCCGTCCGATATGACCTTATATGGAATACGTACTATAAGTCCATATGGGAATAATGGAGGGGCCAGCTAATTTAAGGAGTCGTGGAGAGATATTGTCCGGACATGTAGCTTTTTACGTAAAGGTTTATAACAATGCACCAAAATGCAACCGACTCTTCATTGATGCAGTTACTGTCTCTAAAGTTGGGGTAATTATTATACATTGTGAATGAAGTGGCCGAGTTTCCCTGAGAAGGTTTTCAGCTTGTTTCTCACCGATTGTTGCAAAATACGTATTCAATAACTCCGCTATTTCAGTATTTTCCGTCGCCAGGGTTCCATCGTCCCTTTTACAGCATGAGGAGGAGAGTCGTCATTAAAAGTGGCAGCCTTTTTGAGCAGTTTCCAATATGTGGATGTATTTTAGACTTTGTCAAATGGATTTGAAAAATAATTTGACTTTGCGTACCTCAGTTCTCGAGTGACTTCGTTTCCTATTTTCTTGTATTTTAATCTCGCTTCTTCCCTTCTAGTTTTTTTTGCTTCTTTCAGTAACTTGTATCCCAAATTCATGTGATGCCTTAGTTTTCCAGTGATCCAAGGTAATGATTCACTTCGAAATTTCATTTGCGTGGTGGAGCGTGTTCGTCGCAGATGCGCAATAAAATATTACTACATGCTGCATATGCATCATCAGGGTCGTCAAATATTTCGCACGAAGACCAAGGAGCATTCTGAAGGTCTTTATGGAACTTCTACAAATTTAGCATCTTATGGTTTTTTGCATCTCTTATTCTTGGTGCAGGAGGGCGTATTGTTTTTTGGCAACTTGTGACATGAACTAGTTTATAATCTGATATCCCCATATCCAAGACGCGCGTTCCCTTTATCCACTGAGGCCTACTAGTTACTACAAGATCTATTAACGTTGCTACTGTTTCAGTATCTCTAGTAGTTTCTTTGTTCACTAACTTGCAGCCAAACTGAGCGAAACTTTATTGCCTGCTTTCGTTGTCCCTTGGGATGTTAGCTGCAACATTGCCATCGAAATTTACATTAAAATCACCAACAACGACTAGATTTTTGTCTTTTAACCAAATGCTCTCTAACTGGTGGAGGAAATGGTCGAAGAATGTTCTGTTGTTGGGAAGTATATAGATCAGTCCCAAAGCAAATTATGAGGCCTTTGTATTAACTTTAATCCAGATGGTTTCTAAATCGTTCTTGTCTTGTCTTGTCTTAAATGTGTTACTTTTTTTACATCACAACTTTTTTCCGTTCCCTCGGTGTTTCCTAATTTTTAAATTTGTAGTTCTTTGTCTCCTAATAACACCCGTAAGTGAGTTTCCGTTATGGTTAAGACATCGAATTTCCATACGTTAAGAACAAGGCGAACTTCGTCAATTATCCCTCTTATATTCCGAATGTTTATCTGCGCTACATTTAACTTGTTCGTCTCCCTTCTGCAAATTGGTAAAGAAACGTTCTATATGTAAATTGGTAAAGTTAGAAATCCTTGTCTGGCGCAGATTCGTCGAGGTGGTTTGTATTTTCTTCATCAAATGTAGGTTCAGACCGATCACCAAGTGTTTGAAAATATGTTTATGTATTGTTGACTGATATATGATGTGCATGGTATACTGTAGCATGGCTCTCGCTTTCGATTTCTCCTTTAAAACGTGAATAAGATGAATTGGCAGGCGTACATTTAACACAGCACCATTCATCCTCGGTATGTTGCAAGTAGTATGATGTAAATATGCTCTTCAAGATTCCATTTCAAGCACTCCCCGCATGCAAATTTCCAACGTCTCTTCTCCTTTTCTGCCCCTTGGCATTTTGGTCTCGGCTTTAACTCCACGTCTCCACAGATGTGCAATAATTTAAGCGTCTTCACAGAATTAGGGTGATAAATTACCTTCCTATCAATGTATTTATACCGTTTCATTCCATGTTCCATATTGTTCTTATCTGCCACGGCCACGTTTATCCAGCTTAACGCAAATTGCAAAAATAGGCTAATCGAGAAACTAGCGTTACAGAGGGAAAGATTGATTCTAATTTAAAATGTTTAGTAAAACTTAAACCATGATATAAGGAGAATATAACTAATGGTGATCAGAGTTATCCTGCAAAACAAAATCTATTACCTGTACTGCAAATTATGTTTACAAAGAAATCCTATTTAAAAATATTTTAATAGTTTTACCTATATTTATAAACAAAAACCTGTTAAGAACTTTAATTATCAAAAATTAACAAATCTGTATAAATTTGCTAATATACACATTATTAAGCTATATTTAAGTTTTGGTATTTATGCCATATATTATCTTGTCGTTGCTCAATATAGTTAAACATTTGAATTAAGAGTTGTTTCCACTGTTAGCACTGGTATCTGGCACAAGTAATCACTCCTTAAAAGCAACCACCCCTTTGAAATTATATACTTCTTTAGTGCTGTTATAGTAACTGTTAGGGTTGCATTGTTGGCTTCCAAAACCAACACTAAGCTAACAGTGACGTACTGGGCGCCATTTTCGGAAAATGTCGCACAGAGTCATCCATAAAACCTGACTCGTATCCAGACTTCTCTCTATCTCTACAGGGGTGGAAAACTACATGGTTGGTATGGAGACGGTGGCATGGAGACGGTGCATGATGGGATGGTGCTAACAATTGGCCCTCTGTAGTTTTCAAGCCATGTAGAGATAAAGGCTACTGGATACGAGTCAGCTATTAATTAACAATAAAACATGTCTTCCAACTGAACACATAACAAAATTCATTTTCAAAAGAGTAATGCCTTGTTATATTAACGTCATTTTCCCTTTTTCTGTATCTGACCAGCATTGGCTTTTCCGGAGTGATGATAACCGTAATTTTCCCCCTTCGGTTACCACGACAAACCCTTGAAAAATATAATGTTATTTTGCAAATTGTTCCAAATCCCTCACTGCACGTTTCGTATCAATGAATGTGATAATTTTCTCTTGATTATTCTGCTGAGCTAAAATACCATAACGCGTGCTTGATTTCACAATGACCTCGTTCATCACAGCAAACACGTCCCGAGATAAGTATCGAGTAAAATAAATGGTCCATGGATTTAGAGCTCTCACCCGTGGTGATAAACTTCGGTGAATGATTTTCAACAATTGAGTTACTTCCTCAGCAATCAATGACCCGACACATTTGGACCAAAATATGTATTTAAAATGATGAAATACCTTGTTTAAAAATGTTGATTTAAGACCATTATAATTTGCTAAAAAGTGCTCTCAAAATTCAGGAAATGCAGCTTTACCCAAAATTCAAATATTTTCAAATGTCCCCCTAGATGTGTGTCATCACTTTTGTCTGATATGTTCCCAAATTGGACGCACTATTTCAGAATCCTGCCCACTAACATTTCTTCTTTTTTTACCTTTTTCTACTGTCGATGTCTACTGTCATACAGGTTTCGTATCGTATATCCGTAACCCGACAATCCAATTCTAAGATCTGTTTTTCTGATAACCGAGTGTTATAAAAATGATGAAGCATTTTTGGAAGTGCCATGTTATTAAAGGCACTGACTTTCAATGACAGTGGTAGTACTCCTCAATAAATTGTAACACTTGCTGTTTATCTTCACCTGCCAATGATAATGATTTTCCAAGATATTTATAACAATAATATCTGTAATATACAGATAGCAGTTGATCTTGTACTGTAATTGCGGGTTTTTCATCACTCTTTCCCTTATACTAATTATTACCCGATCTTCTCGAATACAAAACAGCACACTTGCTTGGTCACACTTGCTTGGTCACACTTGCTTGGTCACACTTGCTTTAGTCACGCGCAAGGCTTTTATACCTGATAAAATCCATGAATACTAATCAGCATGAAAATTATATAAAGTCTATACAAACTTTATATAAAATTCCTGCTAATTAGCATTTCATACATCAACCCAATTTACCTCTAGTAGAAAATAAAAACCAGTACACTCCCTAGTGATTACAATCAACTGATTTGAAGCTATTTAAAACACTCGAACTAGCGTTTTATCATATCTAAAATGCTCGCGCTGCGCGCTCTAATTTTAAATATGATAAAACGCTCATTCTCGTGTTTTAAATACCACTTATAAACTAATAATAAGAATAAAGACGTATTAGGAGCATTATACAATAGTCTCAATGCTCTTACAACAATACATTCTTAAAGTTACTTAAGTTACTTATAAAACTAATAATAATAATAATAATAATAAAGACGTATTAGGAGCATTATACAATAGTCCCAATGCTCTTACAACAATACATTCTTAAAGTTACTTAAGTTACTTATAAAACTATAATAATAATAATAATAATAAAGACGTATTAGGAGCATTATACAATAGTCTCAATGCCCTTACAAGAATATATTCTTAAAGTTACTTAAGTTACTTATAAAACTAATAATAATAATAATAATAAAGACGTATTAGGAGCATTATACAATAGTCTCAATGCTCTTACAACAATATATTGTTAACGTTACTTATGTATCATTATAAATTACATATAATTACGATATATACAACATATCATTATATATACATATATACATATATATACATATATATATATATATATATATATATATATATATATATATATATATATATATATATATATATATATATATATATATATATATATATATATATATATATATATATATATATATATATATATATATATATATATATATATATATATATATAAATATATATATATATATATATATATATATATATATATATATATATATATATATATATATATATATATATATATATATATATATATATATATATATATTTTTTTTTTTTTTCGCTTACCTCAAAACTGGTCTGCTACAACTTGTTTCATCTGTAAAATAATCTTCAGGCAGAAGATTCTTCAGGCAGAATCTTCTGCCTGAAGATTCTTTTACAGATGAAACAAGTTGTAGCAGACCAGTTTTGAGGTAAGCGAAAATCTATTATTTGCTCTAACTATATGTTGTTGAGCACTCTTTGCATTTCGTAGACCAAAACCTACACGTATATATATATATATATATATATATATATATATATATATGCCTCAAACGACGTGTTTGAGAAAAATAAGGTGGTTGAAGTTGATCAGTTGCGGTACGTATAACAAGGCCACTAGGTTCTCCTCGGTATGACTAATCCCGCGAAGAACCAACAATATCATTATCATCCAATATCAGGGTAACCTGGTTTGTTCGGAGCAAAATCATGGCGCGCGTGCCTTGGGCATGGGCATTGCTTCTTAAAGAGCGAGTGTCAACGGTCATGCATTGCGCGTTTGTGTTTATCTTTCTGTACGATAACGAAGTGTTTTGAAGTGCTTCGTTGCCAACATTATGTGGTAAATACATCGAAAATTTACCGAGTCTTTTCAGAAAACCCTACAAAGGCTTTCTTATTCATCCACAATCCAAATACATCGACTCGGAAGCTGGGTTTTTTGTTTGAACCTCGTCACTTGGTCTTCCACGCTTCGCGTCAGTCAAGACTGACATAATTCGAATTGAAAGTCAAGAAAACGTACTTGAATTCTTATTTGCTAAATTTGCTTAATTACTTGCTAAGGTATATCTTCTTTTAGTTAAAATACACAATGAATAATTTGTATCAAGGATTTACAATATATTTACGGATGGAGCTCACCAAGGGAATTTCGTGATTCAAAAAATGGCCGACCGAGCGTGCAATGCGTCATCGTTGATATCCACTATTTAAGTCTACATGGTCTATCGTTAATAGCGGTAGTCACATGTACGCATTGCGTATCTATTTTTTATATAATTGTTGTGATGTCCGTTATGGTCAATTAATCTACTGTTTGCTAATTATTCGCAGTATTCATACAAAACCCCTAAAAAAATGAACACCAGTGTAGGTCCAATTACCTATCTACAATCAGTGACAAAACTGTTCGGGTATAGCACTCATTTTCACATCAATTACACCCCGCGCCCCCTTTCAATGTTGTGTCAGGGTAATGTAACATACCTGCCGAACTTGATAGGTCCTACTCAAAACGTGCTATCATAGAGCAACATTGCATATGGGGAGAGGGGGGAAATTCGTTCGCTCAACCACTTTTTTATTCACAAGTATTGGTTTTAATATATTTTTTCTGAGTGCCCGAAGAGGTTTTGTCACTGATTGTCTGAGTAAAAAAGTCATACAGTCATCGCCGGATTTCGTTAGGGAAACGATGAATATTTAATTACTGCAGATGTATCAGAATGTTTTATGGTGGAATGTAGTATTTTCGATACACATGTTGTACCTCAAGATATTATCAGCCCAATTGTTCTCGGCAGATCGGATTTCGAACGGAATTACCGGCGTCACCAATCAGCGTTTTCATGGAGATTTTCACGACATCATTGGCGATACTCATAACTATCGTGTAACCAAATGAAGGACTCGTCAATAGTTGATGCGGTGCTGCTAACACGAGACTTTCGAAGGGTGTATTTGTTAACGTAAAGTCCCTGCAAGAAAATCGTTCGCTGAGGCCGTTTTAGCCGCCTTTTCTGCTGCTAATAACAAAGTCTTGTAATGGCGTTGTTCGCAAAAGCGAAACCAACATGCGGGAGTTCACTACCACATGTGCGAAAACTAAATAGATGCCAGCGTTGACGGTCAGCAAAGATATCTCTGGCGAAATCACATGGCATATCAGTGCATTTCTCAAACATTCATGTGATGTCAATTACTACACGGCTTGCAGATATCTAACAAAGGAAGCCCGCAGTGCAGTAGAGAGCGACGGTCATTCCGATTTGAATACAACCGACGGGCCAAAAACCACAAATGCTCATATGGCGTAAAGGAGATCTCGAAGGAAACGTGTCACGCAGAAAATGAGTCAGTGTGAAAGTGATGATGGGGGCTGTCAGGGTGAGAATCCTGGAAATTGTAGTTTTCCGAACAGAGTGGTTGCTGATCTTTTCTCCTTTATCTAGTTGTAGCTGTGCTTTTTTGACTGCTTTTGACAAAAAGTTTCCAATTTCGTTTTTTCCAAAGGGAACCTTCTTGTACCAGACATGGTCATTCATCCTACGATTATATTAATGCCTACATAAAAAACGTGCTCATGTAGCTTTCATTTCAACGGTGACTTTGGAAATTCTTGTAAAACTTCACGGGGCATCTCTCGCTGTTAGTGGCATATAACTTAGGTTTAAAGGCCCTCTGGTGTTCTCGCTCTTTGCCTGTCCGGGTATTTGTTCCTATTTCTGCAAGTCACACCAACATTTCACGACCGTCATGAGGATCATTCTGGAGACCAACGTCGACACAACAAAGTTTTCGACTTTCGTCCCTTGCACGAAAACCGAAGTGCATTGACAAGAACCATCACATCGTTCTTTCCAAAGCTGCTGGGTAACTATCACCAAACTAGCTTGATTGGAAAAGAGTGTCCTCTTCGTCGTCCGACAATACTCGCGTAGCCTGTGGTTTGCTCCCCTTACAGTGGTTGACAAGATTGTTTCGTTTGCCAGCGAAAGCCTTTTGTGACTTCACAAATTCCACATTCTTGTCATTTAAACAACGCTGGATACTTTTCTGGAAACTTGACACGGTGTTTTGCTCGTATTCGTTGCCGTTTGTTTCGCGAACATTTATAAAAAAAACTTGCAATGAAAGGAGTTGACTGGTCGAGTTATGATGCCGGTAAGAGTTCAATTTGTTTTACAGCTTTATTAATTGACTCGCAATAGCGTTGAAATACTATCATGTCATTTTTGGTTTTCGTAACCGTATTCGTTGCTTCTTGGGCATTAATTAATAAACTTGAACGTTAAATTTCCTCTTGGCTGTTGTTTTTCTCTTCGTTGTCAAACTCAAAGCACCTGCCCTGTCAACATTTCGCTGGACACCGGCCCTTCGAACGTTGCATTTTCATATTGAAGAGAAACTTGATATCATCGAGCAAATGAGCATTCAACGAATGTAATTTGAACTATATTTTTAGTGGACCAATACCTGTTTTCCTACACATGCAATATACGTGGTTATGGCTACTTGATTAGGATTCTCATTTGACATGAAAAACTAAAGAACAACGTGTTGTTGAAAAGCGTTGTTGATTCTGCTATTTT
The DNA here is from genome assembly GCA_035772405.1 of Chrysogorgia sp. JL179-B06. Classification (NCBI taxonomy): domain Eukaryota; kingdom Metazoa; phylum Cnidaria; class Anthozoa; order Scleralcyonacea; family Chrysogorgiidae; genus Chrysogorgia; species Chrysogorgia sp. JL179-B06. The sequence continues at coordinate 1,270,730 of JAYKKM010000410.1, read as the reverse complement.
TTTAGCTTTTCCTTCCCGATCCATGTTGCACATGACCTCTCATCATTATAACTAATATAACGAATTATAACTAATATACACTTAATTGTATATATGAACAAGATATTCAACAAATTATCAGTTACTTACAGATTTAGAAATTTCAGCATATTCTTGAACAAGTATTCAGGAATGACAGATATTTTGTTGCTTCCAAAATCTCTAAAAATAGAAAAACAAAACAGCAAAAAAGGTCAGCTATAAAGGCATATGAGATCTCAACTACTACATTATTACTCGGGTCTCCCCATGTGGGGGGAGCACGAGTCTTAAAAAGGGCTCTGTTTATTATTATTATTACTGGGGCCTCCCCCTGTGGGGAGCACGAGTCTTAGAAAGGGCTCTGCTTATTTTTATTTTTATTTTTATTTTGGCAATGTCGCGAAATGGCAATTATTGCATCATTGTTGACTAAATTAGTAGACTAGTGAGCGAGACTATGAATGTGGGATTAATACACATGCGCAGTTAACGGATCCCAAAAATGTTTTTCCCCCCGCAGTCGTTTTTAGGGAGGCTAATTATTGCATCATCCCGATCAACCTCGTACCCAGGCTTTTCACCAACACTGCATATATTCATGCGCCATAATCTTTGATGTGGCTGGCAAGTATCTTGATCTTATATACGCTCACAATCCCGCTCGCTTTCGAAATGGGTTGGTCTACGATTTCGAGAAATATGAGACTCAACATATGAATTATGCTGTATGGAAATATGTCAACTCTTCTGAGGTAACAGTAATATTTTTATATAGCAAAGTGAAAAGGTGGTATACTGCCAAGAATTTAGTGACAAGATAGTCACGTTTCGAGCGGATCTACCCTCTCATCCGATCAGTCATCTTTTGATTCTGCCGCACCATTTTATGAAAGTGCTCTCGGCCGTAGCAACTATAACGTTTCACTACAATATTCTGGCAACAATCATTCCACCCCACCATCTTCGAGAAGAAATCGCCTACGAAATGTCATCTGGTTCAACCCCCCTTATAGTAAAACTGTCAGCACGAACATTGCGCGGAACTTCCTGCAGCTCATCGATAAACATTTCCCCAGAGCAAGTCCACTTCACAAGATATTTAGCAGAAACTCAATTAAAGTTAGCTACTCTTGCATGGAAAATGTCAAGAGCGCCATATCTCGCCACAACAACCGCGTATTGTCAAGAACTTTAGCCCCCATAGAATCCCGAAGCTGTAACTGCCGGATCCCAAATGAATGCCCTCTTGAAGGAAACTGCCTTGTCCGGAACGTTGTCTATAAAGCCGAAGTTACAACAGTCGATGAAGGAATTACGAAAGAATATGTAGGTATGACAGCCACTACTTTCAAGGAGAGACATGGCAACCACAAGAAGTCTTTTAAGGACGTAAGATACTCGAAACATACAGAGCTCTCGAAGTACGTGTGGAAGCTGAAGGAAAGCGAGAAAGAGTTTGCCCTAAAATGGTCCATTCTAAAGCGTGCAAACTCATATTCAGCCGGAGGAAAGCGATGCAATCTTTGCCTTGAAGAGAAATTGTGTCTAATGAAAGCGGACAAACGGCATTCACTGAATAGAAGGTCCAAAATATTTGCGAAGTGCCGCCATCGAGACAAATTTCGCGCGGGAAAGTTCAAACGCGCGCGCGCGATCAACTTGCGTCAGCAAACAGTCGATGTTTTGACGCCATTAACGAACTGAATTTTTATAACTTCACTCAATCGCCTGAAGATCGTCTCTACAAACGAGGCGTGAAACTCGGAGTAGCGATGTTACAGTTTTAAGATATTTATTAAACATATATATATATATATATATATATATTTTCGCTTACCTCAAAACTGGTCTGCTACAACTTGTTTCATCTGTAAAAGAATCTTCAGGCAGTGACAATATCGAAAGGGATGACCGCTTATTTATAGGCTTTCTGCCGGAAAGTGGGGGCGTATGTGGGGGACAAAGCATGAGGTCATGGCTTTGTTTGCGTTGATTACGCGAAATTTATTACGATGACGACACTGTGAAATTATTTCCGCTCTTTTGTTGAGTAAACTATTCTTATTTTTTTCTTTTAAAATACAAAATTTTTCTTCTAAGCATAAATTGCATCGTTTTGATCCTCCAGTGTACGAAATAGAATGTTTTAGAATTTGCCAATTAATACTGAAATCTTTATTGTTTTCTTTCAATGTCCAAATATATTTCGAAAGTTCGGTGTCATTTTCATGCTTTTTATGTTGAAAAGATTTAGTGTGGTTGGCCAATCGCTCTTTGAATGTGGTTGCAGTCATACCAATGTAGTGTTTTATTTCGTTTGTGATGTTTACTGTCACTGTTGCTTTGTATACTATGTCTCTAGTCATGCATTGTTCTTGAAGCGGGCAAATGGTGTTCAAAAGGCCTACGAGCTCACAAATTTCCGCGCCGTCGAAACTGCCCATGGTAACGTCGAACAAATTCTTGCTATCTTTTTTTATCCATGAAATTCCGCTATTGAAAAGGAGAGATTTTCTAGCGTGTTTTATTATTGAAATGTTGTTTTGAGGTATAGTAGCCAAATCTGGTAGGAATATGGATAACTAAATATTGATGGTCATGATCAGAGGTCTCTATGCATGTCAGGGAAACTGATCTTTGCTAAGTCGGGACTTGAAACTGATTGGTTAATAGAAATCCCAAGTTTTGTACCTCTATTAGAAGCAAGTTACATTGTGTAATGCTAGTTAGGAATTAAAATTCCATGTCATTTTAACATCATATCTACCAGTACAGAGCTATTTTCCATGTAACAATTAATCTGTTCATACATGTTATATCACCATTATCTATTGCCTTAATTGACAATATGTAAAGGACATGCAACTTTTGAGTTAAAATTAGTTTTTGTAACCTTGTACTGTAAATTTATGAATATGTGTTGAAATTTGTAACAACTGTAATTTGTTAGAAAACAAGACCCCCATATATTGATGCCAATGTTAGCATTGAAGGGCCTATCCTTTATAAATATTATTGTATTATTATTGTATTATTATTATTATTGTATTATTATTATTATTATTATTATTATTATTATTATTATTAATACTATTAATAATAATGCATTAACAATAATACTACTAATAATAATGCCTAATGCAGATTGCAGATACCATACAAAGCATATACCGATGGCATTGTGTACTATAGTATCTAAATTATATCACCATGCACATATAATTTATAACCCTTATTCAGGATGCCATGCCTAGTCTGCTTGTCGATAATGATCTAGCTAACACGGTACAGTACTTGTTCAATCCATAACAATCTGCATACATAGTACTGTCAACATACCCAATGTGATCATAATAATACCCTCGCCCGAAGGCCTGAGGGCGAGGGTGCTAATATCAACCGGCGTTTAGTCCCTCACACGGGGATTCCAAGTGTTTGGAGAGTGACATTTAGTTTAGATATTTATATATATATATATATATATATATATATATATATATAATATATATATATATATATATATATATATATATATGGTCAACGGCCACCGGGCGAGCGGAATATATATCCATGAACCAACTTGGCCTGTTTACGGGGCAGAAAGTAAGGTTAAAAACATAAAGAAAACACCAGCAATCAACGCGAAATACGGCTTGCTAAGAAAAAACAAACACAGCGATACTATTAGGTCAAAAGACCGTGAACAATGGCGACAAGGTTGGTGATGCTTACAATATTAAATGTGACTACAGATAAGCTGCTAGGTAAGTGAGTTAAATAATAGCGTATAGGTCTGGATATTTTAATTGGTAGTATATACAAGCTTTCTCTGCCATTGTTATGCTTATGCTTTCTCTGTCGTTATGCTTTTGCTTGCAAAACTCTGTTTTTAACAGTCCTGAACAACGCCGGTCGGTGGTCCCTGAATGTAAGATTATTACTAGGCGATAGCCGAGTGTTTTGCTAGCTTCTCGAGTGCAATTATAACTCGATAATCACACAAGACAAGGTTTTTTATTTATTTTATAAAATAACACCATTAAATTTACAATAAAGCCATGAAAAATGCAGATTTAACTGTTATTATATGCGTTGTTATGTGCGTTGCTAGGAAGACTTTGTAGCGATTTTAGCGATGAAAATGTACTCAACGTTGCAGTTAAAACATTCTATTGTGTCAGTACCTTGATTAGCGTTGTATCCATGTCTGCTTTGAATTCCTTTTGTGATTTAAACTACTTAAAAAACGTCGAAACGACAAAATTTACGCGAGGAACACGTTAGCTAGCTTATGCTTTTAATATTGAGTAATATAATGACACAGTTTTTGAGCTCAATCAGAATTTTATAATACTAGATGTGTCAGCTCAGCCATCAAGCAGGTGAAATGCACCTTGATCATCGTGATTATGTTTATGTGGTGATATAATGTTTACTCTAATACGTGCATAAATGTTGTGCTTTTAATTGTCGTATGGACATTTGTACATTTGAGTGTTTCATTGTAAACATGCATTGTACAGGTTTATAGACCTACACATGTTAGGCCTGGCCTGGCCTCCACTTAGTGTTTCTGTGTAAACACTTTTGTCCTTGGAATAGAACTGCACATGCAATGCCGGTCCCTTAATCCATATATATTTAAGATTGATTGTTGAAGTGCTTCCTGAAGGACATTATAGTAGATTTTATTACATTTCTTACAAACAATCAAATGTAAACAGGGGCGGATCTAGGGTGTTGCAACTGTTGCACTTGCAACAGTCAGAATTTGCAGAGGAAATTGTAATTAAATTAGAAATTTAAATGCAATACCAATTCACAGTCACGGACTCACGTTTTTCAAAACTGCGTGGCCTCATTTGCGGCGCGAATCATGTCATACTTTAGTTACCAGACCCTTACCGGATCATTGGTGGCGCGCCCAAACCCGCAATTCCATAGCCTGAAATGCTTGTTCGCCCCAACCGCCCGCGCCCTCTCGCCTAAAAAACGCCTGTGGACCCGCCCTCCAGCTTCCGGGAGAGTCCGCTAGGTTTTTATTCTAGCCATTCTAGCATCGCGCTAAAGGCGCGTCGACGATTGCCGACTGCAACAGTTGCGCTAAATATAGCATGTTGCACGACGCGTTTTGTGTTGCAAACCAATCACAACACCGGATTTTGCAACAGTTTGCAACTGATGTCGCAATAGCAAGCAATCGCTATTAACTTTCCGATGATGTGATATGGTTTTCTACCAACGTTCGTCCATTTTCAGCCTTTGTTCAATCACAATGGCTTCCAACGTTTTACAACAACTGTTGAAGATGGATGTTATTGTACACCATTGCGAACAACTTCTCACAAGTAAATTTAACAAGAAGGACGTCGATTATCGTACTTATTACTTTTCGAAGTTGCAGTTTCGACACAGCCAGGAAATTGTCCGCCGGTCTTCAAATCACGACCCAGTATAAAGGACAAAAAGGTACAGACAATGTAAGCCTGCCGGCTCATGAATAATACATATTACGCTAATTAGTTTATATTGAATATATTTTCATCTGTTCGTAATTTGTGGCTTACCAGATTGGAGAACATATGTCTTTAATATAATAATATTATTAATATCAGAAATGAATGGTCTTTGTTTAATAGTCCAAAAGCAAGTTTTGTTTAGTAATAGGCCTTACTACAGTTCGTTAAAATTACCTTTTCAGTTTGTATAAACTGATAGTTCTAGCAATAATTATTAATGTTGGGTGTATTGTTTACACGAGGCCAGCCAGACCTCAGACCGGCCTTGTGTGTTCACTATTCCATTGCTATAAATTAATACAAGTTGACCAGAATTGGGCCTAATGTGCTTACAGGTATATCAATCTCTTTAAACCACCTCTAGAACTGCGGGAGATGGCAATTGTCTGTCTAATGCCTGTTCTATTGCACTGTAGACCTCTTTCATAATGTCGGTCAGTCTAAATATTATTTTATACTGTATGTTACAGACACACGAACAAGGTCTTAAAGGTAATTTAAATGAATATAAAAGAATATTTAATTTGGGTGCCATTATGAAAGAGGTCTATGTCATATTGACCTGAATGCTCTCTATTATATATTCCTTACATCCATTTGGTTGAGCAGCAGTACAATAAAGGTGCATTTATAGGCAGGTCCTTGATTGATAGCAGCAATGTTTTTTATTAACTAGCTCAATGACCACGTATTAACCAGTCAAATTATAGCTGCATGTTATTATTATTATTATTATAATTATTTCATCACAAAGGAAATGCATTTGCTATGTATTTGTCTATGTATTTGTCAAATAATGCACTCAAACATTTGATAAAAGAAGATCCAATAAAGGCTATTGTTGCAGAAGCTCACAATAATGCTTCTGCCAATTTTCCTCATTTCTATGTCTCATGTCACTATCAAGTTCCATTAAACTTCCTTAGATGTGTGAAGTTGATTGTCCAGTTTGTTGTAGTCTTGAGAAAGAATGTTGTTGGCTATGCTATGTTTCTATTAAGCTACAGTATATATTGTCAATTTTTATTCAAATGAACATGTTCCTTAACACTATTTGGCTGCTGTACTAAGATGATTTTGAGCTGCTTTTTCTTCCCAACCACTTTTTGGGTGAGCAGCTGTCTCAAGATGATTTTGAATTGCTTTCCCTCCTGATCACTACAGTGTATTTGACTGCTGTACTATATTAATGACTTTGAACTGGTTTTTTCTCCTAACCACTGTCTTAAGAAGATTTTGAACTGCTTTTGCTTACTGACCACTATTTGGCTGTTGTATATAACTGCTATTCTGCTGCTGTATCAAGATGATTTTCAATTAAATAACTTTCCTAACTGTCATTCTGCTGCTGTATCAAGATGATTTTGAACTACATGTAAATAACTTTCCTAAATACTGCATCCTCATGCTGCTGTATCATGATGATTTTAAATTAAATATCTTCCCTTGCTACTATGCTGCTGTTGCAGCACCAAGCTGATGATTTGAAACTGATTATTCTGTACCTGTGCAGTGAAAGCTCCTAAATTTTGTGCTTCTGTACAACCATCATTTCTTTAAAAGCATATGTCTTAGTGGGGTTGCTGCCTAGTAAATTAGTATAACTGTTTTGTACAGAAAAAAAAATTATTAAGCATTACCTTGCATAAATTGTTTGTGTGACGTGGAAGAGCAGGTATAAAAGTACAGTAAGGGCAGGTAAGTTGGTCAATCGATACAGTATTATTGTAATGCTTTGCACAAATAGTTTGATATTGTTGACAGTGTTTAGTGTGTTTTTTTCATAAATATAAGATAACATGAAATGTTACTCTAAATTATATTTGATTCTTTGTTTTTGCGGAAAATTCGAACCGTTCTTGATGCAAAATTAGCTGTAAATGTGCGCTCAGATTGCGGGAAATCGTGTTAGAGAGGTTCTATATTTCAAAATTTTCCGGGGGGGAATGCCCCCGTACGCCCCTTCAATAATACACTTCACAAATTTGCAACAGTCAGATTTGCGGCTGGATCCGCCCCTGCTAAAATTAATATAATATGTGCGATCACTCGAACTAAAATGTTTCAAAATGCATAACAGGCAAATGGTTGGAACTTTTTTACTCAAATTTTTGCTTTAATAGTCAATTAAGGAAAATGTAAGTACTGAGTAACAAATATTAACTAGAATTTATAATGTCAAAAATGATGCCCTGTGTTATATAGCAAAACCTGCTAGCCACGTTATGTAAGCAGCCTCAAAATGATTTGTCAGTAATGAGATAAAGAATGTTGCCGTAACTTTTTTTTGTTATTTTTGTTAGGAAAGGTGCTAATGTAAAGCAATGCTGGGCTTATATCTGTGTGGGCTTAATTATATACCTTATATTAAATCAGAAGGTATTTGCTGTTAACAAACAAGGGCCAATAACTAGGGGTCTTATAAGCCGGATTGTACAGTATTTTATGATTTGGTAGGTTGATGCAGTCTCGCTGTATTAGGGGAAATGTTAGGGATTGAACGTGTGTCAGCTCACTAAATATTGCGACAACGCATTAAGCAGGCAAAGGGCATGTCAACCATTATGGGTTAAACAAGTACTGATATAATTTAGATAATACATAATGTTGCATGCTCTGCTGTTGCATAGGCTATTGGGTTAATTACCATTGGAATAGATATGGCATGTGCTAATTAATATTATGATAGCAATAGAGCTACGGTCTTCCAGTGGAGTAAAATATTTATCAATAATAATCAGTGTATATGCATGCACCATGTTCCATAATGGATGAAGTACTGTAAACACAGATTATTAATGGAAATACATGCCAGTATGCAAAACATGGACGTCAAGATCATATCGTCAGAAACATAATATTCCTGGTTGAAAAGATTATAACCTTCTTATTGCCAGTGACGGCCTCTAACCATTGAGCCATCGAGATTCAGATGGAGAGAGGTTACAATGATGTACTGTTTCTAATGATATATGTACTGCCTATGCAGCAGTTACTATGTATATATATATATATATCAGTAATGATTGGGTTTGTTAATATATACACTTCTGTATGCAAATGCGAGCTGGATATAGGCAGACATATAGCAATCGAATCAGTACATCAATGTAAACTTCACTCGCCATCTGAGTCTTGGTAGCTCAATGGTCAGTGTCCGGAACACAGAATAATTTTTCTGAGGATATGAGCTTGCTTAACCATCATCCATGTACTGTATCGTCTGTTTCCCCCCGAGCTCTCCCTTATTCACTACAGCAGTGTATATATTAACACTGACAAGTATACAGTAATGCTTGTTTATTGCTACAAAATTGTAGGCCAGGCCCAGATCATATAAACACATCAATAGTATGCATGTTTTTTCACCCTAAACTACTGTATATATAGGCTAATTATCAAGCATATAGTATTTATAATTTTAATAAAATAATAAATATACTGTACATGCAATTCCAAAATTTGTACTACCACTTACTATTCTGCAGTATTATAAAGAACAAATGGTATATATTTTAAACTGCATGGATTTAATTCCAACTGTCAAAATATTATACAGATATATGTTTTGAAAATTCAAAACATTATACACCTTCAAATTTTTCAAAATCTCTCTGTTAGTATTTCAAAATTTGTCTATTAGATTTCGGAGCTTGGAGCAAATACACAATACAGTGTGAAATTATTTAAATTACATTAAAATTAGCGAGTCAAGTCAAAAAGTTAAACGATAAAGTGAATGCACTGAACTGTAGGTAATGGCTATTCGTACGGTAGCCGTACGACGCTATAGTCTTTTTAATAATAGAATTCAACGAAATGCGGGTAAATATCACCAAAATCCTAACCCTAATCCTAACCAAATTACTAACCCTAACCAATAAAAACTATGCAGAAAAGGCAAATTAATTGCTCAACACAGACCGGTGAGTCGTTGACAATGTACTATTATTAGCCGTTGTTTGAGAATACTAATTTATTTACCTTTTACTTGTTTCTGTCTTTGATTATCTTGTCCTTCAACACTACACTTTCGGCTTGAAATCAGCTGATAATGTCTGCATCCGATGATTTTCTGAGGAAATGGCTGAATGGCGGCTTCTTCCGGGAAGCGGTTTGTCGCGCTGGCGTCAATTTAAATTTAAATTACGCCAAATTTAACGCAAAAAAAACAATCATGTGACGGTTCCAATTTAAATATTAATTCAAGAGGTCTACCAATCAGCTTCTGTTGCAGACTATTTACCAGGGTCAAATTTTCCGATGCCGCGCATGAGATCTAGTTACCAGGGCCAAATTTTCCGATGCCGCGCATACTCCGGCCGTTGATGCATATATAAAAACAAACGAACTCGATTCTACTCTGCCCATCCCTTGCAAGTATCCCCGTCATGATAAGGGACTAAACGCCGGTCGATATTAGCACCCTCGCGCTCAGGCCTTCGGCCTTCGGCCGGCGCTTCGCGCCGGGCGAGGGATTATAAAAGTTTTAATAAAACGGCTAGGGGACTGATAACCCTAGCAAATTATCCCAAACGAGTCATAGTCTCTCTCTTCTTCACATGTCCGCCCAGTAAACCGATCCCAGGAAAAGCAACACGAAATATGCCAAAGGTAATTAAGTTTTATTGAGACAGCACGAAGACATAAAAGTTATATATCCTGCACATATTGTCAATTTAGGCAATTGATAATGGTGCTACAACATGTATGATGAACAGATCCATTGAGACATGGAAAATAGTTGTTTAGATATGATGTTAAAATGACTTCACATAATTTCTTAACTACACTGTAAATTCAAAAGAGTCGTTTTGACCCCAATGAGTCATTTCAGCACCTTTCCTCGAAGGGTCATTTTGACCCTTCATGGAGTGGTTTTGACTCTAAGGGTTGTTTTGACCCCAACATGGGGTCAAAATGGCACTTTAGTGGACTCCATGAACTCTTTCTAGGAGTTATAGGACTCCTGGAGGAGTCGATGGACTCTTTGGTAGATTCATAGCACTCTTCGTTGGAGTCACAGCACTCTTTGTTGGAGTCTGAGCACTCTTTGTTAGAGTCATAGCACTCTTTGTTGGAGTTATTATGCTCTTTCGTGGAGGCATTGTAGTTTTTCTTGATTTGTGGATAAGTTGAGGTAAAAATTGGTAATATAATTAAATATATAAAATTATTCTATTCAAAAATATTTGAATAATTATGAACTATTCTCTTTTCTGTTTTAGTAATGCATGAAAAACAACTGAATAGCTGATTTCACTAATATCATAAATGAAATTTAATGCGTCATTGTCGTTATATATGGTTGTCTACACACCAAATATCTCTAACATTACACCAATCTGGTCTAAAATAATACTGAAATCCTCAGGCTTCGCCAAGCTGACAACATTGTTAAAATCTCTCTGAACATTGTATCAAAATGCCGACCGGTTCTTTATTCCACATAGCACGTGATCACAGTTACACGTGATGTTATGGCGCAATATTTCTTAGTTTATTCGTCGCTTCGCGATTTTACGTGTTTTGCGTGCGAAGAAATGCTCGTATCTTTATAACTTTATTTGACGTATGAAACCTATCTAGAAGTTAGATGAAATACGTATTGATCCACTGGACTTCTACCAACTAGACGACTATCCTTACTGAAGATTTTGTTCGCGATTATGCTCGTTAATCCGAAGAAAGAAGGCATGCAGTTCATCACTGTTGTTTTCACAAAGCAGTGGTCAAACGGTCAAACCGCCTAAAGGTGGCTGGAAAGCATATCTGGGGCGCGTGGTTGCTGCGACTGGTGAGTTGTATATAATTTGTTAATGACTTTGGTGATAATCTACTGCTCTCTTAATGTTTAATAATGCTTAAATCTGTATTTCATAATTGCGAATCACCATTAATTTTGGACGCCATTGACATATTCGTCGAGTGAGTCGCTGTTGAAACATTTGTATTGATCAGCTTTCGTCAATTGCTCATAAGACCTTTGAAAGTTTGCTTAAAAAGGTCTTATGAAACAGTTAAGCCCCTGAAGGCTGAAGGAAAATGCACCAATATTACTGTACTAGAACTGTTTATTATATTAAATCTTGCTCTTCATCAAAGCAATTAAACTGATTTAATTATAAGAGAAACTGGTTGCTGGTTGGCACTTAGTTATGACAATGTTGTAGTTATAGTGAAGGAAAACTTTGAGTGTGAAGATGCAACTGAGATGGGTTGTAAAAAATATAACTTCAAGGCCTAACAGTTTAGTAGCTCGAAATCAAATTAAGCCAGAGCTTGGCAACAAGTTCAGTATTACATGATGGTGGTATTATGCCATTATGAAGTGAATGGATATTTTACTGAGAATATTTGGCATTTTACACTACATTAATTGGATGACATATTAAAGTTATAGTGAAGGAAAATTATCCTTGGTGTGATAAACCGACTGGAACCAGTTGCGAAAAATTCAACTACATGACTAGCCTGTGTCACACCCCTGACTCGTCTCGGTACGAGTACTTACTAACTAGGCTTCCTTATGGCCCTTATACACGATACAATTCATCATATACGATTGTCATTCTGGCGTACATTGTTGTATACAATTGTCGTACTGGCGTATGCAATTGTTTGCGCAAAACATAATTCTTGTTTCTGATTCGATGGTGAATGTTGACTTGCATGTACATGCAGTTTGATCACATACACCAATATGACAATCATATACGACAAATCGTACCGTGTAGATGGTCCTTTAAGTACTTTAGTCTAATATAGTTATGCGTTCATGTTTAAAACCATCAGGAGCCACCTTAATTGTAAATGCCAAATATTCTCAGTAATAAACCCATTCACTTCATTCATGGCATTTTCACCATGGTCGTACAGGTATATACTAAACTTGTAGCCAAGCTCCCATAGTTCAGTCGGTTAGTGTGCTGGTGTACTGTATATTGCGAGGGTCGCAGGGTTCAATTCCCAGTATTATCTAGTTTGAATTAGTTGAGGAAATATTGAAATAATATGTATTTCCGCCTGTACCGTAATTTAGAGAGTGAGATTTTACATTATATCTGTCAAGTTTTTGCATGGCATATTGAAGTGATATGTAGTTTCTTGTGACCGACACAATGTGCTATTTGCACATAGAAATCTATTACTGTAATTTATGAAGACTTCCAATTTATTGTCAGCCTTATTTTGAAATATATTCTGGCTCAGTCACAGGGAAAAGCAAGGAAGGCCATCCTGCTCTGGACTGTGTGAAGGTCAAACTAATAATTGGTCAGAAATTGGCTATACGGTATTAAAAAAATTGAAATTGGTTATAATTACATTACTTTTAAATTGTGTTGCTACCATCAGCAAAAGATTGATTCACTAAGCAGAAAATGCAATCAGATTATAATAAATATTAGTTCCCACCACAAAACATGGATAAAAGCCAGGATATACAGTAATGTATGAAAAAATGTACGAAAGGGATTATCAATTAATGCTCAGAGTGCCGATAACTAACTTTAGCTAGGACTTAATTTCCTTGGAAAAAAATATGTGTTGTTATGTGTTTAAATTTTAGGTCTATTTGTGACAGACCACTAATAGTGATTAAGCACCAGTTTTGAAAATCAAAACAATGCAGAAACTTTGCGGTTTGTCTTTATTTTCATATTTTAAGTTTGACTGACTAGTTTGTTGATACTAAAACAATTAACTTGTGATGAGCGTTAGACAACTTGGCTTGCATAGAACACTTGTGCCTTGTTGTATTATTGTTAAATTGACTGGTACCGTATGTTTATCTGCCTAATTTATCACTATGGTTCTGGATTATAGGTGAATGTTATAGGTCAAGTGACTGAGGGGTTGATTCTGCATTCTCATCTCTATTACTTCTCTTTCATGATTTCCTTTCAAATTAAAAAGTAATTAACAAAAGTTAAAATTAATTATTTAGAGCTACCTCTTCACTTGAATTTTTTAAAAATACCTCTAGAAATATCTCTTTTATACCTTTATATATTTATTATTTATATATTTATTTATTTTCAGCTCATGTCCTGAAGCACTTCTATAAAGCAATAGAATACACCAATGAGGCAACAATGGCATTATGGCACAAACATGGATAAATGAAAGGCATGCAATTGGTAGGAAGATAAAGGCTGAACAAAGTTAGAACATTTTATTTAAACAAAACATTGATAATATAACTGAAAATTTCATGTTTTTATAATGTTAATTGGATTTTAGTGAAAATTGACACTACGTTTAGTTATTTCTTGCAAAACTCTTCCAAAGTCTTTGACACATTGACTCATGCCTTCATTAGATCTATAATTCCTCTGATGAATTAGGACAGAGTAACTAGGTCCACAGCTTAGCAGGAAATAAATAAACGTAGTGTTTCAACCGAATATCGTTACTTAGTTTTAAATGGGCTTTTAGTGAAATATGTGTTAGTTCCTAAAACAAGATGTTAACCTGGGCCAGTTGTTTGAATGTCCATTAATTGGGCATGATAATATGATGTTTACCTTGATTAGGACTGATAATATACTATTGAGAAATATTTTTAAGTAGATTTTAAAACCTACCAGTACAGTATGTTGTTGACATATTTAGTTTATAAATTATTGAACTTCTATTTTACATAATCTCTATTTTTGTTTCCGTGTATATGCAATATGTATGTATCATTGAAATTACAGGAATCATTCAAATAACATTGTTAATTTGCACAACTTGTTATAGAGTAGGATGAACCTCATAAAGGCTAGCAATGACTCTTCAAAGTAGTAAAATTGACCCAAAATAAGGGTCAAAATGACTCCTTCATAAGTGTTGTCTGATTCTAAATAAGAGTAAAAATGACACAAAAGAAGGGTCAAAATTACTCCTTCGAAGATGTCATCTGACCCTGCATAAGAGTAGAAATGACCCAAAAGAAGGGTCAAAATGACTCCTTCAAAGGTGTCGTCTGACCCTACATAAGACTAGAAATGACTCTCAAGAATGGTCAAATGACTCTTTCGAAGGTGTCAAAATGACTCTTGTAAAGGGTAGAAATGACTCTAAAGAAGGTTCAAATGACTCCTTCGAAGGTGTCAAAATGACTCTTGTAAAGGGTAGAAATGACTCTTTAAAGAAGTAGGCCAAAAAGGAGTCAAAATGACTCCTTCGAGGTGTCGTCCTGGGATCAAATCAATGACTCCTTCAAAGGAGTCAAAAAGACTCTTTTAAATTTACAGTGTATTATTACACAATGTATCTTTCTTCTAATTACAAAATGTACCAATCCTAGGATTTCTATTAACCTGCCCTGCATTGAGATCTCTCAAGAGCACCAAATATTAAGTTATATCCACATCCATGCTAGCTCGACATCACAGTAGTCCAAATTGTGGATCCAATTTGAATGGACCCTATAGATTTGCACTATATGTACCACCTATTTGATTTTTTAAAGGGCACAACCTTTGTATGATAAAGATGCACATTCTTCCTTCAAGTTTCAGCAGCTTTGATGTCTGTTTCATGAATCATCAACAGCGTGAAAAAGTAATTTCTTTCTTAGTTATTGATGGTAGAAAGTAGAAACAGCAATAGACTTCCGCACTTGCGCACTTGCTGCACCCAAAAATTAAAAAAGATTGGGCTTCATGTATTTAGTTTGATGTTCTGTGAAACAATTAAATTCAGACAATACAAATATTTCAGCAATATTGTCTACTGGAAATTATTTATTCAGTCTGACAAATGAATGGGCTATTATCTAATTCAAGTAAAAGAAGTACCCGGTAAGCAACTAAGCTATAAAAATATCAAACGCAAGCGGGCGAGGGGTTGTTACGTACATGTATTTCTAGTATATATATATATATATATATATATATATATATATATATATATATATATATATATATATATATATATATATATATATATATATATATATATATATATATATATATATATATATATATATATATATATATATATATATATATATATATATATATATATATATATATATATATATATATATATATATATATATATATATATATATATATATATATATATATATATATATATATATATTATATATATATATATATATATATATAATATATATATATATATATATATATATATATATATATATATATATATATATATATATATATATATATAATATATATATATATATATATATATATATTATATATATATATATATATTATATATATATATATATATATATATATATATATATATATATATATATATATATTTTTTTTTTTTCGCTTACCTCAAAACTGGTCTGCTACAACTTGTTTCATCTGTAAAAGAATCAGGCAGGTCACTGCCTGAAGATTCTTTTACAGATGAAACAAGTTGTAGCAGACCAGTTTTGAGGTAAGCGAAAATCTATTATTTGCTCTAACTATATGTTGTTGAGCACTCTTTGCATTTCGTAGACCAAAACCTACACGTATATATATATATATATATATATATATATATATATATATATACACTGTAAATGAAAAAGGGTTGAAACGACCCCAAATTTCGTTTTAGCCCTCTTGGAGCCGAAGCTGTTTTGGCCCTATGTGAAAGCCATTTTGGGATTCGAGAGCTAGATCGACACTAACAGGGACATTTTAGGTACACTAAAAGCCAATTTGGCCCTACCCGTTTCCAAAACAGCCCTGCCATTTTTCAATTCAGCCCCACCGTTTTCCAATTCAGCCCCACAGATCAAAACGACTCTCATTCCCGGGGCTGTTACGGCTCCACTTGCAGCGCTACTTACGATGTCCATATCAGCCCCCAATGAATTCATTTTGGCTCTCTTTTTCCGAATCGGCTCTAGCACATGTCAAATCGACCCACTTGTCAAATCGACTCCCAGTGGCAAATCGACTCCGCTGTCAAATCGACTCCCGCGTGCCAATTTAGCTCCCGTTCTTCAAATCGACGCCCGCGTGTCATATCGACCCCCGAGTTTCAAATCGACTCATGTCAATTGTCAAATCGACTCGCACGTGTCAAATCGACCAGTGTGTGTTAAATCGACTCCTGGCTGTCAAATCGACTAGGGCGTGTCAAATCGACTCGCGCGTTTCAAGTCGACTCGACCGTGTCTCAAATCGACTCTCTTGCCAAATAGTTCTCCCTGTGTAATCGGCTCGCGCGTGTTAAAGCGACGCGGGTGAAAGAATTGATATTATCTTCTCGATAGTTTTTATTGGTCGAGAATATCATCTATCTTTCAAGTGGCATGTTTGGGCAGTAAGACAATAGTAAGTATAAATATGGGCTATTCTGGTTAGTAGATACATCATACATTTGAACCGTTTTGCGAGTTAGACTTAACCAGTTACATCGTGCTACGTCAA
Organism: Chrysogorgia sp. JL179-B06; assembly: GCA_035772405.1. NCBI lineage: Eukaryota > Metazoa > Cnidaria > Anthozoa > Scleralcyonacea > Chrysogorgiidae > Chrysogorgia > Chrysogorgia sp. JL179-B06. Next base: position 1,253,791 of record JAYKKM010000410.1, on the reverse strand, counting down.
TATGGATGCTTCCAGACAACATTTTTATGTTCAGAAGTAAAAGATTGGTTGCTGTCCCATGATTTCCCAGAGGTCGTGGAACGTATCGGTAAGTTTCGCGATATTAGATATTTTTACTGGAATGACACTATATATTGCAGTTCTATCAGATGTGTGAAGTTGATTGTCCAGTTTGTTGTAGTCTTGAGAAAGAATGTTGTTGGCTATGCTATGTTTCTATTAAGCTACAGTATATATTGTCAATTTTTATTCAAATGAACATGTTCCTTAACACTATTTGGCTGCTGTACTAAGATGATTTTGAGCTGCTTTTTCTTCCCAACCACTTTTTGGGTGAGCAGCTGTCTCAAGATGATTTTGAATTGCTTTCCCTCCTGATCACTACAGTGTATTTGACTGCTGTACTATATTAATGACTTTGAACTGGTTTTTTCTCCTAACCACTGTCTTAAGAAGATTTTGAACTGCTTTTGCTTACTGACCACTATTTGGCTGTTGTATATAACTGCTATTCTGCTGCTGTATCAAGATGATTTTCAATTAAATAACTTTCCTAACTGTCATTCTGCTGCTGTATCAAGATGATTTTGAACTACATGTAAATAACTTTCCTAAATACTGCATCCTCATGCTGCTGTATCATGATGATTTTAAATTAAATATCTTCCCTTGCTACTATGCTGCTGTTGCAGCAGCACCAAGCTGATGATTTGAAACTGATTATTCTGTACCTGTGCAGTGAAAGCTCCTAAATTTTGTGCTTCTGTACAACCATCATTTCTTTAAAAGCATATGTCTTAGTGGGGTTGCTGCCTAGTAAATTAGTATAACTGTTTTGTACAGAAAAAAAAATTATTAAGCATTACCTTGCATAAATTGTTTGTGTGACGTGGAAGAGCAGGTATAAAAGTACAGTAAGGGCAGGTAAGTTGGTCAATCGATACAGTATTATTGTAATGCTTTGCACAAATAGTTTGATATTGTTGACAGTGTTTAGTGTGTTTTTTTCATAAATATAAGATAACATGAAATGTTACTCTAAATTATATTTGATTCTTTGTTTTTGCGGAAAATTCGAACCGTTCTTGATGCAAAATTAGCTGTAAATGTGCGCTCAGATTGCGGGAAATCGTGTTAGAGAGGTTCTATATTTCAAAATTTTCCGGGGGGGAATGCCCCCGTACGCCCCTTCAATAATACACTTCACAAATTTGCAACAGTCAGATTTGCGGCTGGATCCGCCCCTGCTAAAATTAATATAATATGTGCGATCACTCGAACTAAAATGTTTCAAAATGCATAACAGGCAAATGGTTGGAACTTTTTTACTCAAATTTTTGCTTTAATAGTCAATTAAGGAAAATGTAAGTACTGAGTAACAAATATTAACTAGAATTTATAATGTCAAAAATGATGCCCTGTGTTATATAGCAAAACCTGCTAGCCACGTTATGTAAGCAGCCTCAAAATGATTTGTCAGTAATGAGATAAAGAATGTTGCCGTAACTTTTTTTTGTTATTTTTGTTAGGAAAGGTGCTAATGTAAAGCAATGCTGGGCTTATATCTGTGTGGGCTTAATTATATACCTTATATTAAATCAGAAGGTATTTGCTGTTAACAAACAAGGGCCAATAACTAGGGGTCTTATAAGCCGGATTGTACAGTATTTTATGATTTGGTAGGTTGATGCAGTCTCGCTGTATTAGGGGAAATGTTAGGGATTGAACGTGTGTCAGCTCACTAAATATTGCGACAACGCATTAAGCAGGCAAAGGGCATGTCAACCATTATGGGTTAAACAAGTACTGATATAATTTAGATAATACATAATGTTGCATGCTCTGCTGTTGCATAGGCTATTGGGTTAATTACCATTGGAATAGATATGGCATGTGCTAATTAATATTATGATAGCAATAGAGCTACGGTCTTCCAGTGGAGTAAAATATTTATCAATAATAATCAGTGTATATGCATGCACCATGTTCCATAATGGATGAAGTACTGTAAACACAGATTATTAATGGAAATACATGCCAGTATGCAAAACATGGACGTCAAGATCATATCGTCAGAAACATAATATTCCTGGTTGAAAAGATTATAACCTTCTTATTGCCAGTGACGGCCTCTAACCATTGAGCCATCGAGATTCAGATGGAGAGAGGTTACAATGATGTACTGTTTCTAATGATATATGTACTGCCTATGCAGCAGTTACTATGTATATATATATATATATCAGTAATGATTGGGTTTGTTAATATATACACTTCTGTATGCAAATGCGAGCTGGATATAGGCAGACATATAGCAATCGAATCAGTACATCAATGTAAACTTCACTCGCCATCTGAGTCTTGGTAGCTCAATGGTCAGTGTCCGGAACACAGAATAATTTTTCTGAGGATATGAGCTTGCTTAACCATCATCCATGTACTGTATCGTCTGTTTCCCCCCGAGCTCTCCCTTATTCACTACAGCAGTGTATATATTAACACTGACAAGTATACAGTAATGCTTGTTTATTGCTACAAAATTGTAGGCCAGGCCCAGATCATATAAACACATCAATAGTATGCATGTTTTTTCACCCTAAACTACTGTATATATAGGCTAATTATCAAGCATATAGTATTTATAATTTTAATAAAATAATAAATATACTGTACATGCAATTCCAAAATTTGTACTACCACTTACTATTCTGCAGTATTATAAAGAACAAATGGTATATATTTTAAACTGCATGGATTTAATTCCAACTGTCAAAATATTATACAGATATATGTTTTGAAAATTCAAAACATTATACACCTTCAAATTTTTCAAAATCTCTCTGTTAGTATTTCAAAATTTGTCTATTAGATTTCGGAGCTTGGAGCAAATACACAATACAGTGTGAAATTATTTAAATTACATTAAAATTAGCGAGTCAAGTCAAAAAGTTAAACGATAAAGTGAATGCACTGAACTGTAGGTAATGGCTATTCGTACGGTAGCCGTACGACGCTATAGTCTTTTTAATAATAGAATTCAACGAAATGCGGGTAAATATCACCAAAATCCTAACCCTAATCCTAACCAAATTACTAACCCTAACCAATAAAAACTATGCAGAAAAGGCAAATTAATTGCTCAACACAGACCGGTGAGTCGTTGACAATGTACTATTATTAGCCGTTGTTTGAGAATACTAATTTATTTACCTTTTACTTGTTTCTGTCTTTGATTATCTTGTCCTTCAACACTACACTTTCGGCTTGAAATCAGCTGATAATGTCTGCATCCGATGATTTTCTGAGGAAATGGCTGAATGGCGGCTTCTTCCGGGAAGCGGTTTGTCGCGCTGGCGTCAATTTAAATTTAAATTACGCCAAATTTAACGCAAAAAAACAATCATGTGACGGTTCCAATTTAAATATTAATTCAAGAGGTCTACCAATCAGCTTCTGTTGCAGACTATTTACCAGGGTCAAATTTTCCGATGCCGCGCATGAGATCTAGTTACCAGGGCCAAATTTTCCGATGCCGCGCATACTCCGGCCGTTGATGCATATATAAAAACAAACGAACTCGATTCTACTCTGCCCATCCCTTGCAAGTATCCCCGTCATGATAAGGGACTAAACGCCGGTCGATATTAGCACCCTCGCGCTCAGGCCTTCGGCCTTCGGCCGGCGCTTCGCGCCGGGCGAGGGATTATAAAAGTTTTAATAAAACGGCTAGGGGACTGATAACCCTAGCAAATTATCCCAAACGAGTCATAGTCTCTCTCTTCTTCACATGTCCGCCCAGTAAACCGATCCCAGGAAAAGCAACACGAAATATGCCAAAGGTAATTAAGTTTTATTGAGACAGCACGGAAGACATAAAAGTTATATATCCTGCACATATTGTCAATTTAGGCAATTGATAATGGTGCTACAACATGTATGATGAACAGATCCATTGAGACATGGAAAATAGTTGTTTAGATATGATGTTAAAATGACTTCACATAATTTCTTAACTACACTGTAAATTCAAAAGAGTCGTTTTGACCCCAATGAGTCATTTCAGCACCTTTCCTCGAAGGGTCATTTTGACCCTTCATGGAGTGGTTTTGACTCTAAGGGTTGTTTTGACCCCAACATGGGGTCAAAATGGCACTTTAGTGGACTCCATGAACTCTTTCTAGGAGTTATAGGACTCCTGGAGGAGTCGATGGACTCTTTGGTAGATTCATAGCACTCTTCGTTGGAGTCACAGCACTCTTTGTTGGAGTCTGAGCACTCTTTGTTAGAGTCATAGCACTCTTTGTTGGAGTTATTATGCTCTTTCGTGGAGGCATTGTAGTTTTTCTTGATTTGTGGATAAGTTGAGGTAAAAATTGGTAATATAATTAAATATATAAAATTATTCTATTCAAAAATATTTGAATAATTATGAACTATTCTCTTTTCTGTTTTAGTAATGCATGAAAAACAACTGAATAGCTGATTTCACTAATATCATAAATGAAATTTAATGCGTCATTGTCGTTATATATGGTTGTCTACACACCAAATATCTCTAACATTACACCAATCTGGTCTAAAATAATACTGAAATCCTCAGGCTTCGCCAAGCTGACAACATTGTTAAAATCTCTCTGAACATTGTATCAAAATGCCGACCGGTTCTTTATTCCACATAGCACGTGATCAGAGTTACACGTGATGTTATGGCGCAATATTTCTTAGTTTATTCGTCGCTTCGCGATTTTACGTGTTTTGCGTGCGAAGAAATGCTCGTATCTTTATAACTTTATTTGACGTATGAAACCTATCTAGAAGTTAGATGAAATACGTATTGATCCACTGGACTTCTACCAACTAGACGACTATCCTTACTGAAGATTTTGTTCGCGATTATGCTCGTTAATCCGAAGAAAGAAGGCATGCAGTTCATCACTGTTGTTTTCACAAAGCAGTGGTCAAACGGTCAAACCGCCTAAAGGTGGCTGGAAAGCATATCTGGGGCGCGTGGTTGCTGCGACTGGTGAGTTGTATATAATTTGTTAATGACTTTGGTGATAATCTACTGCTCTCTTAATGTTTAATAATGCTTAAATCTGTATTTCATAATTGCGAATCACCATTAATTTTGGACGCCATTGACATATTCGTCGAGTGAGTCGCTGTTGAAACATTTGTATTGATCAGCTTTCGTCAATTGCTCATAAGACCTTTGAAAGTTTGCTTAAAAAGGTCTTATGAAACAGTTAAGCCCCTGAAGGCTGAAGGAAAATGCACCAATATTACTGTACTAGAACTGTTTATTATATTAAATCTTGCTCTTCATCAAAGCAATTAAACTGATTTAATTATAAGAGAAACTGGTTGCTGGTTGGCACTTAGTTATGACAATGTTGTAGTTATAGTGAAGGAAAACTTTGAGTGTGAAGATGCAACTGAGATGGGTTGTAAAAAATATAACTTCAAGGCCTAACAGTTTAGTAGCTCGAAATCAAATTAAGCCAGAGCTTGGCAACAAGTTCAGTATTACATGATGGTGGTATTATGCCATTATGAAGTGAATGGATATTTTACTGAGAATATTTGGCATTTTACACTACATTAATTGGATGACATATTAAAGTTATAGTGAAGGAAAATTATCCTTGGTGTGATAAACCGACTGGAACCAGTTTGCGAAAAATTCAACTACATGACTAGCCTGTGTCACACCCCTGACTCGTCTCGGTACGAGTACTTACTAACTAGGCTTCCTTATGGCCCTTATACACGATACAATTCATCATATACGATTGTCATTCTGGCGTACATTGTTGTATACAATTGTCGTACTGGCGTATGCAATTGTTTGCGCAAAACATAATTCTTGTTTCTGATTCGATGGTGAATGTTGACTTGCATGTACATGCAGTTTGATCACATACACCAATATGACAATCATATACGACAAATCGTACCGTGTAGATGGTCCTTTAAGTACTTTAGTCTAATATAGTTATGCGTTCATGTTTAAAACCATCAGGAGCCACCTTAATTGTAAATGCCAAATATTCTCAGTAATAAACCCATTCACTTCATTCATGGCATTTTCACCATGGTCGTACAGGTATATACTAAACTTGTAGCCAAGCTCCCATAGTTCAGTCGGTTAGTGTGCTGGTGTACTGTATATTGCGAGGGTCGCAGGGTTCAATTCCCAGTATTATCTAGTTTGAATTAGTTGAGGAAATATTGAAATAATATGTATTTCCGCCTGTACCGTAATTTAGAGAGTGAGATTTTACATTATATCTGTCAAGTTTTTGCATGGCATATTGAAGTGATATGTAGTTTCTTGTGACCGACACAATGTGCTATTTGCACATAGAAATCTATTACTGTAATTTATGAAGACTTCCAATTTATTGTCAGCCTTATTTTGAAATATATTCTGGCTCAGTCACAGGGAAAAGCAAGGAAGGCCATCCTGCTCTGGACTGTGTGAAGGTCAAACTAATAATTGGTCAGAAATTGGCTATACGGTATTAAAAAAATTGAAATTGGTTATAATTACATTACTTTTAAATTGTGTTGCTACCATCAGCAAAAGATTGATTCACTAAGCAGAAAATGCAATCAGATTATAATAAATATTAGTTCCCACCACAAAACATGGATAAAAGCCAGGATATACAGTAATGTATGAAAAAATGTACGAAAGGGATTATCAATTAATGCTCAGAGTGCCGATAACTAACTTTAGCTAGGACTTAATTTCCTTGGAAAAAATATGTGTTGTTATGTGTTTAAATTTTAGGTCTATTTGTGACAGACCACTAATAGTGATTAAGCACCAGTTTTGAAAATCAAAACAATGCAGAAACTTTGCGGTTTGTCTTTATTTTCATATTTTAAGTTTGACTGACTAGTTTGTTGATACTAAAACAATTAACTTGTGATGAGCGTTAGACAACTTGGCTTGCATAGAACACTTGTGCCTTGTTGTATTATTGTTAAATTGACTGGTACCGTATGTTTATCTGCCTAATTTATCACTATGGTTCTGGATTATAGGTGAATGTTATAGGTCAAGTGACTGAGGGGTTGATTCTGCATTCTCATCTCTATTACTTCTCTTTCATGATTTCCTTTCAAATTAAAAAGTAATTAACAAAAGTTAAAATTAATTATTTAGAGCTACCTCTTCACTTGAATTTTTTAAAAATACCTCTAGAAATATCTCTTTTATACCTTTATATATTTATTATTTATATATTTATTTATTTTCAGCTCATGTCCTGAAGCACTTCTATAAAGCAATAGAATACACCAATGAGGCAACAATGGCATTATGGCACAAACATGGATAAATGAAAGGCATGCAATTGGTAGGAAGATAAAGGCTGAACAAAGTTAGAACATTTTATTTAAACAAAACATTGATAATATAACTGAAAATTTCATGTTTTTATAATGTTAATTGGATTTTAGTGAAAATTGACACTACGTTTAGTTATTTCTTGCAAAACTCTTCCAAAGTCTTTGACACATTGACTCATGCCTTCATTAGATCTATAATTCCTCTGATGAATTAGGACAGAGTAACTAGGTCCACAGCTTAGCAGGAAATAAATAAACGTAGTGTTTCAACCGAATATCGTTACTTAGTTTTAAATGGGCTTTTAGTGAAATATGTGTTAGTTCCTAAAACAAGATGTTAACCTGGGCCAGTTGTTTGAATGTCCATTAATTGGGCATGATAATATGATGTTTACCTTGATTAGGACTGATAATATACTATTGAGAAATATTTTTAAGTAGATTTTAAAACCTACCAGTACAGTATGTTGTTGACATATTTAGTTTATAAATTATTGAACTTCTATTTTACATAATCTCTATTTTTGTTTCCGTGTATATGCAATATGTATGTATCATTGAAATTACAGGAATCATTCAAATAACATTGTTAATTTGCACAACTTGTTATAGAGTAGGATGAACCTCATAAAGGCTAGCAATGACTCTTCAAAGTAGTAAAATTGACCCAAAATAAGGGTCAAAATGACTCCTTCATAAGTGTTGTCTGATTCTAAATAAGAGTAAAAATGACACAAAAGAAGGGTCAAAATTACTCCTTCGAAGATGTCATCTGACCCTGCATAAGAGTAGAAATGACCCAAAAGAAGGGTCAAAATGACTCCTTCAAAGGTGTCGTCTGACCCTACATAAGACTAGAAATGACTCTCAAGAAGGGTCAAATGACTCTTTCGAAGGTGTCAAAAATGACTCTTGTAAAGGGTAGAAATGACTCTAAAGAAGGTTCAAATGACTCCTTCGAAGGTGTCAAAATGACTCTTGTAAAGGGTAGAAATGACTCTTTAAAGAAGTAGGCCAAAAAGGAGTCAAAATGACTCCTTCGAGGTGTCGTCCTGGGATCAAATCAATGACTCCTTCAAAGGAGTCAAAAAGACTCTTTTAAATTTACAGTGTATTATTACACAATGTATCTTTCTTCTAATTACAAAATGTACCAATCCTAGGATTTCTATTAACCTGCCCTGCATTGAGATCTCTCAAGAGCACCAAATATTAAGTTATATCCACATCCATGCTAGCTCGACATCACAGTAGTCCAAATTGTGGATCCAATTTGAATGGACCCTATAGATTTGCACTATATGTACCACCTATTTGATTTTTTAAAGGGCACAACCTTTGTATGATAAAGATGCACATTCTTCCTTCAAGTTTCAGCAGCTTTGATGTCTGTTTCATGAATCATCAACAGCGTGAAAAAGTAATTTCTTTCTTAGTTATTGATGGTAGAAAGTAGAAACAGCAATAGACTTCCGCACTTGCGCACTTGCTGCACCCAAAAATTAAAAAAGATTGGGCTTCATGTATTTAGTTTGATGTTCTGTGAAACAATTAAATTCAGACAATACAAATATTTTCAGCAATATTGTCTACTGGAAATTATTTATTCAGTCTGACAAATGAATGGGCTATTATCTAATTCAAGTAAAAGAAGTACCCGGTAAGCAACTAAGCTATAAAAATATCAAACGCAAGCGGGCGAGGGGTTGTTACGTACATGTATTTCTAGTATATATATATATATATATATATATATATATATATATATATATATATATATATATATATATATATATATATATATATATATATATATATATATATAATATATATATATATATATATATATATATATATATATATATATATATATATATATATATATATATATATATATATATATATATATATATATATATATATATATATATATATATATATATATATATATTATATATATATATATATATATATATATATATATATATATATATATATATATATATATATATATATATATATATATATATATATATATATATATATATATATATATATATATATATATATATATATATATATATATAATATATATATATATATATATATATTTTTTTTTTTTTCGCTTACCTCAAAACTGGTCTGCTACAACTTGTTTCATCTGTAAAAGAATCAGGCAGGTCACTGCCTGAAGATTCTTTTACAGATGAAACAAGTTGTAGCAGACCAGTTTTGAGGTAAGCGAAAATCTATTATTTGCTCTAACTATATGTTGTTGAGCACTCTTTGCATTTCGTAGACCAAAACCTACACGTATATATATATATATATATATATATATATATATATATACACTGTAAATGAAAAAGGGTTGAAACGACCCCAAATTTCGTTTTAGCCCTCTTGGAGCCGAAGCTGTTTTGGCCCTATGTGAAAGCCATTTTGGGATTCGAGAGCTAGATCGACACTAACAGGGACATTTTAGGTACACTAAAAGCCAATTTGGCCCTACCCGTTTCCAAAACAGCCCTGCCATTTTTCAATTCAGCCCCACCGTTTTCCAATTCAGCCCCACAGATCAAAACGACTCTCATTCCCGGGGCTGTTACGGCTCCACTTGCAGCGCTACTTACGATGTCCATATCAGCCCCCAATGAATTCATTTTGGCTCTCTTTTTCCGAATCGGCTCTAGCACATGTCAAATCGACCCACTTGTCAAATCGACTCCCAGTGGCAAATCGACTCCGCTGTCAAATCGACTCCCGCGTGCCAATTTAGCTCCCGTTCTTCAAATCGACGCCCGCGTGTCATATCGACCCCCGAGTTTCAAATCGACTCATGTCAATTGTCAAATCGACTCGCACGTGTCAAATCGACCAGTGTGTGTTAAATCGACTCCTGGCTGTCAAATCGACTAGGGCGTGTCAAATCGACTCGCGCGTTTCAAGTCGACTCGACCGTGTCTCAAATCGACTCTCTTGCCAAATAGTTCTCCCTGTGTAATCGGCTCGCGCGTGTTAAAGCGACGCGGGTGAAAGAATTGATATTATCTTCTCGATAGTTTTTATTGGTCGAGAATATCATCTATCTTTCAAGTGGCATGTTTGGGCAGTAAGACAATAGTAAGTATAAATATGGGCTATTCTGGTTAGTAGATACATCATACATTTGAACCGTTTTGCGAGTTAGACTTAACCAGTTACATCGTGCTACGTCAATATGGATGCTTCCAGACAACATTTTTATGTTCAGAAGTAAAAGATTGGTTGCTGTCCCATGATTTCCCAGAGGTCGTGGAACGTATCGGTAAGTTTCGCGATATTAGATATTTTTACTGGAATGACACTATATATTGCAGTTCTATCTTTTTTATCAATATTGTGTAATAAATGTGATTTTTTATATTTGTATATGTAGAAAGTGAAGAATTAAATGGCGAGGACATGACAGCCTTGTACGAAGTTGACGCAGAAATGAGACACTTTTTTCCTTCATTCAAATTTCGCCAGAAATTTAAGGGATTTCTTAGTGACGTAATTAAAGAGAAGGTAAGAATTCACGTTAAAATTTTCGCTTTCGCAAATTTTATACATTGTAACTGTTTAACAATTTCTATCATACTAGACTCTATTCGAAAACCCGGCGCAGACGACCCGGGCTCTGGGAACGAGAATGTATGCGCCCGCGATATATTCATTCAGAGGTTAAGAGCATGCGTAGAGAATTGGCGCCTATTCTACAAGTGACCGTTGGGATTTATATTTGCATTCGAAGAAGGAAAATCGGATAAAATATAACGCTAAACTCGCGTTGGATACAGTATTTTGTTCACTTAATATTTAGTGTTATAAGATGTTACTTTTCTCAGGAAATACGTTCAAGAAACGCCTCGTAGTTGGATTGTCCGCTGTGGAAGAATTTTCAACATGGCTGATCTCCGTGTCGACCTGATCACTGGACTGTCGATTTCGCTACTAAGCTTATTCAAATTGTTGCGTATATAAGCTACAAAACGAATACGAGCCTTGTAGTATTAAATTCCAGCTTCTCTGTTTGTTATATTTGTAGTGTGCGTGTGCGAGTGACGGCGAGAAATGAGAATGAAGATGATGGTGTTATGGTGTACATGTACCAAACACTTCTTATCTAGCCGAGGCCCAGGCGTATCCAGTCACAATGACAATCGCCAACGTCTGCCGATAGTTATCCCAACCAAGCAAGTTCTCCCGAGTAGGTGTATCGGCTGTCGCCAACGTGGCTTCATCTGTGCATGTAAGTCTTAAAATTGCCATATTTTACATTCCAATATATTTAACCTTAGTAATTTTGATGTGTATGTTTAATCTTCTCCTATTTAAGCTAGTTAAGGCTTAATTATTGCAATTTTGTCTAATGCCTACGATTTAAAGATCTTTTATCATTGAATCTTTGACAGTTCTATCGAGAAAATTATTCAACAAGTTATAGGAAGCTTAGGATTAATAAATAAATAGACGGACAGTACTGGCAAATATTATGGACATTCACATTGGTGGTTTATTTCAGCTTATTGGATATAAATTCAATGGACAGGGAAATGTATTATATCCTATTATGATTCTTATAATTTGGCGGCCCTTTTTCCCCAGAGTGTATAAAGATCACTTTTAGGTTTCAAGAGTTTGTAGAACTGCACAACATATACAATTCTCTAGTTATGCTGCCCTTGAAGCAAAATAATGTTTCTTAATTAGTTTTACACTTGTATATAAAAAATCTATCAATGTTATATGTTTGATTTAGAAATATATTATTTAATCACATTTCTACGGTCTGTACTATGATATACATGGGCTACATACTCTTTGGGAACCTGCAGGGCTGTGAGCAGAACATTTTCATGTTCTGGAACTCTGTCCTAAACACGATGTGTGGGTGCGAAGATGTTGTGTAGGAACAGAACTGTACAGATTAGAAATATGATTACTGATATTTTTCCAAACATAGAAGAGAGATGAGAAAGGCAATTAATAGCCTGAAGTCATATGTAGTTTATTTGAGATCTGAAAATGATAAGCTAAGGAAGAGGCCAGAGAAAAAATGCAGTGCAGAACTACAATTCTTAAAATGTGAAAAGTTAAGAAATGTAAAAGCTATAAGAAGAGATCAGCTAAATTTAATTTTGAATGATAAAGAAAAGGGAATCATTCTAGGAAAGGGTTGTTTTGGAGCTTGTAAGCTTACGAGGTTACATGTTTCTGGTGAATCTGTACTTGTTGTAGCCTGTGTGCAGACCCCACCTGATAATAATATTATTATTACCGGTGGCGGAAGGTGATATAGTGTAATTCATGTTGATGTCTATTTTGACTCGAGTTTCCAACAGATGTTCTCCCTTTGTGTTTGCCTTGATATTAATCCCAAATTACTTATGGAATTTTGTGGTCTGACTGATTCAAAATGCTGAACAGTATTTTCATTGTTGAAAGGTATTGCTCCTATTTCTCTTGTGCAAAATAATTAGTTGGATAGCCTGGGCAAGTGTTGTGATGGATGTTTTTATTTACACACAATGGGTATTCTGCATTGTGATGTTAAGTCAGATAATATTATGGTTATCCATGGTTCTGCTGTGCAATGAAAACCTAAAATAGTATATTTAAATTTTAAATTAGGCAAATTATATAAGAAATTGTGCAACCTCGTACCCAGGGCCTATCTCCGCCCGCCACCGACCCCCCGCCACGCGCGCTGCGAAAAGGCCCTGGCAGGGGCTGGTCACGTGTCACCCAGATTCTGGGTGATAACAAAAATTAATTTAGTGGGAGGGGATGGTACGTTTAGGTTGTCCAGGTGCAGCTACTGGCGGCATGTAATGGCTCCGATACTGAAGTTTTATCCTGTCGTAGATGGAATCGATCTTTCCTCGAACCGTCGCGGACTCCGCACGCTGTAAGAAGTTGAAAATGTGTCAAAAGTTCATGGCGACGACGTGCTTCAGCAAAACAAAGCGCTTCCTGAGCTCATCTGTCGTCGTTGAGAAAGAAAAGTAAAGAACGCTTCAAATTTAAAGAAAATTATTGCTAACACGCGAAAGTTACTTATCCAGAATTTAGCCGATTTAAAAGGTGCGTCTGCCCTTTCCCTAGAGAAAATATTTCTAAACTGACGCCGCCTCGTCGTCTTCAATTTTCAAAGGTTAGTTTTAAAATCATGAGTTGTTGTTTTAATCTAAAATATATAATAACATCATGACAGAACGTTGACGCTTTATAACTGCCTTTTTACATTGAAAGAGTTCAATAGAGATAACAATGATCGTCACTGCGTCAAGTGATTTTCATAATAGCATATTTCCAATGTAGACATGTTAACCCGAAATTTTCGAAGTTGATAGAAAATGGAAAATAACACTGCGTACGCAACACTGTGTACTTTGTTATTTCGAATGTCTAGGATAGTATTATGCTTGTGTCACTTCATATTAAATTAAAATATTTCGCAAATATAAGTAATTCGATCGATCGGATATTAAAATACTATATTTGGGATAAATACTATCAATAGACATTCGAAATAACAAAGTAGACAGTGCTGCGTAGACTGTTTCTTTTCTATTATTAAAATCACTTGACGCAGTGACGATCATTTCTATCTCTGTTCAAAAGGCAGTTAAGCGGTAAACGTTATTATATATTTTGGATTGAGTCAACAACTAATAATTTTAAAACTAACCTTTGAAATTGAAGATGACGAGGCGGCGTCGGTTTTGAAGTTCAAAAACGTTCTTTTCGACAAAGGGATAGACGGCGGAAACTAGTTGCGTGCCAGAAATAATTTTCTTTAAATTTGAAGCGTTCTTTACTTTTCTTTCGCAAGGACGACAGATGAGTTCAGGAAGCGCTTTGTTTTGATGAAGCACGTTGTCTACCCTGTTCATGAACTTTTTCAACATCAACTAATATAACCGCGTTCTTGCAGTACTGTATGTGGAGTCCTCAAGGGATTCGCAAAGTCGATAGAACAAAAAATCGATTCCATCACAGGATAAAACTTCTTCGCATCAGTGGCCATTATATGCCAGTTGCTGCACCTTGCCACCTGGACAACCTCCCCCTCCCACAAATTTTTTGTTATCACCCAGAATCTGGGTGACACGTGACCAGCCCCTGCCAGGGCCTTTTCGCAGCGCGCGTGGCGGGGGGTCGGTGGCGGGCGGAGATAGGCCCTGGGTACGAGGTTGGAAATTGTGTAGTAAAGAAAATTCCAAGTAATAAAAGAAACTTTACAAAGGTAACTATCAACACATTGTCATTAACCGTGTGCATTATATGACGGGTTGTATCCATGTGCTGCAACAGATGTTTATAGCTTTGGCATACTGCTGAATTAGGTTTCAAAATTACCAGCACTGGAACACCTCAAGAAAGTGTCCTGTTTGTGTATTAATTCAGTGTTTGGATCAACGCCCCAAAAATAAGTTGAGGTATTTAGTGACATTAATGCTAGTTTCACACATCTACGGTATGTATCATGATTTGCAAGTTGCAAACAGACAAATTATTTGCTGATGCCAAAGGCAGGCTTGCAGTACTGGTTTGTATGTTTGATTAGTGTTGGAATACATGTATATTTACCACTGCACTGTACACTGTAGATTGTAAAATTGAACATACAGTATATCACAACCATGCTCTTTATAATTATTCAAGGCTAAGACTAACTGATAGAAAAATTCAAACTGCCCATCATGGTATGTATCTGTACTATATAGTTTTGTTAATTAAAAAATGTGTGTTTTGTTTCTTTGAAATAAATATATATATATAATGTGGGTTGTAAACTTGTAAACTGCAGAGAACTTAGAGGAATGAACTACAGACATTTTGACATACATACACATACCGGTACATACTTACAATACATACATACTTACAATACACACATACATACTTACAATACACATTACACACATACATCATACATGCATTAAAACCTCGGCAGAACACAACTTATAATTTTGCTTTAATATATATATCAGAATTGTCTTACACAACATGTGAGTGTAGTTTCTCATGTACACTAAGACTACGCGCACAAAGCCAGTTGTTACAAAACTCTTAAGCGTCACTATATAACTAACAGTCTAACATAATTGTGCTATTTGTTGTATTGTATTGCAAATACTGCAATATGGCTAGCTCTGCTACTAGTGACATCAGTGTTGTTCTGGGCATTTGTTTGCATGGCGAGAAATGAAGGCCACGCACGTGCGTTGGGAATCAATGTATACAACACAATTCTCACCCGAATAGTAATTACATAGGGAGAATAAAGAAATGTCTTAATATGTCTCTAGATGTTTGAGAAAACCTATCATTTCAATCTGATACAAGCAAAGTGAAGTATCATGATTCATGACTGAAATATCATTGGCAAACCTGTTTTTACGTTCTGAACGATGCGTTTATCGCAAACGAATTTTGACCAAATGCTCAACAGGAATATGGAGAAATCGTAATTAGCACTGACCTTGCTTCCTATGCCATTCAAATACATCCATTTCAGTCAGTTTACAAGCTGGTTTCAATCTGATTCGAGTTGCCCAAGAGACAGTTCCTTCGGTTGTATATATGATTTTTTGCGTGTATTTGTGATCTCTGTGTTTTCTCAGTGTCGAATCTTGTATTAGTCCTTTCTCCGGATTCTGCGCATAATTTTGAGTGCAATTCATTGCGTACTAGATGGTATATTTCCATTTCTTGTCTTGCATGTATCGTGGTTCGATATATTGGCCGCCATTTGTTTAGGTACCAGTCTCTTAAACTGTAAATAAACACTCGACTTTGAAAACTACGCGACAAAATTGGCGGTATTTTTAAATATATGAATATGTATGAAGGCGAAGACGATGCCTCTATTTTAATAAATAACTTAACACTTAACAAACAGTGTTATATTACAGGTTCGATTCCTGTCCGGGACATAATTTTTCTGAGGATACGAGCTTGACGATCGTGCATGTATCGTCTAAGTTCTCCCACATTCACAACAGCAGTATTATATATAAACAGTGTTATATATTAAACAAGCAAACAGGCGATGGATTTCTCATTTCCATAAAAAATTAATTATTGATTGGATGGCGAATCCAGAGTCAGAAATCCAATGAATTAAACTATGTTAAATTACTGGACAATTGTCATTCTATTCCTGAAAACAACGTGAAAATGTATTGTTGGTAGTCTGGGTAATAGTATAGTGCCCAACGCCTTCCTCCGCCCCGTCCCCTAAATGTATTTCATTTCTCGTCACGAAGAAAGTTGGAATTTTCTTCATAGAGAATTATTCAATATTTTATTAAGTTTGTTCTAGAACTGTAGGTCGAAAAATATTGAAAGGCAACAGATTAATTTTTGATATAATTTGTTATTTTTAGGAGCATGAAAAAGCGAAACTTGTTGTGTCAAACTTGGCACAACCTCATATTGTGGTCCTTGGAACTGCATTGGAGTATGACAGGCTATTTATTGCAATAGAGGCAACTGCTGTTTTGAGCAACTGCTGTTTTGAGGCTGTTCTTTCCTTGTTGACAAATTTCTATATTTTAATATAGATTATGGTAACGCCAAGGGTGTGTTATCCTTTTTGGAAACTGTAGTTCTTGGCAACACTAAGCAAAGTGGTCAGTTGCCAATAAGGGTTGCAATTTTTCAATGCATTGTCATAAGTATTTCATGAGAACCATGTTTATATTTTGGCTATTATTTTAGGTTATTGTTATCAATGAATTGAAAAACTTTATTTGATCAGACAGTCGAACTCTTATGCAAGTTATTCACAAAATAGGTTGCAGCAAGTACAGTAATCAATGTGATATTAGACAATGCCTTTAGGTTATTAATATTGCTAGTTATGGTTCCGTATATTATTTCTTTTGTTAACTTCGCAAATGAAAATGATAATATTTTCTGTTTAATTACAATTATTATTCATTCTAAATATTGTACAGTTGCTGTATTTTAATCTTTTGTTCGACTCTAAATAGCTCCGCTCCGCAAGCTAAATCGACACTTTCTTGGGGCCATAATGCCACCGAATAGGAGCCAAATTAACTCCTTGATTTTCCAAAATGGCTCCGCGATTTTCTGAAATGGCCCTTGTCAAAAGTTGAAACAGCCCCTGCTTCTTCCAGAACAGCCCTTGATTGGGGCTGAAACTGCTCTCTATTGTTGGAGCCAAAATAGCTCCGCTCCGCAAGCTGAATCGACACTTTTTGGGGGCCATAATGCCACCGAATAGGAGCCAAATTGACTCCTAGATTTTCCAAAATGGCCCCACGATTTTCTGAAATGGCCCTGGTCAAAAGTTGAAACAGCCCCTGCTTCTTCCAGAACAGCCCTTGATTGGGGCTGAAACTGCTCTCTATTGTTGGAGCCAAAATAGCTCCGCTCCGCAAGCTGAATCGACACTTTTTTGGGGCCATAATGCCACCGAATAGGAGCCAAATTGACTCCTAGATTTTCCAAAATGGCCCCGCGATTTTCTGAAATGGCCCTGGTCAAAAGTTGAAACAGCTCCTGCTTCTTCCAGAACAGCCCTTGATTGGGGGCTGAAAACTGCTCTCTATTGTTGGAGCCAAAATAGCTCCGCTCCGCAAGCTGAATCGACACTTTTGGGGGGCTATAATGCCACCGAATAGGAGCCAAATTGACCCCTTGATTTTCTAAAATGGCCCCACGATTTTCTGAAATGGCCCTGGTCAAAAGTTGAAACTGCCCCTGCTTCTTCTGAAACAGCCCTTACTTAAAGCTGAAACAGCCCATACCCTGGAGGGGTCAAATCACCCCTTAGGGGCCATCTTATTATAGGTGCCATTTTGACCCCAAAAAAAGATCTATTCTGGGGTCACCGTTTCGGCCCCCTTTTTTGGGTCGTTTCAGCCCATTTTCATTTACAGTGTATATATATATATATATATATATATATATATATATTATATATATATATATATATATATATATATATATATATATATATATATATATATATATATATATATATATATATATATATATATATATATATATATATATTTAAATAGTGAAAGGATTTATGGTGAAAGAAAATGCAACTTCAAGGCCTTCCGGCTGGAATTGAACCCG
The DNA here is from genome assembly GCA_035772405.1 of Chrysogorgia sp. JL179-B06. NCBI lineage: Eukaryota > Metazoa > Cnidaria > Anthozoa > Scleralcyonacea > Chrysogorgiidae > Chrysogorgia > Chrysogorgia sp. JL179-B06. The sequence continues at coordinate 1,235,287 of JAYKKM010000410.1, read as the reverse complement.
CGACCCTGCGATGCTAGTGAAGTGTAGAGATCATTGTCATCTCACTGGAAAGTATCGCGAGCCGCACACAACGACTGCAATTTAAACTATAGTTTTACCGGACGAATACCTGTCATCCTTCACAATCTACGCGGCTACGACTCTCATCTGATCATGCAAGGACTTGGAAAACTAAAGGATAAGAAAATTAACTGTATCCCGAACAACACAGAAAAGTACATTTCGTTTTCTATCGATAATTTAGACTTTATCGATTCTCTGCAATTCATGAACGCATCACTCGACAAGCTGGTATCAAACCTTTGAAAGGACGGTGCCGACAAGTTTTCTACCCTCCAGAAACACGTCGAGAGTGACAAGATATCGCTGCTGTTGAGAAAAGGTGTCTACCCCTATACGACTACATGGATTGTATGCAGAGATTTAATGAAAGATGTTTACCACCCAAAGAATCATTTTATAGCATATTAAATGATGAAGAGATCTCCGATGCTGACGACGACCACGCGACGTGTGTCTTTGATTGTTTCAACTTTCAGAACATGGTGATTATCATGATTTATACCTCATGTCCGATATCCTGCTCCTTGCCGATGTCTTCGAAAACTTCCGAAATGTCTGCCTGAAAGCGTATAACTTGTCACTTCTATAGCCCCGGTTAAGCCTGGCAAGCCTGTCTCAAAATGACTGATGTGGAACTCGAACTCTTAACAGATCCGGATATGTACTTATTTATTGAAGAAGGCCTTCGCGGTGGAATTTCAATGATCAGCAATCGCTTCAGCAAAGCCAAAAACACATATGTACCCAACTACGATCCCAAGCAAGAAACGTCATAATATGTGATGCACCTCGACGCCAACAATCTATATGGATGGGGTATGTCACAACCTCTGCCAACTGGTGAGTTCGACTGGCTGACCGAACAAGAAATGTCCACACTCAACGTCGAAGGAATTCCAAATGATGACGAACAAGGCTATATTTTAGAAGTTAACCTCTGTTATCCCGAAGAATTACACGATTTACATAACGATCACCCTTTGGCACCCGAGAGAATGAAGATTTCACTGGAGATGTTATCGCCCTACTGTCAATAATTGTCCAAATATTTAAATCTTGCTAGTGCAGCTGTCCCCAAGTTAGTTCCAAACCTCCAAGACAAGACAAATTATGTTGTCCACTACCGTAATCTAAAGCAATACCTAGCTAGCACTGGGCATGGAGTTGACCAAGATTCACAGAGTGTTGGTGTTTCGACAGAGTCATTTGTTGAAATCCTACATTGATTTCAATACCGAAAAGCGAAAGCATGCAGCTAACGAATTCGAGAAAGATTTTTTCAAACTAATGAACAATTCCGTGTTTGGTAAAACCATGGAAAATTTGAGAAAGAGAGTCCATGTAAAGCTGGTCAACGATAAGGCGAAGTTGTCCAAATTAGCTGCTTCTCCATCCTTTAATTCCTTCCGCATCTTTTCTGAAGATCTGGCTGCAGTGAATATGAGAAAGACTAAACTTTACTTGAATCGTCCAATTTACGTCGGATTCACCATTTTAGATCTCTCAAAAGTACTCATGTATGAATTTTACAATAAGTATATGAAGAGAAAGTACGACTCCAACGCGAAACTTCTATTTACAGGCACAGACAGTCTTTGCTATGAAGTGAAAACCAAAGATATTTATCAAGATAAGTTAGAAGATGTTGACTTATTTGACACATCTGAATAATTATAACAGCAACCATCCACTGCATAGCACAAGAAACAAGAAAGTACTTGGAAAGATGAAAGATGAAACACACGGGATTCCCATTGAAGAGTTTGTTGGCCTTCGATCGAAGATGTACTCAATTATATACGCAGAGAATAAAAAAACAGTAGAGAAGAAGACGGCGAAAAGGATCAAGAAATATGTGATCAAACGATAAATCCGTCATGCAAGTTATAGGGATTGTCTGTTGGAGAAGAAACGCCATTGTCTAATGGCGTCTATGAATCAAATACGCAGCGAAAATCATCAGATTTACTCAGTTACATTAAACAAGATCAGTCTAATCCCATATGATGAAAAACGTTATATTTTAGATAATGGTACAGACACTCTAGCTCATGGGCATTGGAAAATTAAACAATCGAAAGAACTTATGAACTTATAAATATATAACTATTATACTTGTGTGTGTGCGTGTGCTAGTAGCTTTAGAAAAATATCATGATATTAAACCAATTTTTTCCTGAATAAAGTGTTTTGCATTTGTTTATGACTTAATTCATATTACTACATTTGAGAATGAATATAAATCTTATGTTATCGACAAAGTCGACGCCTAGGGACACTTTGTGAGTGTTTTAGGGGAATTCGGGTGTTCTTGGGAGTGTATTGGGACGGAGATTTAAGCAAACTAAGCGTTCAAGTAAACAGATTAAGGATTCACCATATAACCGAAACACGATGGCCGTATTATAGCTTAATATTATTTAATATATAAAATCATACTTAATATGATAAAACAAGGGAATGGTACGTGGAAGAAACCCTCTGGAAAGCAGTGCGAAGAACCGTCGAAGACTTAGAACATATTGACTTGGAAAACTATAAAGTTAACCGGTTTCAAGGCAAAACATTGCTAGGCAAACTCTATTACTTGTTATAAATTCTTAATACGGCTGGTATTTGAATATATTACCTAAGCGCACATGACACGGACAAAAGAAAAAGTTCATTAATAATAATTAAAGGTTTAAACTATCAAACGTCAAAAGCAGACGATAAAATTACAAATCAGCAGAAATAACTTGTCGAGTAATCTGAATTCCATTTATCAGGAGACGAAGGTAAGGAGTAAATAAGTAAACTTTTTAATGAGTAGTTTTTGGGGGGATATGAGGGTGAATGAGGAGACGAGATAAATTTTTGAAACGGGACTAATTATCAAATAAAAGTCCCTCCGGGACACATTTGTCCTTGAGAATCTAACGTAATTTAAGTTATTACTAACACTCTAAACGTTTAGTGTATACCATGCATCGGAAGCGCAATGACTGTTCTATTTGCCAAAACAAAAGCTGAGTAAACATTTTTTGTCGACTGCACAGAATACATGATAAAATGAGGAACACGCCAAACACCCCCTGAAATCACCCCAAACGCCCCCTAAATATACCCCAAACGCTCTCGAAAACACCCCAAATGGCCCGGCGGGCCTGTTTCTCCTACTATCGCCACTCACCTCCACGGAAAGTCCTCGGTTGGGGATTTAAAAATAATATTATAATATTAAAAATTATATATAATATTATAATATTAAAAATAATATTAAAATATATTATAATATATATAATATTATAATATTTAAAGGTACACGGGGGATAATGACGGATCCTACTGGTACACGAGCTAGGGTTAGGGATTCCTGAAGGTTTAATGACAGAATATGAATAAATAATTAGGGTTAAGGCTCCTCCATGCAGACGAGAAGTCATGACCTAATTTCAAAATTAGAAATGATGTAATGCATATTAAATGAGGCGGCATCCCTTTTTGATAACCCCCAATATGGTTGCTTTAAAAGCTTTAAAATAGGTCGATACGTGGTGAAATGGTAAATATAGTTCTTACAAGAGCTGTTTGAAATCACTACTAATATAATTACCATACACGATAATGTGTATTATATATAATCACATTTACCAAAATCTATCAATTGCGTAATGTTGGAACAAAGGATGGGAAAGAGAAATGAGTTATTAGAAGAACTGTTTAAAGATAGAGAAATAAATAGGCTTTAAAATAAATGAGCACGATGCATTTCGGCAGACAACTTGTCAAGTTCTACGTCTGTTATAAGTTGTCTGTCGAAATGAATCGTGCTCATTTATTTTAAAGCCTATTTATTTCTCTATCTTTAAACAGTTCTTCTAATAACTCATTTCTCATTCCCATCCTTTGCTGCAATATTACGCCATTGATAGATTTTGGTAAATGTGATTATATATCATACATATTATCGTGTATAATTAATTATATTAGTAGTGATTTCAAACAGTTCTTGTAATAACTATATTTACCATTTCACCATGGTTTCGACGTATTTTAAAGATTTGTTCAAATTTATTACCACGACAAAATCGCAGGAAAACACGTGTCTGTAGATTGTACTAACATGTACTATATATATATATATAGTAGTAGTGTATATATATATATATATATATATATATATATATATATATATATATATATATATTTATATATATATATATATATATATATATATATATTTATATATATATATATATATATATATATATATATATGAATTGAGTTAAAAATGTTGACACTGACAATGGATAAAAACTTTGAGATGTTAAAAGCTTTATTGGGGACGTTTCGGTTTAAATACTAAAACCTTCTTCAGCCTGTATGGAGACTAAAATGTGTATGATAAAAATATGTAAATATATATACGGTTATAAAATTAAGAATTAATTATTCAACATGTTATAAACCTTTTGCATAATCGATCAATGTCAACAATGGTCAGGCCGTTTGTTTCTCGAAGCATGGCATTCCACACAAGAAAATAACTCCATTAACGAACATATTAATGTCCCTAGGGTTTATAACATGTTGAATAATTAATTCTTAATTTTATAACCGTATATATATTTACATATTTTTATCATACACATTTTAGTCTCCATACAGGCTGAAGAAGGTTTTAGTATTTAAACCGAAACGTCCCCAATAAAGCTTTTAACATCTCAAAGTTTTTATCCATTGTCAGTGTCAACATTTTTAACTCAATTCAATTATTATGCCTGACTTCGCTTACAACATTTTCAAATATATATATATATATATATATATATATATATATATATATATATATATATATATATATATATATATATATATATATATATATATATATATATATATATATATATATATATATATATATATATATATATATATATATATATATATATATATATATATATATATATATATATATATATATAATATATATATATATATATAAGTAGAGTGCTGCGTAGACAGTGTTTTGAATATATAGCAAAGTGAAAAGGTGGTAAACTGCCAAGAATTTAGTGACGAGATACTGACGTTTCGAGCGCAGCCCTTCATCAGAGTAAGACGAGATGAAATGAAATAAATAGGGCTTATATATATGCCAAAAGAGTGTCACAGGTAGAAAGTAGCCAATCAAATGCACGGGAAATAAACTAACTAATAATTAATGAGATGGGAAAAGTTAAATCATTGGCTATTTTTACAGTCGATCAATAAGTAGACTGAGGGGGTGGGAGAAATGACAGGTTCAATATTCAAGGGGATTAGGCGATAATAATAGAAACAAAGACTTGAAAAGGAATGAAAGTGCATAAGCTAATAATAAAAAGTTCCAAGCAAACTAAAATAACAAAAAACTTTCAGGAGATTATATAAAAGAAAATCGTTCTTTAATTCCAAGAGGATGTGTGGTGCCAAGTTTAAAAATGAGACGCTTCTCTTGCCGCTTGCGGTTATCGTTGCCACCGGAGATGGGAAGGATGGCACAGACTTTCATGTCTGAAACCAAATATATATATATATATATATATATATATATATATATATATATATATATATATATATATATATATATATATATATATATATATATATATATATATATATATATATATATATATATATATATATGATGATATAAAACAATTCTGATGATATAAAACAATTTTTAAACACCTTGACCAATGACGATAATCCTGACAATTTTTCCTTACACGTAGTGACATCCGACGAAGTACTAAGAGAACTAAAACTCCTTCGATCCGACTGCTCAACCGGACCAGACAATATTCCAATCAAATACATCAAATCAATGGCCAGCGCCTTATCTGATCCTCTGACTCACATTATTAATACCAGCATTTCTACATCAAATGTTCCATATAAGTGGAACATTGGGCGTGTAGTACCTATTACTAAAGTTGAGATCCCAGTAATAGGTGATGACTTCAGACCTATAACAATCCTTCCAGTCTTGTCCAAAGTTCTCAAAAGAATCGTCTTGAGGCAGATCCTCCAGTTTATCAAACAAACATCAATACTCGGTGAATTTATGTCTGGATTTCGCAAGGGGCACAGTACAGCCACATTGCTAATGAAACTACGCGATGACATCTTATGCGGAATGAAGCAAGGCGAAGTAACCATGATGGTAATGGCGGACTTTTCTAAAGCATTTGACACACTTCACGTCAAAATAGCTTTGGAGAAATTGAGCCGACTAGGTTTTCCAGCAGCTGTATCAGTTGGATTGCCAGCTACTTAACCGATCGCAAGCAATTTGTTATGGTCAATGACCGCAAATCGCAACTTGCTGACCTACATATTGGGGTTTCTCAAGGAAGCATTCTCGGACCCATGCTCTTCAACATCTACGTTGCTGATCTCCACTCCATAATAGACACGAATTGTGCCCAATATGCCGATGATACAACAATCTACATGCACTGTTAGGTCTCAAACATAAACCGTTGCGTATCTAACATCAACAATTCCCTAGCAATTTTATCAACCTGGTCGTCAAACATCAATCTGGCCCTAAACCACAAGAAAACGAAAACGATGTTGTTTTCCACGCCTCAGATGGCAAATCGTCATAATCTTCAGTCTTTAGACCTTCAACTTAATATAAATAATGTTTTGTTAGAGCACAAAACCACCTACAAACTTCTTGGCATTACCTTTCACGAACACTTGAAATGGAAGGAGGCAGTCAAGAACGTCGCCTCTTCCTGTTATGCCACTCTTGCAGCACTGCGTAAAATCAAGCACATGGTTCCTCTCAATGTTAAAAAACAATTAGTACAATATTTGATCATGTCCAATATATCTTACTTCAGCACCGTAGTTTATCCTCTATCTCGAGACCAAGAATGCAAGCTAAGTGCAAAACGCAGCGGCCAGTTTCATCTTTAATAGATATGCAAGAGAGACCGACATTCTCGATATAGGCTGGCTTCCTATCAAAGAGCAGTTTGTGCTTGACATACTAAAACTAGCACATAAATCCATGCACAATCCCATCTGGTCGCAATACTTTCGAGACAATCTCACTGCCGTGAACTCAGATCTAGCAAGGCTCCATGTTTAGTAATTCCACTTGAAAAGGGAACATTCCAAGACTCGGCTTCTAAGCTATTTAATTCCCTACCTGCCACCACCAGATCAGATGTAAATTTTAAGAGTTTTATAAAGGTGGTTAAAGATACACTCACATCACAGTCAGTTGACAGACTTAGTAATTAAATTTAATATAATCTAATTTAATGTGTATAATATAATATAATACTAGAAATACGTGTACGCAACAACCCTCGCCCGCTTACTGTTGAGGCTTAATTAATATTGCCAAACTGAACATATTTTCAAACTGCTTATTTTTTGGGTGCAATTTGTGGGTAGTGTACTGAACAGTACCCAAGTGGGAAAGTCTGCCAACACTAAATTGTCTTGCAGGCAGGGTTAGAAACCAATTGTGTAACTATTGATTATTGAAATTAATAATTAATTTTAATAATTATTAATTTAAATAATAATTGTATTAATTATATATTACATAATTAAGTTAATTATGTCAGTTATCCTTTTAATAATAAATTTCAACATGCATGTTCACAGTAACAGTTTCATGTACCAGTATTTCAATGGTATTCAAGTACCGGTAACACAATTTCAAAAAATGAAATGACAAAAGCCCATAATATACAACAAAGAACGATATTGCTTAATCTAATTATTTCACCAATATATAGATTAATTCAGGATGAAATTCCTTTCAGCTGCTTCTTGTCAGTGAGATGATACCACTTGTTTAATCCCTATAACATGTTCCCCTGACACAGTGAGTGTTAATTACCTACCCATGAATTATACATTATACAGTATTTATCCTTCAAATACTGTGTAAAAATATACATTGAAAGCCTAGGACTGGCACTGTCCAGGCCTACTATCCAGAACAAAGGTGAATCTAAACACACACAATAAGCCATTGGCCAGAAGGGCATATGCCATAATATCAGATGAGTGTAAATGCTGATTTTTATAGCCAGTATGGTGTATGTTTACACTATTAAAGTCAATAAAATGTAAGCCAGGCCCAGGTCGTGGCTGGCAGCTTGGTCCTATAGACTTGCAATATATGTAAACACAGCTAAAGTCTGTAATTTTGTAAATCCTTACTACAAGACACCAGTATATACTCTATATCAGCTAATTTTTTAGTTTTGCAATGAGTGTTGTCTGACGATATATTGATAAGCTCGATGCTTTTATTAATATATAATCTTATTATATTATATAATTATGCATGCATGTACCGGTATTTCAATGGTATTCAAGTACTGGTAACACATTTCAAAAAGATGAAATGACAAAATCTAGTCCATAATATGCAACAAAGAACATTGCTTAATATAATTATTTCACCAATATATCATTAATTCAAGATGAAATTCCCTTCAGCTGCTTGTTGTCAGTGAGATGATGACCAGTTGTTTAATCCTTAATGTGTTCCCCTGACACAGTGAGTGTTATAACCTACCCAATTATACAGTATCTATATATACAGTATATATCCTACAAAAGCTGCGTAAATATATACATTGCAAGCCTTAGACTGGCGTTGTCTAGGTCTAATACAGGACAAAGGTGTTTACACAAACACACTAAGCCATTGGCCAGAACAGCATGCCATCAGATGAGTGTATAAACACTGATTGTTATAACCAGTGTGGTGCATGTTTATAGACTATTAAAGTCAGTAGAATGTAAGCCAGGCCCAAGGTGGCATTCAGCCAGGTTGGGGCCTGGTTAGTCCTATAGACTTGCAGTATAAACACAACTATAATCCGTACTTTTTTACATCCTTACCACCAGTACTGGTACACACTATATAGGCTAGTTATCAAGTATTGCAATTATTCCATTGTGGATGAGGTTGCAAAGTGACCGAGTGAAACAATGGTGATGGATAATTTAAATTAAAGCACATAATTTTTTGGTATATCGTGTGTAAGGACTATTCAATTTCGAGCGAAAGCCCTTCAAAGAGTGATTTTGTGATGTCTGATTGGCGCTTTCTCGATATATGAACAAACCGAAATTCAAATAATCGCTAATCCTAACCCTAAAACTGACTTGGGTTGATGTAATATAATAATTTTAAATTTCGGTTGCCATGACGACATGCCAAAAGTGAAATGTTCCGACCACAATATATTTTGAAGTACTAACTCTAAGAACTCATTCTACATATCTAATGAAAGCTTGATTAACAGCCTCTCATATACCTACAAAAATATTTTTGTAACTGATAGCTAACAGCTTGAAAAAAGCGACGACGCTTGGATTGGATTTGACAAACTCCGAGTAAATATTTTAGATATTCAGACGACCATATCTTTTGAGCTACTAACTCTAGAAAATCATGCCGTACATCAAATAAAAGCCTGAATAACATACTCGAACATGTTTGCAAAACGATCTTTGTAACTGATTAACAGGTTTAAAAAAACGAAAACGGGTTTACCTTTAGTTTGACGCCACGTATAAAAGTATAAAACTTGATTTACGAACTTGACTGTCTTGACATCTTCCGACGACGATATATTGCATTTTCACTGCCTTTTCACGATCTTTTTGAACACAAATCTTCATTCACCGTATAACCCGACAAAACACGTACTTTTCTTTTAATTCAAATGCAGATATTTAGTATTTACCATATCTAGTTACCAGGGCCAAATTTTCCAATGCCGCGCATGATCGACGACGTTGATCCTGAATATATATATATATACAAGGAAACTGAAAGTGATTTTACATTACGCCTGGAATCCGTGATGAGGGACTAAACGCCGGTCGATATTATCACCTCGCCCTCAGGCCTTCGGCCTTAAACTCGCAGCACGTGTTTTATCAGATCTAAAACACTCGAGCTACGCCCTCGTGCTTTATATCTGATAAAACACTGCTGCTCGTTTATTAAACAATACATAACATATATATATATATATATATATATATATATATATATATATATATATATATATATATATATATATATATATATATATATATATATATATATATATATATATTACATAATATAATACATATGTATATACATTTTATAATTAATATTCTTATAGTTTATTTGTAATTTAGTACTTTTTATACAGATGAAGAGCCACTTTTTGTGGATATGCTGTCAATAAATCATTTATTATTATTATTATTATTATTATTATTATTATTATGTTCGTTAATATATATATATTTATATATATATTTTATATATATGTTAATCCCCTCGCCCAGCGCGAAGCGCCGGCCGAAGGCCGAAGGCCTGAGGGCGAGGGTGCTAATATCGACCGGTGTTTAGTCCCTTATCACGTGAGATGAAAGGCCGCTCCTAGATCTAGGATGGAGTTTATTTGTTTATATATATATATGATAAACCGCCGTCCGCGCGACAATTGAAAATTTGGTCCTGGTAACTAGATACTCAGATTTGAATTAATATTTAAATTGAACCGTCACATGATTCAAAGGCTTTTTTCCAAAAGAGACAGAGTATGTATTTTGACTCGCTAATTCCAAATCTGTTTTCAGAATTGAAAACGGTTATATATTGATCGAGATATTCAAAATAATATACGACGAAGTGAAGCCGGCTTATCATAGCCGACAAATCCGACCAATTTCTAAGTACATAAACCATTTTTACGAATGGTATTCACGTTCTCGTAATATAGTAGACACATATGTTATGTATTTTGACTCGCTAATTCCAAATCTGTTTTCAGAATTGAAAACGGTTAAATATTGATCGAGATAACGTTCAAAATAATATTGACCGACTTATAGCGACTAAAGCCGACTAATTTCTAAGTACATAAACCATTTTTACGAAGGGTATTCACGTTCTCGTAATATAGTAGACACATATGTGATGTATTTTGACTCGCTAATTCCAAATCTGTTTTCAGAATTGAAAACGGTTATATATTGATCGAGATATTCAAAATAATATACGATAAAGTGACCGGCTTATCATAGCCGACAAATCCGACTAATTTCTAAGTACATAAACCATTTGGTACAATTATAGAATACCCCGCATGTGAAAATGGTATGTAGACTGGCTACGTGGCTACGCGGATACGCGGTAGCTACTGTATAGCTATAGGTACAACGGTATGTTTCTCTCGTGAGTCTATTTATTAAGGACCACAAGTATGGGATACGTTGACAAGTATGGGCAAGTGTCTTAAACGTTGTTAAGCAGGGGGTTAGAAAACTAATTAGGCGGGGGTTAGGGTTAGAAAACTAGTTAGGCGGGGGGTTAGGGTTAGGACATTTGCTGTTTTGGGGATTACTTCCGTAAAGTACTCCCAGAAGGCTTAGAATATCTTGCAGCCCCCGCTAGGACTTAGACTTACAACCCATTAAGACTATGCGATACGGGTGCACACACAGGGGTATAGGTAATTGCTGCTGCTTTATTGTGAATATATTGGTTTCATTTGAAGTTTGTTTCTTAGAAGGAAGTATAGTTAGGAATATTAGTTGGGTTTATTTCTTTTTAAAGATCCTAATTTTCAAAGGGGTATAAGTATTTTATATCTTCTAGAAAAGTCCAAAATAAATCGTCTCCGCCATGAGTATATCTCCAGATGAATTCGGCTAAATACGAAGAATAGTGATGTTTTCTTCTGCCATGGGTTGGTAAACTGGCCTTAAGTTGCCGCCAATGGCCTTCGATCTTGTTCGTATGTGCACCTTCATCGTTGACAAATTCTTGGGAATGATTTACAGTTTCGTGAGTGTAGCCATGTTTCTCCAGGTTGATGTAGGCTTTCCAACAATCCGATATAATAATAGAACCGGGTTCTATCCACTTTTGTATGAGGGGTAGTAAAGTTTTTTCGGATCTGTCTTCAACGGCTATTATAAATTATTTTCTGCTGTCCTCTTCGATACCTCCGAATACCCATTGTCCCTCGACGAAGTGACCCCGATGGTACTTGCGTTTGCCTATTTTGGATTCATCGATCTGGACTCTTTTACCTATTCCACCGAGTTTTTCGGATTTTTCGGCTATTGAAATTTCGCAGACTTCTCTGCAAAACATGCACCAATCTACTGCTGTATTTGGACTTAGTCGAAGTTGCTGGGTAATTTGGGACTGTTTTAGGCCAATAGTCCACCAGTAAGTGATTTTTAGTATTTCTTCTAGTGTCAGATTACTTTTCTCGAACCATGTCGCTTAACTGGTTTGCCGCGACACTGGTATTTGAAGCCATCGGATCTGTCATCACATCGCACGCATCGCATCATTTCTTTGCAGTGAGGGCAAACAACTTGCTTTGGCAAAAGACCAATATTTTTGGCCCACTCTATTAAAGTTTCCTTGTTAGCAAGGAAGTTTTCATTAAGTTCATCGTATGTGAGTTGTTTACTTGCGCAGAACGAATCTCTGTGGTAGCTGCTTAAATGGTTGACCGGGACTTGAGTTTGTTGTGCTTTAAGGCTTGAGAAAGGCGTACCAACTTGGATGGCTATGTTTCGGGTGATCTTCACTTTGTACATCTTGAATTGCTATAGTGTAAAGGTGATGTTACACAGACAATTTTTAACGACAATGTTTAATGCAAATAAGCTTGCACAAAACGTGTCAACCTTTTGTGCAAGCTTATTTGCATTACAAATTGTCCTGTGTAACATCACCTTTTATAGAGTTGAAATTCCCAATTATTTGAATAGAGCGCTAATTTGGTGTAGAGTGAATAATTATGGTGTAGTTGTGAAGTTCCCACGAGATTACATGTATGTCGAAAATGTTGTGGTCTTATAATATTTAAGCCTGTTTACAATATTTGAACAAATTTGGATTCGGTTTTAGTGTAGCCTAGTGAACACAAATGGCGTGTTCGAAGATCAGCAGATTAAGAAGGCAACACGAAAATACATGGGCGGACTTGCACCGTCGTTTGATGTCTATGCCCTTTGATTATGGTAGACTATTCCCTGAAAACGTATTTGAATTTATTGAACAGAGTGCCCTTTCTATGAGTTCGTGTGTTGGATATTTGGTGCCGTGTTTATTGAGTACAACGGCGTTCGTCATGGGCTTGAACTCCTTAATTTCCAAATAAAGCCGGTGTTTTCCATGTAACTTATATGTCATGGTCATTGGCCCTCCGACAACCGGGAAGTCTCAAGCGATGAAGAATTGTGCTGTAGACCCTGTTATAACCTTAAGAGATAACTGTGATATTGGAAACTTTCTAATTGAGCGGTGTGCTTCTTCGGGGCTTGTTAAGACACTCGCAGAACAAAAAAAAGCCATTGTTCTTTCACCCGAACTATTTGACGTCCTTAACAAAATACTGAAAAATGATGAGGAAAATGGGTCTGGTGAAGTACAGATGTTGTGCGAGTTATTTTCGGGAGAGCGAACGTCGTATAGATTTGCTTCTGAGTCTACCAGGGAAATTCCGGCGAACATTCCACTTGTTATACTTGGAACTACACAGCTACCATTTGCAGCCCAGGTAATAAGTAGGCTAGACCAAGGTCATGGTCTCCTTGATCGCTTCTTGTTCTTCGTTCCATCTTGCTTAAGGCCTACTCCAGAGCAAACGTTAGTTGCTAAATCAAGACTTTGTGATGTAAATGTGAAGTCTTTCAGTGAGATATTTTGGGCAATGCACGAGGAGCACTTGAGTAAAGTGGACTATGCATTCACCGACAGCGCAAAGCAGATGCTGATGACATTACATTAGAGGGTGAATTCATTCAAGAGTTGAATGACTCTTTGACAGAGGGAATCGCGGCGCCGAAGTCGAAAAAAGTTGACCTGCTTCAGCGTTTGGCGGTGAGTTTGCACGTGTTTAATTACATAGCTTCGAAGCTTCTCCGCTGTCGTAAGCCAGGCGAGCCGCCTAAAGATGTTGGTATCGAGACCGTCAAAAAAGCTTTGTGTTACTTGGAGTATTCATTAGCGCAGAAAGAAGTGATAGTCGATGTAAGTATTCATTATGTAATATTATCATCACCCGTAATATTCGGGTATCGCGGATGTTATTTGGAGTTAAGACTTAACTCTTAAGGTAGTTTGCATGTTAGATATTTCAATACTATTTCTGAAACGTATTTTCACTATTTTGTGATGGTTGCTATAGGTTATTTTGTGTTTATTTTAGTGTGTAGGAAGCTTGTCTGGTAATCTCGTGGAAACGGAAAAAAAGCAGCCATCAACAATGGAAAGAAAGATGTGTGTTCTTAGATTTCCTGGACGAATCGTCACGCTAAGGGGTTACAAGCAGGCGTCATCTCGCAAGGTTCGTACAACTACGATGTCTGAGTTCGACGAAGCGATTGAAGAATTGAAGAGTCAGGGGTATGGTCGTGTGGTGAAAATTCGTGCGCCGAGAAGTGCTAAAGAAAGCACGATATTTATCAAGTCTAGCCCGGAGGTACTGCTTCCGGAAAGTCTCATTCCTTTGGAAGAATATCGCAAACGTTATGCTATTGAAGTTCACTCTAGTATTACGGATGGGATGAAGCGTGTCTTGATTGAGAAAGGCCATGTTGAAAAGGACTTTTTTAATATTATTAGTGTGTAATTAAGAAGCAACACTTCTCCACAGTGTTGAATGAGATTTAATAAATTATGAGAACAAGTGTTGTTATGTAGCCATGTAGCGGAGTATGAGGCGCCGTGTGTTGCATAATTCAAACCTTTTTCTTCGCTCAACTGAAAAGCTCACAACACATGTTGAAATGCCAAAACCATGCATTTCACCATGTGAAATACACACAACACATGTTGAATAGCGAAATTAATGCTAAAAATGATTATTTTACTCAATTTTTGCGTGAATTTCAGTCTATTTTTGTGCAGATTTCAGTCTATTCTTCTGCCAATTTCAGTCTATTTTTTTACTGATAAAACTCTGATGATTGGGGTGACTGTAAGCGCCCTCATGTAACATACCGACTAGCTAGGAATTCAGTCTGTTTTTTTGTAAATCTCAGTGTGTTTTTTGTGCGAATTTCAGTCTATTTTTGTGCCAATTTCAGTCTATTTTTGTGCCAATTGGCACACTGTTCGAACACCGGACTGAGATTTACAAAAAAACAGACTGAAATTCGCACAAAAACACACTGAGATTTACAAAAAAACAGACTGAATTCCTAGCTAGTCGGTATGTTACATGAGGGCGCTTACAGTCACCCCAATCATCAGAGTTTTATCAGTAAAAAAATAGACTGAAATTGGCACAAGAATAGAGTGACTGAAATCTGCACAAAAATAGACTGAAATTCACGCAAAAATTGAGTAAAATAATCATTTTTAGCATTAATTTCGCTATTCAACATGTGTTGTGTGTATTTTCACATGGTGAAATGCATGGTATGTGTTGTGAGCTTTTCAGTTGAGCGAAGAAAAAGGTTTGAATTATGCAACACACGGCGCCTCATAGCGGAGTGTGCACAGAGGTCAAACGTCCGCAATGTTTACTGACCTATTGATGACTTATAGTACTTTGTAATTGTGACGCAATTTTTGTAGAATGTGCGGACGTTTTGTAATCATCTGTATTAAAACGAAATGAATATTATACAAAATGTATACATTGTTTGAACAATGCGTGTCTGTGTGAATATTTGGGTTATTGTTAGGGTTAATTAGGTTATGGTTAGTGTTAAAGTAAAGTTAAGTTGCCGTAGGCGCGTAGCGACGTAGCCACGTAGCCACATAGGCGCGTAGCCACGTAGGCGCGTAGCCACGTAGGCGCGTAGGCGCTTAGCCACGTAGCCACGTAGCCGCGTAGCCGCGTAGCCACGTAGCCACGTAGGCGCGTAGCCACGTAGGCACGTAGGCGCGTAGCCACGTAGCCGCGTAGCCACGTAGCCACGTAGCCACGTAGGCGCGTAGCCACGTAGGCGCGTAGCCACGTAGGCACGTAGGCGCGTAGCCGTGTAGGCGCGTAGGTGCGAATGTGCCTAGGCGCGAAGTAGGAAACGTATAGCCACGTAGCGGTTGACAGGGTAAATTTCAATTGCAGGGTATTCTATAGTTGCTCCAACCATTTTTACGAACGGTATTCACGTTCTCGTAATATAGTAGACACATATGTTATGTATTTTGACTCGCTAATTCCAAATCTGTTTTCAGAATTGAAAACGGTTAAATATTGATCGAGGTAACGTTCAAAATAATATTGAGCGGCTTATAGCATACATGTCCAATACTGTCGAATAAATTCCATTCGTACGATTCGTACGATTCGTGAAACCGTAACTTGATACCGCATGATGCTGAGTATAGGAAGTAAGGAGAGTAGGAAGTAAGGGCAGATTCGTCAGTCTAATCGTCCGATTTGTCCGATCGTGAAATTGGTGACGTTAACATGGTTACGCTGCATGTGACTTAGGTAGAAGAGGTACAGGGAAAAGTCCGTCCAATCGTCCGATTCGTCCGATTTGTCCGATCGTGACGAATCGTAAAATTGGTGACGTTTACATGGTTACGCTGCATATATACTCCTAACATTACATCACTATCATGTGTTATTGCTTCGTTCTATTTATAATCCACGTCGCAAGCGTGCCTCAGCGGCGGTCATCTTCAGAGTCATCTGACCGCCGCTGAGGCCGTCGAAACGTCAGTCACCAACAACAGTCTTTCTCAAGACTACAACAACCTGCACGATCAACTTCACACATCTAATATGCATATATCACTTATTGCCAACATATTTTTATCACTTATTCCCAACATATCACTATCATATATGTTATTGCTTCGTTCTATTTATAAACCACGCAGCATTGCCAATATATCATCAGCAATTAATATTCATCACTTTTAGTGATCATGAGCCGATCATTTACCGATCCCATAAATTTCGATACGATTTACTATCTGATCGACCGATTTATCGCTGCAGGTTACCGATATATTGGGGACAAACTTCACTTCGCATTAGGCTTCATGTTTGCGTCGGTTCGAAGGGCGGATGAGCTGGGGTGTCAATGCAATCTGACTATTTGAGACTGTTGCTCACATGTCTCTGGCTTTTAAAATGCGTTCAACTACAATCGCGTAATTTTAGAAAGAAAAAAACAACAACATTCTAAATTTTCCAGAGTGAAAATACACTTGCAACGTTCTACTTCTGGAAGATATTGTATATTATGGTAGGTGATGAAGAATCTACTTTTCGTCTACAAAATCAAATTAACACACTAATTCGTGCCAATCAACTTAATGCTGTTCAAAAAGAGAACCAAAAACATAAAACTGGAACAAAGAAATGGTGGAACAATGTTAATAACATTACTGGCAGGAAAGAGAAGAATTCTGCACCTGTTAGCTCTCTGATTGATCCGAATGTTATAAATGCCTACTTTCAAACTATTAACACTGACCCTAATTATTCAGCTCCTCAGTTACTAGAAATTCCAGAAGGAACTAGAATTCCGTTTCTTTCTATTGATATTGTCTATAACTTCTTAAGAAAACAGAAGCGTTCATCATCTGGCCCGGACGATCTACCATATTGGTTCTGGAAGACATACGCAGCTGAATTAGCTCCAGCTATAACAGAAATATTTAACGTATCTCTGAAAGTTGGAAAAGTCCCTGAAGTATGGAAGAGAGCAAATGTAGTTCCAATACCAAAAGAAAATGTTATCAACTCAAGTTCTCAACTGAGACCTATCTCACTAACAGATATCATAATGAGACTATTTGAGAGATGTATATATAAAAATGAGATTGCAGATGTTATATATTATTCAATCGATTCTGACCAATACGCATATAAAGTAGGACACAACTCAACGATGGCTCTAATTAAATGTCAACATACGTGGTTGAAAGGGTTGGATAATGGTGCCAAATACGTGAGAGTACTATCATTTGACTTTAGCAAGGCTTTTGACAGTGTTCCACATGACATACTATTTGAAAAAGTTAAGAAATTGCCTTTTAACCCGTACATCATAAATTGGATGATTGATTTCTTAAAAGATCGCAAACAGAGAGTAACGGTTGATGGCATCACAACTGAGTTCTTGAAAATTAATCGTGGCGTGCCTCAGGGAACTGTTCTAGGCCCGATACTATTTTCAATAATGGTAAATGACATTAAATCAGTAAATCCAATTAATGAACTCTGTAAATTCGCTGATGATATAACAATAGAAGTCCTGGGCTATGATGAGGATGATACAGGTACAGAAGAGGTAGAAAATATGAAATCATGGTCAGATGAAAACCGAATGGTGCTGAATATGAACAAAACATATGAAATGATTGTTCGTGGGAGAACATCGATACCTCTACCCAGTTGCATTCCGTCCATCAAACGGAAAACATGGCTCAAGATACTTGGAGTTACCCTTGAGGAAATACCAGAAAATTGGGATAGACACTTCGAAGAGATGCTCAAAAAAGCGAGTGGAAGAATGTACATTTTACGAGTGTGTAAATATTATGGTTTTACAACAAAGCAGTTAGAACTTCTCTTTCAGAGTTTAATAATGTCATTATTCACCTTTGGAATTGAACTTTGGGGAGGAGCATCCTATACTAAATACATCAGTCAGATTGATAAGTTTGTAAATCGTGCATACCGTAATAGGTACGTAACAGAGAAATCTAATTTTAGAGAAATAATAAATAAGAGAGACAAGAGGTTATGGAATAAAATATTAGATGATGGAAATAATGCATTAAGAGAACTTTTACCCAACAAATTAAATCGAACTTTAAGGCAAAGGGGACATGACTTTGAACTGCCTTTAGTGAAAACTGAAAGATTTAAAAAATCTTTTGTAAATAGATGTCTTTTCAATTTTATCTAGTGTATGATATTTTAATAATTTTTAACAATACTGTAGAATTTTACTAGTTTTATTAAATTATTGATGTAAATAACTAATGAAGAAAAATAGACTACATACCTTATTTTTTATAATTCCATGTAAACTCGGACGTGTGTTTCGAGTATTGATTAATAAAGACTATTATTATTATTATTATTATTATTATTATTATTGGGCAAAGATGTGTCGGTAACTACGAATGACGGAAGTCGCAACTCAAAAAATTGTCTCACCTATAACGAGAAATATGTCATTCGCCACATCAAATTCATTATGGAAGAATATATCCGTCGCGTTTTTCTTGACAAACAAAAGGAAATGTTACAAGTAGAAAAGCGATAATGATATTTATATCGGGACCGCCGATATATGCCGATATATGTTGACGCGATCGGCCGATAACCCATCAGCCTGAATGTTGTCGGTTGTCAGCTTCTATCGATTAATTTCCGATTATCTGTTCATCCCTAATTACTTTCACAAGCGCTTTATTATAAACTTCAAGTCATGGTACGGTATTACTTATAACTACAAGTGATTAAAGATTGTGTAAGTCCATTCGACGCATGTGGACGAGCAAGTGGTGAATGAACATTGGTTTATAAACATAAAATTATGCTGTAACGAATTATGAAAATAAATAAAGCTAATAAATATATTACAGCGTCTTAAGTTCAATTCAGAAATATTACAAACGTCAAGTTCGATTTTCCAAAAGTATCGCTTGAATGGAAAATTTACAACTTCGCGAGGCTTGCTCGTTTCGAGTAAATGTTGTTCGAATTAGATGTATGGCGTTCAAATGGTCATACTGAATTTTGACATTATAAACGCGCCATATCATCACCGTATGTTATTTGAATATTAGAAGGCTATAATTTGCTATATTATCGCCTTGATACATGGTTTAGATTGTTATCGAGTGGAACACGGCAACAAACGATACTACCGAAGGATACATGATAACCTCAATGTTTTTGACAACTGTGACATCGGATGCCGCATGATTTACGTATGCTATTCTAATATTAGAAAGGTAATCCCGTTCGTTTGTACGATTTGAAATATGACCGCCAGATAAGTCGTTCAATTCAGCAAATATTATGAACGTGATATTCGATTTGGCCCGACCTCGTACCCACTGCTCCTGGTGTCAGTCCCGAGGCAGCAAGACTCCACTCCTAGTCTTATATTATGTTATTAGGGTATGAGCAACACAAATCAAAGTTGAAACATGAGAACCAAGATAAAATAGCATTCGTACGTCATTGTGTTAAAATGATCGTATATAGGTATATAAGTCGAAAACTCTAAGGATTTCAGATCAACATACGCATACGCTTTCATTATTTACTCCGGTAATTTATTAAAAAAGGTAAAGTTTTATCTTGATTTCTTTTAGCTGTAAAGCACAGTAACCCATGACATGCAAGATTAGAATGCGTTCTCCCTCGTCGAACGCAATAATTACATGCCTTTTCAAAACATCCAAAACTCCTAAAAACTATCCATTCCCAAATGCCATTATATACTTTGCTTTCACACATTTACATAACATATCATCAATTTCCCCTTGACTATTCAATACCATTTGCCTTTAAGTGCGAAAATTAACATGTCGGCAAATAAAACCATTTGTATTTCTTCCTTTTCAATTTTTCCACGATAAAATATATTTGCCTTGCTCTTTTCTTTTCTTTCCCAACATTTACTCCACTACACTGATCACCTACTTTCCAATTACATTAGGCGCCCAGCCATCCCATTAAAAACAATGTTACTTTAAAAGTTTCTTCATCGCAGATCGCCTTTGCCTAGAAAGCCTTCTGCATCCACCATGCGGCCGGCCAAACGCGAACCCGGTGAAACAAATCTCCGTCCAATAATTCCAGTAATTATCTTCTCTCTTTAACTACTTCTTCCTTCCTGTAATTCTGCATCTCCGAATCGAACAAATTCTTTAACGACATTTTATTTCCTCACGAAATTTATCTTCAAGTCACCAAATGTAGTCTAACCTTAAAATACCTATCACAATAAACCTTCGCAATCTTATCCATACCGCCCCACATTGCCTACTTCTATATTGTCTCATGAAAATCCGACACCTTTCCTTCAAATATTTTACACTCACTTTGCCCAACGCTAAATACGCCCCATCAACTCGTTCTGTTTCTCAAATGTAACTAATTACACCTTTCCCAGCTACGCATGAAAACCACAACATCACTATTAACACGCCACTTTTATGGGCGGCCGTTACCACCAAAAAGATAGTGAAACGAGATAGGATATTGTGAAATTAAAGTTTATTAGATAAAAGCCATTGCAACCCTACCACTTCTAACACTTTTTAACTGAAGATTCTACTTCTTTAAAATTAAATATTCCTTTCGCATGTTTTACAATCCTCCCTCTTACACTTAGTACTGCAGTTAAATTTCACTACAGGCGGTCTTATATTTTAATGTTTAAAGTAAGACGCGTAATATTTTGATCTTAAACTGTCTTTATTTAGTAGCCAGAAGTATACAATGCTTTTCACTGTATTACATTTACAATGTTCAACATATAAAGATGTAAATTACGCAAACCGATGAACGCGAATTGAACATGCAAACTCAAAAGCACGCAACACATCAATTGAATGCTTCAATAATAAATCGGGATATCGAAACCAATAGCAATTGTTCATAACAATTTTAAAACTTTTATATTCAACTTTCTTCAATTCATATATTTAACAAAATAGAGATATATTATACGTGCCTTTAAAAATAAGAACGATGCGAATATACACAATCACGCAAGGTATTAGTTTTACGATTCTAGTATACAAAGTGGTAAAGGTAGACATTTAATACGATGATCATTCCCGCCATTTTTCCCCGCCCGCCATTTTTCCCGCCCGCATGAGAGCCCGCAATTTTTTACGCCCGCCATTTTTCCCTCCCGCATGAGAGAGATGCCTGCGGAGGAGGCTAGATGATCATATACATTGTACGCGCACCAAGCACATTTATAGCAACAATAACGCCATGTCATGCCTTGCGGAGTCGGTGCTAGTGCATGGGCATCGTTGATATGTTTTGAAAATATTGTCGTTACTATCGAGTCACAGACGTCTCTCTCAATTGCGAGACTCCCATTACACAATCATTTTCGTAATCAACTCCATAACGCAACAGCCAACAACCCTAGAGTTAGTTCGTCGAGTTAGGATTCCAGTTACGATTCGTTTTAAAATTAAATTCAACGCGCATTTCAATTGCCTGACTCCTGAATATAATATTGCGTATAAGAAGAGTATCCGCGTTTGGCGCGGTGTTGCACGGCAGCATCGTCAACCATGATACAATAAAGATCGTTTTATTGTATTAAATAAACGGATCTCAGCAGTTATCAACCAAAATAGAACGAACTCTTTAAAGGATGTTGGTACACGAGATTGGTGGAAAAGAGTGGACAATATATCGCGGCGCCGGTCAGAGAGCTGTTACCTCTCTCGATCATAATTCACTTCGTGCAGACTTAAATACTTACTTTGGCAATGTGTGCACAGATAACAGCTATGTAAATCCACAACCGCAGGACATTGGTGACGATGTAGAAATCCCAACGGTTAATGAATGGCAAGTGTGGAATTCTCTTCGACATATCAAAAGGACAGCTATGGGCCCAGATTCCATACCGTATATACTGTTTGGAAGGATCATGCTGAGCTATTAACTCCAGTATTGACGAGTGTGGATTCTGTCACTTTAAAACTCATACTTGGCCTGTTTCTTGAAAAAGATCTAACATCGATCCACTGCCAAAAGTTGAGACACCAAATGAGAATAATGATTATCGAGGTAGTAAATATAACACCTGTTATAGCAAGAGCTTTTGAAAATATTGTGATGAGAGTGAATGCTAAGGATAGCATCGAACAGCATTTGAAGGCATCTCAGTTTGCATACAGGGAAGGTGGTAGCTGTACTGATGCATTAGTGGCGGTTCAACATACTGTTAATCAATACCTTGATAATCCAGAATGTAAAGCTGTTCGTATTTTTGCCATGGATTTCAGTAAGGCTTTCGACAGTGTAAAACATAATTTATATCTCCAGTCTGGAACGACAATGACACTTCGGACGAGATGGTACAACAGTTTTTGGAGTGGTCAAGTCGTAATTGTATGAAGAGTAATCCTACTAAATGTAAAGAGCTTATTATTCGGAAGAAAGGTTGCACTGAAATGTTTCCTTTGGTATCCCTCAAAAGCCATCTATCGTTATGTTAGGAGTCACATTCCAAGAAGATATCAGATTTACAATTCATGTTTATGAAGAACTAAAAAAGGCTAACAAGTGCCTTTTCATCCTATAAGATCGTTACGCAAGGAAGGCTATAATCAGAAAGAGATTGATCATTTATTTATTACCTTAGTACTACCAAATATTACATATGCTCTTCCAGTATATGGTGCTTCTAAATCTGAACTTACAAAAATTGAATGCTTTTTGCGAAGATGTTATAAACGCAAATATATTTCGAGGGAAATTAGTGTGCAGGAACTGTTAGAAAAGCAAGATAGAAAACTTTTTACCACGGTCGCGCAAATTGAACAGCACCCGTTACGGAACTTATTGCCAAAGAAGAAGGTTAATAGATATGAACTTAGAAATAAATCTAGTAACTTCCCAAAGATTAATACAGATCGTTTCAAAAATTCTTATATCATGGCCAGAAATTGTGGACATTGAGCCTGCGCTATTTGTGTAGCAGCATTACGCTTAAAACTCCATTTAACCCTCCGTATCCCCGTTGATCATATTACGACCCATGCGTTTAATTTATTCATCTCAAATGTCAGACTCAAATCTGACTTCCAAGCATGCTCGTCTAATGTGTTAGTAAAGTAATTACGCCGGTGTTATACCTTGTCATCGCAAAGACACCGATAGCATTGGAAAGCTACGTTTTCACTAAGTATTCTTATCCAAACCATAGTAAACTTTGAACAATGCTGCGGATTATACTGCGAAGGAAAGCCGTGTGTTTGAAGGTAAAGTAAGATGACACGTTGTTTTGCCGGTTGGCAATGTCCTATGTTTTGAAGATTCAAAACGAAAAAGTACGGCCGTTATTTCGAATGTTTCAACCTAACATAACAAATAATATCAAGCAATCATTTAATAATGAGAAACGATTGCGGCAACTAAAAATAGTTACCCACGGAATGTAAAACAACGCAATAACTGTGAGTCCGTGTAATATTCCTATTCAAACTATAGGGGCGACGCTTGAAAATTAATGTTTAAAAAGTACGGCGAGTTTGAAGGCTAACAAACATTTGTGTTGTTGAGACGCATTCAGATCACCTGTTCATTCTGTTTCAATTGCGGCAAACTTTGAAACTAACTTAGAAGCTATTCAATTTGGCGAATTTATAATTACGCCATCACAAGGCGAATTATTTCGCGCACGCGCAATACGAATGTCCGTCATTTCTGGCCATGTAACCGTCTAATTTTTAAATATAATTTAGTACTGTAGCTTGAATGTAGAAATAAGTCTAGTAACTTTCTAAAGATTAATACAAATTGTTTCAAAATTCTTATATTAACTGTCTAATTTTAAATATACCAGTTAGCTTTGTAAATAGGTATAGGTTCTATCCTTGTAAATTAATTAGTTTACTAATATGATGTAACATAAGATATGTATTTTTTATCTTGTGATGAAATAAAGACATTTATTATTATTATTTATTATTATGAAGTTTGAAATTGGCACCACTATTTTGCATTCAAAAGCGTTTAGGAATGTGAAAATTAAAAAATACAGATACGGATGGCTATAATTTATATTGATCGTGGGCAACCGCCATAGAACAGCTAATCAAAGGTCAAAGACTGGTATCGAAAATAATATATTCAAAGTATTGCCAGTATTACACACTGTACTCATTAGATTCGACAAAATGAAATTTGAACATTGAGATTTACCTACAATACTGAATGCGTGTTTAGTCAGATAAAATTAAAAGGTTCGACTTTTTGCCCTTATAAATCCGCCATTTTGAATTTTCGTAATCGCGTAACTTTTTCGACAGACAAGAAGATAGGAGCTAGCACACATTGTAAATATTGCCGGCGGCAAGAGAATATGACACATATATACATTTATATTTTTTATTGCTGCCACCCACCCTACCCCGTTAGGAGAGATTTGAGGCAATGATTCGCGTCGACCGAAACTGCCGTAAAGTTCACCGGTTTTTAATGACGATAACTTTAGACACCGCATATTCGTATGCGTCTTTACACAGAAAGATATGAAAGAAATCCTAACTCGAATCCTATGGTATAATCGGCCTCCCATAAAAAGAACTCGTTCGAATTGCATTTTCTGTTGAATTGAAAATAATCAATGTAAATACAGTTTAACAAAGCAAAAAAATGGTCAGTGAGCAAAAATGAACCCCCTTCTCTGCTCCCCCCTACCCCCCTCAATGAGAGGAATTATGTAACGGTTACCCGAAGCAGAGTCTCTGCAGAGATCCCACCCGCACCGGTCCACCCGCACGAGAGCTCATACTTTTAAATATATACGCAAGCTATCTATACACCACAAAGACAATACGTTCTATGCATGTGTGTCAAAAAGGTCAAAATTCACCGTGTTTAGAAATGTAGGAAATAATTCACCAAATTGGCTTAAAATTTGATATGTGTGTTGTTTAGCCGACTTACAACGATGATGAAAAATTCAGGCGAAAATATAAAATTGATCGATGCGAAAAAATATCGGCAATTGTATATTAACTCTTTCCCGACCGGCGCAGTTAAAACGGGTCGTTGAAGACCCGCAAAGTCGTCAATCGAAAAACACGGCACACGGTAACGCAAGATGAAAAATTGAAATTCGACAAGTGCCAGGAACATGAAATCCACACACACGCCAAGTTTGATTTGATTTCATAAACACCTCTGCGATTGGTGGCATTTTGAGTTTTCAAGATGCTACGCGGGCGTGCAAGATGGCCTTTTCTAGAAAAATGTAAATTGTTCAACCTGATTTCTGATAATTAATGCTAATTTATATTAACATAATGTGTTTTGTTCGGGAAATTTAAAAGCACAAGTAAAGCCGGTTTATTGGGCTTCCAGAAAATGTATAGCTTTCGCAACAGTTATGGTTATTTCAAGAGATATCAATAGAACAACGTGGTCGTTCAATTTTTGATGTTTTACATCCGTAGGGAAAGAGTTAATAAGCAATAATAGGTAAATTGAAAATAATCGAAGAAAAAGCGTGAAAGGAAAAGCAGTTTATTATCTGTTGAATTGAAAATAATCAATGTAAATAAAGTTTAACAAAGCAAAAAAATGGTCAGTGAGATAAAAAAAAACCCTTCTCTGCTACCCCTACCCCCCTCAATGAGAGGAATTATGTAAGGGTTACCCGAAGCAGAGTCTCTGCAGAGATCCCACCCGCACAGGTCCACCCGCACGGGAGCTCATACTTTTAAATATATACGCAAGCTATCTATACACCACAAAGACAATACGTTCTATGCATGTGGGTCAAAAAGGTCAAAATTCTCCGTGTTTAGAAATGTAGGAAATAATTCACCAAATTGGCTTAAAATTTAATATGTGTGTTGTTTAGCCGACTTACAACGATGATGAAAAATTCAGGCGAAAATATAAAATTGATCGATGAAAAAATATCGGCCATTGTATATTAACTCTTTCCCGACCGGCGCAGTTAAAACGGGTCGTTGAAGACCCGCAAAGTCGTCAATCGAAAAACACGGCACACGGTAACGCAAGATGAAAAATTGAAATTCGACAAGCGCCAGGAACATGAAATCCACGCACACGCCAAGTTTGATTTGATTTCATAAACACCTCTGCGATTGGTGGCATTTTGAGTTTTCAAGATGCTACGCGGGCGTGCAAGATGGCCTTTTCTAGAAAAATGTAAATTGTTCAACCTGATTTATGATAATTAATGCTAATTTATATTAACATAATGTGTTTTGTTCGGGAAATTTAAAAGCACAAGTAAAGCCGGTTTATTGGGCTTCCAGAAAATGTATAGCTTTCGCAACAGTTATGGTTATTTCAAGAGATATCAATAGAACAACGTGGTCGTTCAATTTTTGATGTTTTTCATCCGTAGGGAAAGAGTTAATAAGCAATAATAGGTAAATTGAAAATAATCGAAGAAAAAGCGTGAAAGGAAAAGCAATTTATTATCTGTTGAATTGAAAATAATCAATGTAAATAAAGTTTAACAAAGCAAAAAAATGGTCAGTGAGATTAAAAAAAACCCTTCTCTGCTCCCCCTACCCCCCTCAATGAGAGGAATTATGTAAGGGTTACCCGAAGCAGAGTCTCTGCAGAGATCCCACCCGCACCGGTCCACCCGCACGGGAGCTCATACTTTTAAATATATACGCAAGCTATCTATACACCACAAAGACAATACGTTCTATGCATGTGGGTCAAAAAGGTCAACATTCTCCGTGTTTAGAAATGTAGGAAATAATTCACCAAATTGGCTTAAAATTTGATATGTGTGTTGTTTAGCCGACTTACAACGATGATGAAAAATTCAGGCGAAAATATAAAATTGATCGATGAAAAAATATCGGCCATTGTATATTAACTCTTTCCCGACCGGCGCAGTTAAAACGGGTCGTTGAAGACCCGCAAAGTCGTCAATCGAAAAACACGGCACACGGTAACGCAAGATGAAAAATTGAAATTCGACAAGCGCCAGGAACATGAAATCCACGCACACGCCAAGTTTGATTTGATTTCATAAACACCTCTGCGATTGGTGGCATTTTGAGTTTTCAAGATGCTACGCGGGCGTGGAAGCAACCTCGTTCCCAGGCTCTTATCTTCGCCCTCCCCCTGCTGCGGAAAGACCCTGGTATTGATTGGTCACGTGTCTCCAAGAATATTGGAGATAAGCTATAAAATTATTTATGGTAGGGGGCTAATTTAGTTTTGTCAATAAGCTACGCATTTTGGTTTACGCGAGGAGCGAGAGTTGGATGAAATCGTTTAAAATTTGATGATAAAATTTAGCAAATTGGCCAGGATATACTCAAAATATCGCATGACAATTAAACAAGTCATTTTAGAGCCTCAAATTACATATCATATTTATAGCATAACCGGCATATATTATAAACGTTCTAATTCGGTTCAAAGGTCATTGAGCTAAATGTCTTCCAATGAAACACCGAAAAAATTCTACCGCGCGACTGGAAATTCTACTATAGATCCGCTGTCTTGTCGTCTTTGCCGAGCTTTTAGGGACGCTTCTCACTGCAAGAACTTATTTAAGCCATCAAATCGACCAGTGTTAAAGATTGCTGAACAATTGTGTGGCCATCGAATTGTCCAATAATCAAGTTTGCCCCATCTGTTGTGTAGAGCGTGCGACCGCAGACTTAAAAACATTTTGGAATATAAAAAAGTTATCTTGGACACGCAAGAGTCCTTTCACCAGCGACAGTCAAGTCAATCTCGAGTAAAAAGATGTATCGCTATATCGCCGTCTATTCCCGAACCTCCAACATCTCGTTTGGTTACAGCTGCGCCTTCAGCAAGAAACTCGCTGACATTTGCGTCGTGTGATGAAAATTCATCTAGATCTGTGAATCAGGCTGATTGTGAGGATATGGTGGATGTAATAGTCTACATATTAATTTGTGCAATATAAATGCTTTAGTATCAGTGAATTAGTATGCGAATGTGTCACTATAAAAGCTTCATTCAGTGCACGGAAAATATGTAAATGTAATGGACAAATGTTTAATTAATGACAATATGGTTGTCTTTGTTCTAGAAAAAAGAACTCCACATATTGGAAAAGGTGAACTTGGAGTTAATGGAGATTGCCAGGAAAGACGAACCATCTGTGTTGAGAGATACATCCTACCAAGGTTTATGCAAGGGGAATTGGATGGATGAGGTTAAAGGAGAACTCTTGACAAGATGTCCTGCTGTTGCAGAAATCCTGTCAATATTGCTTGATTGTTCTTTCACCACCCCAGGAAAGAAGCTACCGCCCATTTGCCTCATTTATGGAATGATTCTGTTTTTGAGATGTCGCCATATGAGCAGAATTCAAAGAATCAATACCGTTCTTCTGACAGAAGGCAAAGCATCAACAAACGTAGGATCAAATCTGTAAAGGGGAGGGTAGCTCAGGCATATGTGGTGGATTTGACCAATTGTTTTCACCCCACCATCAAGAATTTGATTATTACTTATGTAAATTTTGGCTGCAGGCCTGGAGGTACTGGGCCATATTTGATTTCAACCAATAACCAGATCATTGGATCTCATAAAAATAGTGCATAATATATTTAACTTATTGGTAATCCCTATATGGGATTATCTGAATACATTTGACATATATTTATAGTGGAACCATCAGGACAGTTAAAAAAGTCAAATCCCCCACATATACTAGACCCCCTAATTTGGGGCTTAACATTACTAGGTGCATACTAAGGGGGTATTTTGTGTGGGGCTGAGTTTAATAGTGGATGATTTTATTAATTGAGGTCAGAAGCCTGCGAAGGCTTAAGGTTTCTGACCTCAATACAGAAAATAATTATCTGATAATTAACAATAATACCGGTTTTAAACAGCAATGTCTGCTATTCATGATCAATAGTTTCAGCTATTTGGAAACTCTGGGGTTAGCCCACCAGATCTTGCTTTACCAACTCTGCATGTTATATGACACAGAGTACAATATTATGTTTTATCATGCAATAATATTCTTAGATTATCTGAAACTATGAAACACTGGTTTAATGGTGGTTTTCAGTTTAACTGCATGTTTTTTTGGCAGATGAAAATTGGTGGTTTTTAGTTGAACTTATAACAAATAATAATAATGAACAATTCTTTGTATTTCATTGACCGAGGCTCCTGTAATTTAAATGGCTCTATTTAATGGGAAGAGCTTTAAAAGCTTAGCCAATTTCTTTTATAATTACTGAGAGCCTATAGACCTCTTTCATAATGGCGGCCAGTTTAAATATTCTTTTATATGCATGCAAATTAGCCTTTCTGGCCTCGTTACAAAGCGACGATTCTTTGGAATTACAGACACACGAACGAGGTCAGAAAGGCTAATTTAAATGAATATAAAAGAATATTTGATTTGGGCGCCATTATGAAAGAGGTCTATGCATCATAATAAGTTGTTCACTTTTCTGCTATAGATGTGATTGTCAGTATATATTATACAAGCATGTATCGGTAATATATACATAACATGTACCAGTACTAAGTATATGTGTGTACCCTATACAGGTAGTGTAATAATGTACAACATTTTTGGGAATGGTAATTAAGTGTCTAAATAATATTATGTATTTTATTTATAGTTGTTTGAACGACTTAACAAGTATGGGTTGTGCCTCAGTCCAGCAAACAAGTATGTTGTACTTGACGACATTGGTAAACACTTTTTGGATCGAGCTGTAGAGTTGGTGAAAGCAGGGATGAAATTTGTTTACGTTGTTGACAACATCGACTGGGAAGAAAAGGTTCATGATATGAGAGAAATTCACCAAAACAAGAGTGTTCATGCATGTGCTACAAGCATGGTTTTTGATCGATTCCCACATGATGACTTGCTTGGCGATGATGGTCCACAGCAAGACATAAAAACTTGCAACTTTCGGGAAATTGTGAAGATGAGTGACCAAGACATGAAAACAATTCAAGATCGATACAGAACTTTTGTTGCAAGAATCCTTCTTGAAAATTTTCCACAATTTGTTGTTGCCAAGACCTACGTATCTGCAGAGGAACTGAATCACAAGTATTCAGATAAAACAGCCCTTCAGTCAGAAATCATGACTCTGCCTGTGTTGATGAAGGACGAGAAGAAGTACAGTGACTGTGTTGATGTACTTGACCAATTAGAAGAGTGGACACAGGAGATATACAAGGCAAGTGGTCTCTGTGAAGAACAGTAACCCTCATCAACCAACACCCACCCCTTGGTAGAGGTTCCCACACGACCAGATCAACCTCGTGCCCATGTCCCACCAGTTGCAGCAGACTCTGATCCATTACAAGGAGTAAAGGTTCCTTGTTTTGGTGACGAGTTGACAAGAGTAAGGTTTGCTGGTGCCCGAGATCTTCGTTCTGGATGTCACACAGCTAAACAGCGACTTGACCATCTCTATCCTTTTCGAATTGGTGGATGGCATACAAAGAGAAGTTTTTTAAAGGTAGTTTTTTCAACTTTGCATGTATATACCTTGTACAAAAACGTAATAAATACCTTAATAGCCAAACTAATACATATAAAGTGCCAATAATGAAGTTTCTGTGGAATGTACTAAAAGTCAATGCAAACAAAAAAAATGGAAAATGTTAGATGCATTTCCAGGCTTTCTAAAGGAAGAAAATTTAAACCTGTTGTTTATTGTTTCATTCAGAAAAATACACAACTAACTGCAAAATCAAACAGAATTTTAAACATTGCTTTTCAGGAATGTAAAACATTTAAAATTCTCAAATCGTGTAATTTGGACCCTACCCCCCTGTACATGTCATAACTTATACATACACAAATTAATTCACAATTTGCACTTTTTATAGTCGATCTTCAAGAGACTCTACAAAAACTCTGGCAGAGAGAATGGTACCTTGAGATACTTCCGTGAAGTGCTCAACAGAAGAAATGTGACACTTGACGTGAAGCATTATGAAGACTGTGAGCAGCTTTTCATGAATGTTGGTCGTGGCTACCTCATTGAAGCTCTGCTCGAGTTTTTCAAAATGCTGAATGTTGAAGAGTCACCAACAGAAAACAATCCCTTTCCTCACAATCTCCGCAATGCCCATGATGATGATAAGAAAGAGTACTTCATGGCAGTTTTGGACAAATTCCTTCATGAGTATGTTATCCAAACACCAGAAAGAAACACCTTGGTTGACAACACCCCGGATGATGACACCACCTTGGATGATGATACCCCAGATGATGATGCCCAAAATGATGATGTGAGAAGCTACTAAATCAACCTTCTGAAATCGTTTATGGTTCTTCTTGATTGCAAAGAGGCAGTGGCATCTGGAAATGGGGAGTATTTGGCATTAATTCAGAAAGAAATGCTGTATTACTTCTCGTCTGTTTCTGGATATAATGCATATGCGATTGAGATGCTGATCATCACCATCCAAAACGAAGTGATATTATCACCTGCAGAGGCACATCACTGCAAATGGGCAGCATTGGCAAACTGGAAGGGAGGTAAGAACAATAATATCGAAATTGATCTCCTTCAAGAGAACCGTAACAGTGACCTGAAAGGGTTAATTCGTTTAATGGGAGCCAATAAAACTGAGAAGGCTATTCAACGCATGAGTAAAGCTGCTGGAGGAGTGCGTAAAAGTATTGATGTGTTTGAAGACCAGGCTTCCATCAAACGAAAGTCATCAACACACTGGCACAAGTCCTCTTCCGATGATGAGAAGAAAGTCCTGTCAGCCTAAGAAAGATGAAACCCTTTTCTGTTGTGCCTGGAAGATCTCACAAATCTTTTGTTGGAATTTCACCGAACCCACTGAATTATTTGGATGAAGTAAAATTCTCCAAATAGTTGAAAAGACATCAGCATAACATTGCTCTCCATTTCCCAACAGTTGATGATGAAGCACGTGACGAAGAAGGCAGTGATGGTGAAGACATTTAAGTAATCATCAGAACAAACTACAACCAACAATAAAAAATGACTGGAAGCATATTCAAACTAACAATGAATAATCTAAATTAAAATGTGTTTGTAAGTGGAATTTGTTACAAGAATATAATAATAGGTGTTAAGCCATAGCTAAAAAACAGTTTTGTCACTGCTCTATAAACCACTCCTAATATGGCATCATTATATACAATAACTTACATTAACATTACATCATTTTTTAACATTACATCATTATATTATACAATAACTTGTACCCACTGATCTAATATTAGACTGTATACATAATAGAGCATCTTTATGGATATAACCAGTGAAGCCAGATGTTACCAGTCTGGCCCCAAGAAGCAAAAATTAGAAAATTAATATGGTAAACACTTTTTGGAATCAAAGTTTGAATTACAAACGAGGATTAAAATGTGCATAACAAATGAGAATAACTAATTTGTTATTCCAGTATTCAGATCTCCAAGATTGTTTATACTTTTATTATCATATTATTTCTTTAAATTTTACTTCCTGTATCACTTTTTATATACCCCAGTATATTTTTATACCCCAGTCATTTATTCCACCTTTGAAACATGAAAGATGGTTTGTGAACTAATGCCTTACTATGTCCCATGTTTGTGTTCTAACTAACCATTAAAACATGTACATAGTGCATACTATTTATAACAAAGGTTAATTTTCTAAACCTACCACAAAGACTCAAAAGTATATTGAAATTTGGTAACTTCTTTTGGATGGGCCAGTTATACTTTTGAGTGGTTAAAAAATCAACTACTATGGTATTAAGTGCAACTATAACAGTCACATACTAGCTGACAAAAACTAAAACACAGGTGTTTGGGCGAAACTGGTAACCTGTTTGTTTTATCAGCATCAAGTGAGGCAAGTAACAAGTTTCTGAGACACTTGCCTTCACTTTGGCAATAATTTCTTATAGCATCTTGCATCCCAGGTTTATTTTTGGCAATGTCACGATTATTATAATGGAGAATTGCTGTTGCATGTTGTCCATCTCGTCCAGCTCTACCAGTTTCCTGGAAATATGCTTGGATGGTATATGGTGGGGTGATATGTACAACAGTTCGAATTCCTCTGATATCGATTCCCATTCCTAGAGCAACTGTGGCAAATTCAACCCTGATAAGACTGTCCGAAGAACTAAGCTGTTTAAGAACTTCGTCTTTCATTTCTTGTGTTTGAGGTGAATGGAACTGGGCGAACAACCTGTTCTCAGGAATTGGGTTTGAACCTTTGGGGAAATACTGGCTGCTACCCAAAATATGTTCAAATATTTTGTAAGCAAATCCACACCACTTTAGTGGGATATAGACAATGGTTAAAGGGAAATCAATTAGTTCCTTTAGCAAATCTTGTGCCATCGGAGTTAGAATGTTTGTCAGA
This sequence comes from Chrysogorgia sp. JL179-B06, assembly GCA_035772405.1. NCBI lineage: Eukaryota > Metazoa > Cnidaria > Anthozoa > Scleralcyonacea > Chrysogorgiidae > Chrysogorgia > Chrysogorgia sp. JL179-B06. The sequence goes on along the minus strand of JAYKKM010000410.1, from coordinate 1,201,119 downwards.
GACTCTATATCTGGCTCAACTCGGAACGATTTCTTGTAGGTGATGTTGGTGCGGTCAGGATTGGCAACCACTTCAGAACACATTTTCAGGTTCAATGACTTCTTGATAGACTTCCTATCACTCTTGTTGGCTGTGGCAGTCATTGCTATGACAGGTACATTTGCAAATGTGGCACATAACACAGACAAATTACCATAATCGACTCTGAAGTCATTGCCCCTATTAAAAAATGTCATAATTAATAAAGTAAAATGCACTAATCTTTTATATATTGAGTAAAAAATTCAATAAATTGAACTGACATGATTACTTGAATTTATCACAACAATAAATTCTAGTCAACTTACCATTCTAAAATACAATGAGCTTCATCAACAACAATGGCGCAAACGTTGTCCTGATATGGTTTACTCAGCATCAATTTTCTTCCATACGCGCATGAGACCAAGGACTCTGGATGTGCGAACACAATGTTATAATATCCAATTTCTAGCTTGGATTTATCACTGAATTGAAAATCGCAAACAATCTCAGGTTCACCGCCATTATCTTCAACTTCTGCATGCTCGATCTCTTGTATTCTAACATCAAGAGAAGATGCTCGAATTCCACTGGATACCAACCGTAAAACCTGGTTCTTTATCAGCGCATTTAAAGGCGATACGACGATAACAACCGATGATATGTTTACTTCGAATTTGGATATTCCATTTTTCTTGGCAAACAGCAAGGCAGGAAGCAAGCAAAAAATCAATGATTTACCATATCCAGTCGGCAGTACAGCAATAACATCCGTGCTTTAAAAAACCTTTTCCAGGCAAATAACCTGTTTAGGCTTTAAAACAACCTCACAAAAATACTATTATTATACGAAAGGAAAAGCGCACACTTCGAGTTAAACAACATGGCGACTATTGAAAATTTGAAAATTGGATTGAAATTCACTCACCCTACCAGGCCACGGAAACAATTTTTTACGGGAGACACGTGACCAATCAATACCAGGGTATTTCCGCAGCGGGGGGGAGGGCGAAGGCAAGAGCCTGGAAACGAGGTTGGCGTGCAAGATGGCCTTTTCTAGAAAAATGTAAATTGTTCAACCTGATTTATGATAATTAATGCTAATTTATATTAACATAATGTGTTTTGTTCCTGAAATTTAAAAGCACAAGTAAAAGCCGGTTTATTGGGCTTCCAGAAAATGTATAGCTTTCGCAACAGTTATGGTTATTTCAAGAGATATCAATAGAACAACGTGGTCGTTCAATTTTTGATGTTTTCAGCCGTAGGGAAAGAGTTAAGCGGCCACTTGCCAGTTCCCCGAGGGTGGCCGCTTAATAGGGGTTCACCTGTACCTTGAATAATGACATTAAATTTTGATAAATAAGTTAGAACTTGCAGGAAGCAGGTCAGTCAATCAACCCAGTTCAACAAGTAAAACATTCTTGCATTAGTCTGACAGTAAAATTCTTGAGGGCCTAGTGGGATAATTTGAAGGATGTCATTATTTAGTAGAAACACATGTTCTCATTACTCAAACCCATTCCATATTTTGCAATACCCAGCTGTGCACCTACAGTACATCTTGCCAGAAATGAACACTCTGTATACTGTACAAACATTTTAATAGTAAGACATCACACAAATGTACAAATTCACTTTATTTTGTTTTGTTACCTCAACATACACTGTGTAATTAGGCCATTATTATAATGATAAAACCACATTTCAAGTAAAATAATGCACAGCAATAGCAGGAACTTCAAAGTTGTCAAGATGTTTTATCTTTGGGCAACAGGCTGTCAAGATTTCTAAGTTTTTTGGCAGCTAGTTTGAGCTTCACTCTGTGTTAAAGCCATAATTATAATAATTATAATGATAAAACCACATTTAAAGTAGAAATAAAAGCATAAATGCACAGCAATAGCAACAGCTTCAAATTTGTAAAGATGTTTTGTCTTTGGGCAATTGTGTTCAAGTCTTACTGTGTAATTAAGCCATAGTTATAATATATAATGATAAAACTACATGTACACTTCAAGTAAAATATAGAGCAATAACAAGAATGTCAAAGTAAAAGTGGTCAAATATTAAATGCCTTTGGGTAGCTTATAAAAGACAAACTGTGTAAATGGTGTACGCAGTATTTAACTGACCTGTATAAATCAGATTTGATTATGCACTGTACATGTACATACATATAAAGCTATACAATTTAGATGCAGTTTTATGAATAACCGTTTGAAATGGTGCGTGGGGACAGACGGTACAAGCCGTTTGTCTTCACTGGTGTGGTTATTATTTTTGTATTCAAACAAAATATTAAATAACAAATGCAAATAAGTATCAACTTAACAGAGACAAATATTAACAACAACCAGAGAATTGCTTACATTAAATAATTGACGACTTCCTTCAAATAATTCGCCGTGATCAACTTTACTCTAGAATAAGCACGAAGTCAACAAACCATATAAATAACCTCTGAGTAATTATATAAAACATGTTCGTTCTTCCTCGACTACATTTTGTAATCGAAAAATATGTCGGTAAAACGACGACGCGGCCGCGCTCTCGAAGCAAAGAATTAATGGGTCGAGGAAAAGTTTGACCCAGGCATTAACTCACCTGAGTAGGTACGCTCCGAGTTTCATCGAGGTTGTTGATCAGAGGTTCCTTGTGAGTACAAATAAAATAATGAATTCATAATTTATTACAACTTTGTAACTATATGTTTAGGTCTTTCGGCACTTGTGTAAATTATTATTCTCTGAAGATGTTGTGTTAAAAACGAAACGTTAGAACTTTAATAAATATTATGATTTCACTCGTGTTTTACTCAATATAATAATTTTAGTCAAAATATTAACCTGGGCTTTAATATTTATCCCAAGATATATATATATATATATATATATATATATATATATATATATATATATATATATATATATATATATATATATATATATAAATATATATATATATATATATATATATATATATATATATATATATATATATATATATATATATATATATATATATATATATATATATATATATATATATATATATATATATATACTAAATATATATATATATACTAAAACGAATGTGATGTTGTTCACGGAACGTTGAAAGTGCTCAATACCATAAAGGTAGAGCGAATGCTCTATTATGCGCCATAATGGCTGCCGTTTTCGAGCTCCGCTCAATTTTTATATTTACACTTATTGGGAGCGTCTTATTGCTGGATCTCCATCACAAGCTATCGTCTATAGAGCTACCGCCTCGAGATGTTCTTCAATTAAGGGAACATAACATTTTATTTGATGTTTCTGAGCCATTTTGCTGCTGGACATTTCGAGTCAGTTTCAAACGCATTGATGCACAACGACACCTCAACTTGAACTATCCTGTTTGTAAGGCCAGCAAGCATGGATTATTGACTCTAGGACTCGCAGATAAATTATTCTACATAGATCTCACTGTTCATATGGACATTCAAGGAAATCCTGGCCCGCTGCAACTGGAAAAGACGATCTCTCGTCAGATTACTTGTCCGCGAAATGTACATGTAAATCTAAACTCTCATGCCAACAATGAGCAAATTAAATATTCAAGACAAGAACTGCTTGACTTGAAAGCTAAATACTCCATGCCCAGAGATGTTTATCTCCCATTAAAGAAACAGGGACTACTAAAGTGTGGCCGCCGTACACGGGCTGGAGTACTGGTGAAGTCAAAACTCTATAACAGCTTCTCTGTCCTGGATAATTATACGCCATACTATGAACAGACGTGTTATGCTAATCAGCCTATACCTGTCATCATAAGTTCAAGTCGCCGTCGATCGCGATGTGACCGAGACTTCTTTCTTCAAATACATCAACGAGGCCGTACGTCGCCCAATTTAATCACTGTGCCTTGCACGCCATGTGCTCCAGTGACTAAACCGTGTAAAGCCATACATTTTAGCCTTTTGAATGTAAGATCTCTGAACAACAAAGCTGGTCAAGTTCATGACTTTATTGTGGACAACAATATAGACATAATGGGTTTAACAGAAACGTGGCTTTGTTCTGTGAATGATGAGAATAGTCCGGTCATTACTGAGTCAACACCAAGGGGTTACGTGCTTAGACATGTTCCCAGAGGCGGCCGTGGAGGGGGTGTAGCTATTATATTTAAGAAGTCTTTGAAACTGAAAATAACTACACCTAGAAAGTTCAAGTCTTTGGAATACATAGATGCTACACTGAAATCTGCCACAAAGTCGCTGCGTGTCGTAATATTATACCGGCCACCACCCTCTAAGACGAATAAACTGACATGTGAGACCTTTTTCTGTGAAATAACAACTTTGATGGAACTTCTGGCATGTGATAGTGGCAATGCAGAACTATTGATAGCTGGAGATTTCAACCTCCATGTAGATGATAAAAACAATCTACATGTGAGGAAGTTTCTCCAGACTATCAATTCATTTGACTTCATCCAACACGTCGATGTTCCAACACATAAGAAAAACCACACCTTGGACTTAATCCTAACTAGATCTGGTGATAAGCTTGTGAACAAACTCTGGGTGTCAGATCCTCAACTATCAGATCATTTTGCTGTTAACTGCAAGCTTATGATAACGAAACCATCTTTTCCCAGGAAATTGATAACGTTTCGTAAGATTAAAGACATAGACATAGACCAGGTCAAGAGCGATATTACTAACTCGGGGTTACTTGATGTGCTGCAGGTATCATTATTGGCCGGTGATCTTGTTGAGAACTATGAAAAATTGCTTACTTCAATATGTGATAAGCATGCTCCTGTGAAGACAAGGGTTGTTATCCTACGTCCTGCTGCTCCATGGATAACGCCTGAAATTCGCAAACAGAAGATCGAGCGGCGGCGCCTAGAAAGAAAATGGAGGGCCACTGGACTGACTGTTCACAGGGAGATATATGCCCAACAATCAGTCCTTGTAAATAACCTTACATCAAGTGCTAAGAGAGCTCATTTTAGTGAACTGATTAGCTCCTGTGGCTCTGATCAAAGAGAACTGTTTAAGATAATCGATCATCTTAACAAAGGGATAAAGGAGAAACAATTTCCACCCGCCAGATCTGCTGAGGTGTTGGCAAACCAGTTTGCTGATTTCTTCGAATGTAAGATAGACACGATCAGACATGACCTCTTGCGGAAGAGTGCTCAGACCACAAATCCCTTGTTGGACTCCAGTTTTCCCCTATGTGCAGCAAGACTAGACTGCTTCACACCTGTGAACTGTGAAGAACTGTCCCCATTGGTCAAGAAGATATCTACTAAGTCATGCAAACTAGATCCACTTCCAGCTGAAGTTCTGAAAAGCTGCCTTTTCGTTCTTCTTCCAGTAATAACAAGAATAGTGAATGCTTCTTTGGAGAGTGCTGATGTACCAGACTGTCTTAAACATGCTATTCTTGAACCACGTCTCAAGAAAGTGTCCCTGAACACGGATGAGTTCAGCAGTTTTCGCCCAATTTCTAATCTAAAATTTGTGGCCAAGGCATTAGAAAAAGTGGTGGCTATCCAGACCTGTCAACATGTGTCGGACAATAATCTAGATGAGCTTTACCAGTCGGCGTACAAGACCAATCACAGTACAGAGACAGCTCTGCTAAAAGTTCAAAATGACATCCTACGAGCGTTAGACAGCCAGAACTCCGTTATTCTTCTGTTACTCGATCTATCAGCCGCCTTCGATACAGTGGACCACAACATACTTTTGCATCGTCTTAGGTCAAGATATGGAATCACAGGAAAGGCCTATGATTGGTATGAGTCATACCTATCCAGAAGAAAACTGACCGTCATTATCCCAGGTGGCTCATCTACAGATCGACTTCTTACATCAGGTGTCCCTCAAGGAAGTGTTCTCGGGCCGATCCTTTTCTCCATGTATATCGCGCCTCTTGGGGATCTCATCAGACTTCATGACATGAATTACCATCTCTACGCTGATGATACACAGCTCTACATCACCTTCAAGTCGAATAATCCTGAAGATATGAATACCGCGAAGCTTCGAATGGAAGCGTGTATACGCGATATTGATGCGTGGATGACCTGGAACAATCTCAAGCTCAATGGAGATAAAACGGAGCTTCTCGTGTTGAACGTGCGTCACCGTCCGCTTCCTCCTCTACAGTGCCTGTCAGTATGCGATGATACAGTGTATGGAAGTCTTCAAGCTTGTAACATTGGTGTTCTGATGGACTCATCTCTGTCTATGGAGCAACATATTACAAATATGTGCAAAGCTGGATTCTTTCATTTAAGGAACATAAGTAGAATACGAAAATATCTTAACTGCCGATCTGCTGAAACCTTAGTGCACGCTTTTGTAGCGTCCAGACTAGATTTTTGCAATGCTGTCTTATATGGACTCCCGAGCTACCTCATAGATCGGTTGCAGAAAGTACAAAATGCTGCTGCGAGAGTGGTCACGCTTAGCCGCAAATATGATCATATCACGCCAGTCTTATATGACTTGCATTGGCTGCCAGTAGAATATAGAATAATGTATAAACTACTATTATTAACATATAAAGCACTAAATGGTCTAGCCCCTAAATATGTGGCTGACCTAATTGACATGTATATACCTAGGCGCAGCCTGCGATCGTCTAAAGGAAACAGACTGGTTCCAAGTAATTATAACCTTCGCACCTATGGTTTCCGGGCGTTTTCCTGTGCTGCACCCTTTTTGTGGAACTCTCTGCCGCAGGAAATAAAAATGGCATCTTCTCTGTTGAGCTTCAAAGCACAAATCAAGACTTACCTTTTCAAGCAAGCTTTTGATGGTCATAGCTCTGTTTAGTTTTTATTATGAGTTTTCAATATTGTTGACATTATCAGTACATATAGTATATATAAGTCACTTAGATTACATTGTGAAGCGCTATTGGGCATTATTTTGGAAATAGCGCTATATAAGTAAATAAATTATTATTATTATTATTAAAGTGGTCTTACCTCAAAATGATAAAAGCCGCAACTGTCAGTTTCACGCAAGGCGATCTTCAGGCGAATGAAAAATTTCGATATTGATGGCCGCTTAAGTAGCTTTGGTCGAAATGTCCGAAAGAAAATCCAAAGAACGAAAGAAAATCCAAAGATCGTTGAAAGTAGAAATTTCAAAAAATACAACCATAATCTTTTTAGAAGGGATCTTCTTGATGCTCTTAGTAAATGCGATTGCCACTCAGATGATCCTAATGAGATATGGGATAATTTTAAAAGTATTTTTATCCTAATATCAGAAATACATGCTCCCCTTAGATCTCGTAAAGTGAGGAGCGAATACGTACCATGGATAACCCCAGCTATAATTAGGGAAATGAACCATCGTGACTACTTAAAAAAAAGAGCCGTTGCATCAAAGTGCAATAACCTTCATATTGCATATAAGACACAACGGAATCGTGTCAATAGCTTAATTAGAAATGCAAAGAGAACATTTTGCTTACAAACTATAGATGGTAATAAACACAATCCAAAGGAAATGTGGAGAAACATCGACATGGTTGTTGGTCGTCGTGGTCGCTGCTCGAAAACAACATCGATATCTTCAATTAAAGTGGATAATACCACTATTACAAAAGAAAACGAAATCGCAGAAACGTTAAATGTATATTTTAGCGAAATAGGAGAAAAACTGTCTTCTAACCTAAACGAAACAGATCGGACATTTTCTGAATATGTCACACCTGTTTCGAATGAATTTAAATTTTCGACAATAACAAACCTTTTTGTCGCTAAGGCTATAAATGAAATGAAACCGAGTAAGGCTTCTGGCCTTGATAAGATCTCCGCAAGGTTATTAAAAGATTCTTCGGAAGTCATTGTGCCTTTTTTAACTGAACTTTTTAATTTATCATTAACTCAGGGTATTTTTCCTAACGACTGGAAACAAGCCCGTGTCTCTCCGATATTCAAATCCGGAGACAAAGAAGATTGCAGCAACTATCGACCAATCTCTGTGTTATCAGTTGTTTCTAAGTTATTTGAAAAACTAGTTTTTGAGCAATTGAATAAATATCTAATTCGAAATAAGGTTTTTACACATTATCAATCAGGATTTCGTAGAGGCCACTCTACTACCACGTCTTTATTGAGTACCACCGATACTTGGCTTATTAACATTGATCGAGGTTTTATTAACGGGGTTATGTTTCTAGACCTCAAAAAAGCATTCGATACCGTTGATCATAACATACTAATAAAAAAATTAGAATTATATGGTGTCAAGGGAATTATGTTGCGATGGTTCATTTCTTATTTAAGCAATCGTAGTCAAATTTGTAAGGTGGGAAGATCATTATCATCCATGAAAATATATAAAAACTGGAGTACCGCAGGGATCGAATCTGGGTCCACTATTATTTTTGATTTACATAAATGATCTTCCTAACTGTTTAAACGATTCCATTCCTGCGATATTTGCTGATGATACTAATATAACTGTAACCGGTGTTTCGGGTGAAGATATTGAGAGAAAACTAAACATAGAACTAAATAGCTTACATCACTGGCTACTAGCGAATAAATTATCTCTAAATATCAGCAAAACGGAATACATGATCATCGGGTCTCGACAGAGATTATCGCGAATTGAAATAGACCCTAATGTTTTAATTGACGATCAAAATATTAATCGTGTGACTACCACAAAAACTCTGGGTGTTTTTATTGATGAAAAAATAACATGGAGAACCCATGTTGATCATGTATCCAAAAATATATCAAAAGGAATAGGAATCCTACGAAGAGCTAAAGATGTAGTCAGTAAGGATAGTATAAAGAAATTATATCAAGCTCTAGTCCTACCTCACTTTGATTACTGTTCCCTTGTTTGGGACAACTGCTCAGGTGAATTAAAAGATAAATTACAAAAGTTACAGAATAGAGCAGCTCGCATTATTACTGGTGACAGCTATTACTCATCAGCCACTGTTACTTTGTCCAAATTAGGATGGAAAACATTGCAGTGTCGCAGGGATGAGCAATTATTGTCCCTAGTTGATAAATGCGTCAGTGGAAAATCAAATTTAAGTAATTTATTTGAGTTGGTAAACCGGGACTGTTATGATTTGAGAAGTAATAATAAGAAGCTGTCCTTACCCAAACCGAATACTAATGCTATGAAAAAAAGTTTTAGTTATCGAGGTGCCATGATCTGGAATTCAGTAAATTAAATTAATTTTCATTAAAATTATCTTAACTTGTATATAGTTAGTTTTTTTTAGCAAGAGTTCTATATTTGTATTGTTGCATGGTTTTATTATTTTAACCTATTGAATTGTAAGTAATATAGTTAGTTAGTTAGTTAGTTAGTTGGTGAAATTAATTAGTTAGTAACTATTAGTTAATTAGATACACGGCCCTTTGAAAAACAGCTTTTTAATTTTAAATATTTTATTATAATATAGCTGATAAGCCTACCGTGTATAAATAACATTAAATAAATAAATAAATAAATAAAATGTGGGCGTAATGGGCGCGTGGGCGCGTGGGCGTGTGGTCTGTGCCGAAACAATGCATGCATTCCTCAAATTTTTGCGTTACTACTTTTAAATTTGTTTTTATGACGGCATGTCGAAATTATTTCTGATCTTTTGTTGAGTAGGAAATGTTTGTCTGCTTTCATTATACAAAGTTTTTCTTCCAAACATAAATTGCATCTTTTTGATCCTCCCGAATACGAAGCCGCTTTTTTCAAAATAGACCAGGTTATATTGAAATCTTGTTTCTTTTCTTTTCAACTTCAAATATGTTTCGAAAGTTCTGTTTCGTTTAAATATATTTTGTTTTGAAATGAGTTAATGTGGTTTTGTATCGCTCTTTAAAACTACTTGCTGTCATGCCTATGTAGTGTTTGGTGCTGTTTGTGTCATTTGTGGAAACTGTTGCCTTGTATACTATGTTGTTTGTCAAGCACTGCCCAGGAAGTGGGCACTTACTCTTGTCTCTGCAGTTACAACTATTTGCGTTTTCATGTTGTGTTTTGTTTTTCCTGAGTATGTGTGAATTGTGTCTCATGACTGAGGATTTGACGTTATTCATGCAACTATAACTGACTTTTAGCGTGTTTCTATTGAAAATTTTGAGTAGTTTGTTTTCTGGTGGAAAATGCTTGTCTATAAGATTAAGGAAATTGCGTCCTATGTTTGTTTTGACATTTTTACTGTATGGTGGATTAAACCAAATAATATTCCGTTGTCGGTTTCTGCGTGTTGTTTGTTGTGAGGTTTGCGGTGTGTAACTTAGATTTTGGTTAAAATTGCTGTGCCTTAATGCTTCTTGGTATAGTGGTGCAGATTCTTCGAATGTTGTGTTGTCTGATGAAAGAAGCGAAATGCGTTTATTTATAGATGTTGGTAATTGTTTTAAAATGCTAGGTGGGTGGTTTTCATGATTGCATGTTTATGTATAATGGATCGTCATTGGGCTTCCTAAAAGGTTTGTGTTTTCCATTGCGAAGGTCGAAAGTGACGTCTAGAAAGTCAACTACGTGTAAATTTGCATCCGCTGTGATTTTGAGTCCAAACTGTTCGAAAATTTTGTGTAGATATTTTCTTGTTTTGTCTGCCAATCGTGCGGTTTTGTTTTTTAATATAGCCAATCCGTCGTCTCTATAAAGGCCAATGTTTTCTTTGCCAAACGTTTTTCCTTGGTTGTTTAAAATGAAAAGGCCAATTAGTTCGCAGATTTCGGCGCTGTCAAAGCTACCCATGGTAACATCAAATAAATCCTGGCTGTCTTTTTTGGTCCATGGTTTTTCGTTGTTAAAAATAAGTGATTTTCTAGCATGCTTGATGACAGAAATCTCGTTTTCGTTAATATTAGTCAAAGTTTCGGCCCAAGATATTGCTTGGTCGAGCAAGTTTTCCGAAATTGAAGGATAGAAATTGACAATGTCAAATGAAATAAAAGTGTGTCTGTTTTTTTCGTTTATGTTTTCAAACCATTCAATTACGTTTTGCGTGTTTCTCCATTGGTTTACCTTTAAAGTTTTTCTCAATTCGGAGTTAATTTTGTCAAGAAATACCTTGCTCAGTTTACCAGATTCGTTTTTTGCTGTGTTAATTAATCGGCATGTTGGGTTGTTTTCGAAATTGTCTTTGTGGTCTTTGAGTGAAATAAATGCTTCGCGTTTTTTTGTCTGTTCAATTCTATCACTGATATTTAGTTTGTTCGAAATATGTTTTAGTTCTTTGTCTTTATTAACTCGTCATCTAACATTTTCATTTTCGCCGACAAAACTAGAAATATTTATGAAACCCCGCTCGACACATACAACAAGCTCCTACATGATAAGGTAAGGACACGCATGAGGAGGTAACTAGATATAGTTTTTCATGCGCGGCATAGAAAATTTGGCCCTGGTAACTAGATATAGACAGAAGCTGATTGGTAGACCTCTGCATTTGAATTAATATTTAAATTGCAACCGTCACATGATTGCGAATGCAAAAATTGAAACGGCATTGAAACGGTTTTTTGGTGCGTTAAATTTGGCGTAATTTAAATTTAAATTGACGCCAGCGCGACAAACCGCTTTCCGGAAGAAGCCGCCATTCGCAGCCATTTCTTCACAAAATCATCGGATTCAGCTGATTTCAAGCCGAAACTGTAGTGTTGAATGACAAGATAATCAAAGACAGACACAAGTAAAAGGTAAAACGACTATTATAATTATGTACATTGTGATTGTCACCGACTCACCGGTCTATGTTGAGCAATTAATTTGCCTTTTCTGCATAGTTTTTTTTGTTAGGGTTAGCAATTTGGTTAGGATTAGGGTTAGGTTTAGGATTTTGGTGATATTTACCCGCATTTCGTTGAATTCTAAGAGACTATAGCGTCATACGGCTACCGTACGAATAGCCATTACCTTCAGTTCAGTGCTTCACTTTATCGTTTAACTTTTTGACTTGACTCGCTAATTTTAATGTAATTTAAATAATTGTACACTGTATTGTGTATTTGCTCCAAGCTCCGAAATCTAATAGACACATTTTGAAATACTTAACAGAGAGATTTTGGAAAATTTGAAGGTGTGTAATTTTTTGAATTTTCAAAACATATATGTATAATATTTTGACAGTTGGAATTAGATCCATGCAGTGTAAAATCAGGCTTGGACTGGCCATTGTGCCATCTTGTGCCAGAACAATGGCACTTTGTGGCAGCACAATGGCTGGCCATTGTTCTGGCTGGCCATTGTTCTGGCACAAGATGGCATAATGGCCAGTCCTAGCCTGTTTAAAATATATACCATTTGTTCTTTATAATACTGCTGAATAGTAAGTGGTAGTACAAATTTTGGAATTGCAGGAACAGTATGTTTATTATTTGATTAAAATTATAAATACTATATGCTTGATAATTAGCCTATATATACAGTAGTTTAGGGTGAAAAAACATGCATACTATTGCTGTGTTTATATGACGTGGGCCTGGCATGTATACTTGTCAGTGTTAATACTTAATATATACACTGCTGTAGTGAATAAGGGAGAGCTCTGGGGGAAACAGACGATACAGTACATGGATGATTGTCAAGCAAGCTCATATCCTCAGAAAAAAATATTCTGTGTCCTGGACAGGGACAACTTTCTGATTTCCAGTGGGATGCTCTGACCATTGAGCTACCAAGACTCAGATGGTGAGTGAACGTTACATTGATGTAATGATTCTATTGATATAACAGGAGTGTATATATTAACACACCCAATCATTAGTCATTACTGAAATATATAGTAACTGCTGTGCATACGCAGTACATATATCATTAGAACCAGTGCATCATTGTAACCTCTCTCCATCTGAATCTCGATGGCTCAATGGTTAGGGGCCGTCACTGGCAATAAGAAGGTTATAATTTTTTCAACCAGGAATATTATGTTTCTGACGATATGATCTTGACGTCCATGTTTTGTATACTGGCATGTATTCCATATATAATCTGTGTTTGCAGTACTCCATCCATTATGGAACATGTTAGACCTACAGATTACAAAAAAATCAAATAGAAATTCCTATAGGAATTCCTATTAGATTTTGGCCCAAATCCTATAGGATCCTATATGAATTCCTATAGGATTTTCAATTTCCTATTGGAATTCCTTTTGGAAATCCTATATGAAATTTATTCCTATTGGATTTTGGCCCAATTCCTATAGTAAATGAAATTTTCCTATAGGATCCTATAGGATTTTTTCATAAGGATACTTAGCTGGCCTAGTGGGTCACAACTTATTCTGTCAATGTAAAATACAGCTTATTATTATTATGTTCACATTGGGTATGTTGACACTACTAGATCTGTGTGTTAGCTAGATCATTGTCGACAAGCAGACTAGGCATGACATTCTGAATATAGGTTATAATATATATGTGCACGGTGATATAATTTAGATACTATAGTATATACAATGCCATATTTAAGAAATAGAAAACATTTTCCGTGTTTACATACTGTTATATAAACACGAGTGGAAGTTTGGGAGAACGAGAAATCATAGTGGGAATACGAGCCCGTAGGGCGAGTGTTTCCACGCGATTTCGAGTTCTCCCAAACTTCCATGAGTGTTTATATAACGTATGGGAACACGGATAAAAATGTTTTCTATTTCTTTTATAAAATAACCCGTAGAAAGCAAATAAAATGTACAAATATATATTTTATCAACGCGTAAATTCTCCTTACTGCGAATGATGGCGCCGTGATGTCTAATTGATGGCGTATGATGGTTAATTGATCGCGTATGATGGCTAATTGATGGCGTATGATGGCTAATTGATGGCGTATCACGATGGCGTAATCCATCCATGTTATATAGCCTGATATAAACACGGTAACTGACCAACGTGCGAAAAACACGACTTATTTTATAAATATGCTTTGTTACATGGCAAATATGGTATCTGCAATCTGCATTAGGCATTATTAGTAGTATTATTGTTAATGCATTATTATTATTAGTATTAATAATAATAATAATAATAATAATAAAATAATATTCATACAGGATAGCCCCTTCAATGCTAACACTGGTATCAATATATGGGGGTCTTGTTTTCTAACAAATTACAGTTGTTGCAAATTTCAACACATATTCACAAATGTACAGTACAATGTTACAAAAAAACTAATTTTAATTCAAAAGTTGTATATCCTTCACATATTATCAATTAAGGCAATAGATAATGGTGCTATAACATGTATGAACAGATTAATTGAAACATGGAAAATAGCTCTTTACTGGTAGATATGATGTTAAAATGCCATGGAATTTCCTAACTAGCATTACACAATGTAACTTGCTTCTAATACAAGAGGTACAAAACTTGGGATTTCTATTAACCAATCAGTTTCAAGTCCCGACTTAGGAAAGATCAGTTTGCCTGACATGCATAGAGACCTCTGCTTATGACCATCAATATTTAGTTATCCATATTCCTGCCAGCTCCACATCACAGTAGTCCAATATGGGTAGAATTATCAACTTGCTGTATATAATCTATCCACACCAACAATTGGAGTAGAATCCCTAATACGTCGTAGTAAATCTAATTTGAATGGACGCCTATACATTTGAAATATATGCATGCCATCCGTAGACATTTGAACGAATTTGATTTTTTTAAAGGACACTCATCCCTTCGCCCGGCGCGAAGCGCCAGCCGAAGGCCGAAGGCCTGAGGGCGAGGGTGCTAATATCGACCGGCGTTTAGTCCATCATCACGGGATTCCAGGCGTAATGTAGAGTCACTTTCAGTTTATTTATATATCGTCAGGATCAACGTCGTCGATCATGCGCGGCATCGGAAAATTTGGCCCTGGTAACTAGATATTGTAAATATCTGCATTTGAATCAGAATATTTAATATTGACCCGTAAAAGAAAAGTACGTGTTTTGTCGGGTTATACGGTGAATGAAGATTTGTGTTAAAAAAGATCGTGAAAAGGCAGTGAAAATGCAATATATCGTCGTCGGAAGATGTCAAGTTCGTAAATCAAGTTTTATACGTGGCATCAAAACTAAAGATAAACCCGTTTTCGGTTTTTTAAACCTGTTAATCAGTTACAAAGATCGTTTTGCAAACATGTCTGAGTATGTTATTCAGGCTTTTATTTGATGCGTAGCATGATTTTCTAGAGTTAATAGTTCAAAAGATATGGTCGTCTGAATATCTAAAATATTTACTCGGATTTTGTCAAATCCAATCCAAGCGTCGTCGCTTTTTTAAAGCTGTTAGCTATCAGTTACAAAAATATTTTTGTAGGTATGTCAGAGGCTGTTAATCAAGTTTTCATTAGATATGTATAATGAGTTCTTAGAGTTAGTACTTCAAAATATATTGTGGTCGGAAAATTAAACTTTTGGCATGGCATCATGGCGACTAAAAACAAAACAAACGTAAGCCTGTCAAATCACTCTTTGAAGGGCTTTCGCTCGAAATTGAACAGTCCTTACACACGATATACCAATAAATTATGTGCTTTATTATAATATGGCAGAATAACAAATGTTAATACAAATTTTGAATGGCAGATTTTATACTTTTATTTAAATTAGCCATCACCATTGTTTCACTCGGTCACTTTTTGCAACCTCATCCTCAATGGAATAATTGCAAT
The DNA here is from genome assembly GCA_035772405.1 of Chrysogorgia sp. JL179-B06. NCBI lineage: Eukaryota > Metazoa > Cnidaria > Anthozoa > Scleralcyonacea > Chrysogorgiidae > Chrysogorgia > Chrysogorgia sp. JL179-B06. The sequence goes on along the minus strand of JAYKKM010000410.1, from coordinate 1,185,428 downwards.
ACTTGATAATTAGCATATATAGTGAGTACCAGTACTGGTGGTAAGGATGTAAAAAAGTACTGATTATAGCTGTGTTTATACTGCAAGTCTATAGGACTAACCAGGACCTACATTTTACTGACTTTAATAGTCTAAACATGCATGCACCACACTGGTTATAACAATCAGTGTTTATACGCTAATCTGATGGCATGCTGGTCTGGCCAATGGCTTAGTGTGTTTGTGTAAACCCCTTTGTCCTGTATTAGGCCTAGAGAATGCCAGTCCTAGGCTTGCAATGTATATATTTACACAGCTTTTGTAGGATATATACTGTATATATAGATACTGTATAATTGGGTGGGTTAACACTCTGTGTCAGGGGAACACATTATGGATTAAACAACTGGTATCATCTCGCTGAATGGAATTTCATCTTGAATTAATGATATATTGGTGAAATAATTAGATTAAGCAATGTTCTTTGTTGCATATTATGGACTATTGTCATTTCATCTTTTTGAAATGTGTTACCAGTACTTTAATATACCATCGAAATACCGGTACATGTATGCATAATTATATTAATATAATAAGATTATATGTTAATAAAAGCAAGAGAAGTCTTCTAATATAATAAAAGGTTGATCGAGCTTTTATCAATATATAGTCAGACAACACTCATTGCAAAACTAAAAAATTAGCTGATATAGAGTATGCTGGTGTCTTGTAGTAAGGATGTAAAAAATTACAGACTTTAGCTGTGTTTATATTGCAAGTTTATATGACCAACCTGGCCAGCCACGACCTGGGCCTGGCTTACATTTTATTGACTTTAATAGTGTAAACATACACCATACTGGCTATAACAATCAGCATTTACGCTCATCTGACATTATGGAATATGCCCTTCTGGCCAATTGGCTTAGTGTGTCTGTTTAAATTTACCTTTGTCCTGGATAGTAGGCATGGACAGTGCCAGTCCTAGGCTTGCAATGTATATTTTTACACAGCTTTTGAAGGATAAATACTGTATAGTGTATAATGTATAATTGGGTGGGTAACTCACTGTGTCAGGGGAACAATTCTTAGGGATTAAACAAGTGGTATCACCTCACTAACAAGAAGCAGCTGAAAGGAATTTCATCCTGAATTAATATATATATTGGTAAAATAATTAGATTAAGCAATATCGTTCTTTGTTGTATATTATTGGCTTTTGTCATTTCATTTTTTGAAATTGTGTTACCGGTACTTGAATACCAGTGAAATACTGGTACATGTATGTGCATAATTATATAATATTAATAAAAGTTAAGAAACAGAAGTCTTCTAAAAGAATAAAAGGTTTATCAGGCTTATCAATTTGGTCTAGGATAAATTTAGGATGAATCTTTTGGTATCTGCTTATACTAACAATTAGACAATAAGGAACATGCAGATTACATTATTACAGTAGGGTACATGTATCTGCTTATACTGGAACTAAGGAATATGCAGATTACATTATTACAATAGGGTACGTGTATATACAAGGTTATGCAGTCTTGTGAATACAATTGTACTTTGAGTAAAATTAATTATGAGTATGCCACTGTTACTGCAAACATGCATGTTGAAATTTATTATTAAAATCATAACTGACATAATTAACTTTAATTATGTAATACTGTATATAATTAATAAAATTATTATTTAAATTAATAATTATTAAAATTAATTATTAATTTCAATAATCAATAGTTACCCAATTGGTTTCTAACCCTGCCTGTGAGACAATTTAGTGTTGGCAGACTTTCCCACTTGGGTTCTGTTAAGTACACTACCCACAAATTGCACCCAAAAAATAAGCAGTTTGAAAATCTGTTCAGTTTGGCAATATTAAAGCATCAAACAGTAACGGGCGAGGGGTTGTTGCGTACACGTATTTCTAGTTGTATGATAGAGATGCACTTTCTTCCTTCAACAGCCTTTGGTGTCTATATACAAAATACTGCATTGATTATTTCGTGAGTCATCAATATTGTGATAAAAGTAATTTCTTTCTTAGTGATTGATGGTAGAAACAGCTGTAGACCTCCCACTATTCTGTTGCTGCACTCAAAAATTAAAAAGTTTAATTGGGCTGCATGTATTTATTTTGATGTCCTATGAAACAATTAAATTCAGATAATACAAGCTCTAACAGATATTGTCCACTGACAATTTATTTACTGTAGTTTGGCAAATGAAGTGGCTATTATCTAATTCAAGTAATTTAGAACTAAAAGAAGTACTGTACTGTAAATTTCAAACAGCAATTGGACGAGGGGTTGTTGCGTATACGTATGTTTAGTATAACTTGTGTACATTATTATTATATACTGTATGCTGTATTACCTTGAAGTTTATTTTAATTTGTGATTACTTTACCATTTTGCTTTTACAATTACAGTTGTTGAAAACAAAGGAAAATACTGCTTCTTTGAGGTGTGAACTATAGAACATTCCGGTGAGTTGTTATAAAACAGACTATATTATTTCAAAAGAGCAATCACTATTTGGTCGGTTGGTATTAGGAATTTATATTAAATATATTTTTAACAATACCTTGGTTTCAACCACATGATACAAACTATGAATATTGTTATAAGGAATAAGCCTTCACATGATATAGGCAGATATAGCCGGTCTAGCTTATGATATCAACCAGAACATTTATTCAATTCAAAATTAGTAATGCTGCAGCTAATATAAATTCAGCACATAGGAAATTATGTTCATCGAAAATCAGTTATAAGAGTCATGGGATTTTGCCATAACATTAAAGGTGAGGTAGGTGACCAATTATTGTTTTTGTTGGCGTTAATACGTCTATTATTTTGTTTTTAGTCACAAACACAGACATCTGAGACAAGGACGAGAGCCTTACATCACTGGAAAATAGAAATTGGCTACATAAGCCACGAAAAGCTACAAAGCGAAGGCACGAGACATTGGAAGCCGCTTCAAAAATCCATGGTTCTACAAAGATGAACCCAAAGCCAGCTTTTGATGGGATGTTTGACACCCTTCATAAAAATGTAGATTGGAAACCTTAACAGATTATGTCTTAAGTAACAAGCAGTTATGTAAACCTGTAATTTCTAAATATTATAAGAAGAAGCTTGTAGATTTTGAAAAGTCTGATGAAAACATCAAAAGGAGTATTGCTGCATTTTACTCCAGTGGTGTGGCGTGCAAGCGGAAGTACCAAAGTGTACAAAGTAAACAAGGAAGAACAGGTATATCAATGTTTCCTGGCTGTCCAATACCTAAAATTCTCACCTATAAACTTGTTAAAGAATTCAACAAAATTGATATTGGAAAAGTTTTTAAATCAATGATTAAGATCAAAGTGAATTAACAATAGACAGGGCTGGTAAAATTCTATTTAAGTACGGATAGGAAAAATACCTGGAAATGGTATGGCAAAAAAGAGGGTACTTTTTAGTTGCACTATGTGGGGATTTTTGCCATTCGAAAAACATGAGAGTGCCTGCTCGTTTTTAGTAAGTTTCCTTAATGTAGGAAGAAAGGTGGCATTAAATTATGATAACTATTGTATTTTTGGAGCAAACCGTGATGAAAGGTCCCATGTTGTGAAAGAAATATGTTAGGTAAATAATGTATCAGATTGTAAATAATGTATCAAATTAATAATTGGCTCACAATAACCTTTAAAATGGAAGAAATTACTAATGACATGAAGATGCTTGCAATGCTTTCACGTCAACTTACTATTAGTGCAAAGTATTTCTCTCCTTTTGCTAATGTGTGCAAAGATGATGATACTGACTTGCATGCTTCCAATTTTGCGCACCTACATTGATAAGGCCCATGTAGAGCCTTTGCAACCTAAAAAATAATGCTTGGCAGTATTATTTTAGGAATATTTTGAAAGAGACCATTCACAAATATAAACTTCCAGTGAGTTGTAATAAGTTTTCGGAAGTTCTGGATAAAAGTAGTTTTGGTAGGGTTATGACATCATTGAAAATGGAGGTATAGGCAAAGTGCCTTTCCAGAAAGATAAAAAGGTGGTTTGATGATACCCAAGGATTTGGTACAGATTTGCAATACAGATTTACTGGCAAAGATTCACGCGGTTTTTGTCACAATTGTATAACAATTAGTCAAGGCTGACAAACTAACAATTCTTGTCTTTGCATACCTGGGCCAGAGTCTAAGAGTTATTGTTTCACTTTTCAATAGATTTGTTATGAAAAAGAGTCTACATCAGCTTTCTCTTACTGCACGTGAATACCTGAGGTAAATGCAATGTTTGTGCAGACGTCAGTGAACCAAACTATCTGGACACTGGGCAAAGTTGTTCCTGTCCAAGCCTGGCAGGTATTTGCAAAATATCAGCAAGGTCTAGGATTAGCCACAATGGAAGGGCAGGAAGCAAAGCATATTTCACTTACCAAAGGCGTTGACCAGAAATATTTAAGCATACTTTTATAATGTTGGTATGGCTACCTGAACAGAGTTTTCAGCTTTCAGATAGCAAATGCCACAATGAAGCTTATATTCCACCTAGAGTATTGGAGGATCCATCTTCTTGCTACTGTGATTTATTAAAGCGAAACCAGTGATGAAAAATGTACATTTTGTTGTGACCCAGTGATGAGGCTAATTGAGAAACTAGCGTTACAGAGGGAAAGATTGATCCCTTCGCCCGGCGCGAAGCGCCGGCCGAAGGCCAAAGGCGTGAGGGAGAGGGTGCTAATATCGACCGGCGTTTAGTCCCTCATCACGGGATTCCAAGTATTGGTAGAGTCACTTTCAGTTTATTTTTATATATTCAAGATCAACGGCCCATGCGCGGCATCGGAAAATTTGGCCCTGGTAACTAGATATGGTAAATATCTGCATTTGAATTAATATTTTAAAAAAATGAAACCGTAAAAGAAAAGTACATGTACGTGTTTTGTTGGGTTATACGGTGAATGAAGATTTGTGTTAAAAAACATCGTGAAAAGGCAGTGAAAATGCAATATATCGTCGTCGGAAGATGTCAAGTTCGTAAATCTAATTTATACGTGGCGTCAAAACTAAAGGTAAACCCGTTTTCGGTTTTTTAAACCTGTTAGTCAGTTACAAAGATAGTTTTGCAAACAGGTCCGAGTATGTTATTCAGGCTTTTATTTGATGTATAGCATGATTTTCTAGAGTTTACTACCTAAGTTCAAAAGATATCGTCGTCTGAATATCTAAAATATTTACTCGGAGTTTACGAATCCAAGCGTCATCGCTTTTTCCAAGCTGTTAGCTATCAGTTACAAAAATATTTTTGTAGGTATATCAGAGGCTGTTAATGAAGCTTTCATTAGATATGTAGAATGAGTTCTTAGAGTTAGTACTTCAAAATATATTGTGGTCGGAACATTTCACTTTTGGCATGGCGTCATGGCAACCGAAATTTTAAATTATTATAACATCAACCCAAGTTAGTTTTAGGGTTAGGATTTGGGTTAGGGTTAGGGTTAGCGATTATTTGAATTTTGGTTTGTTCATATATCGAGAAAGCGCCATAAATTATGTGCTTTATTATAATATTGCAGAATAACAAATGTTAATACAAATTTTGAATGGCAGATTTTATACTTTTATTTAAATTATCCATCACCATTGTTTCACTCGGTCACTTTGCAACCTCATCCTCAATGGAATAATTGCAATACTTGATAATTAGCGGGTGAGTACCATTACTGGTGGTAAGGATATAAAAAATTACAGATTATAGCTGTGTTTATACTGCAAGTCTACCTGGCTGGATGCCACCTAATTGGGCCTGGCTTACATTTTTCTGACTTTAATATTCTAAACATGCACCACACTGGTTATAACAATCAGTGTTTATACGCTCATCTGATGGCATGCTGGTCTGGCCAATGGCTTAGTGTGTTTGTGTAAACACCTTTGTCCTGTATTAGGCCTTAGACAATGTAATAGCATGGTTTATTTCAATATAAAAAATATCAGTCCTAGGCTTGCAATGTATATACTTTACACAGCTTTTGTAGCATATAATATTGTATATATATACTGTATAACTGGGTAGGTTAACAATCACTGCGTGTGTCAGGGGAACACATTAGGATTAAACAACTGGTATCATCTCACTGACAACAAGCAGCTGAATGGAATTTCATCTTGAATTAATGATATATTGGTGAAATAATTAGATTAAGTTCAATGTTCTTTGTTGCATATTATGGACTTTTGTCCTTTCATATTTTTGAAATGTGTTACCAGTACTTGAATACCATTGAAATACCGGTACATGTATGCATAATTATATAATATAATAAGATTATATATTAATAAAAGCAACAGAAGTCTTCTAACAGAAATGAGAGGTTTATCGAGCTTATCAATATATAGTCAGACAATGCACTCATTTCAAAACTCAAAAATTAGCTGATATGGAGTATACTGGTGTCTTGTAGTAAGGATGTAAAAAAATACAGACTTTAGGCTGCGTTTACATATATTGCAAGTCTATAGGACCAAACTGGCAGCAGCGACCTGGGCCTGGCTTACATTTTATTGACTTTAATAGTGTAAACATACACCATACTGGCTATAACAATCAGCATTTATGCTCATCTAGCTGTTATGCCCTTCTGGCCAATGGCTTAGTGTGTCTGTTTAAATTCACCTTTATCCTGGATAGTAGGCCTGGACAGTGCCAGTCCTAGGCTTTCAATGTATATTTTTACACAGCTTTTGAAGGATAAATACTGTATAATGTATAATTGGGTAGGTAATTAACACTCACTGTGTCAAGTTAGGGATTAAACAAGTGGTATCACCTCACTGACAAGAAGCAGCTGAAAGGAATTTCATCCTGAATTATTATATATTATATTGGTGAAATAATTAGATTAAGCAATATCGTTCTTTGTTGTATATTATGGGCTTTTATCATTTCATTTTTTGAAATTGTGTTACCGGTACTTGAAAACCATTGAAATACTGGTACATGAATGTGCATACTTATATAATAGCATAACTGACATAATTAACTTTAATTATGTAATATATAATTAATAAAATTATTATTTAAATGAATAATTATTAAAATTAATTATTAATTTCAATAATCAATAGTTACACAATTGGTTTCTAACCCTGTCTGCGAGACAATTTAGTGTTGGCAGACTTTCCCACTTGGGTTCTGTTCAGTACACTACTCACAAATTGCACCCAAAAAACAAGCAGTTTGAAAATCTGTTCAGTTTGGCACTATTAAAGCCTCAAACTGTAAGCGGGCGAGGGGTTGTTGCGTACACGTATTTCTAGTTCTAATTTATAATGTTTAGTAAAACTTAAGCCATGATATAAGGAGAATATAACTAATGGTGGTCAGAGTTATCCTGCAAAACAAAATCTGTTACCTGTACTGCAAATTATATTTACAAAGAAATCCTATTTACAAAAATAGTTAACAAAAATATTTTATTGGTTTTACCTATATTTATAAACAAAAACCTGTTAATAATTTTATCAAAAATTAACAAATCTGTATAAATTTGCTAATATACACATTATTAAGCTATATTTAAGTTTTGGTATTTATGCCATATATTATCTTGTCGTTGCTCAATATAGTTAAACATTTGAATAAAGAGTTGTTTCCACTGTTAGCACTGGTATCTGGCACAAGTAATCACTCCTTAAGAGCAACCACCCCTTTGAAATTATGTACTTCTTTAGTGCTGTTATAGTAACTGCTCTTAACGGCCATATTTGCGTAGCCTGATGCAAACAAACTGAAGGAAATTTGTGAGAATTTGTATGTTTATGTGAATCCACGCTTTTGGCCACGGTTATATAAGTACTTTTAAATTTTCCCAAATACATTTGACTTTCAAATTCTCTAAAATGCACTTGTTTGAACCCCTCGATTCCACTCGGTGGTCCAGCCACGCATAATTGTACAATGACATGATTGAAAACCGTAAGTTAAACTAATGAAATAAACATATTCCTATGTATTAATTTGTTCTGATGTCCCCAGAATAACATTAATGATCACTTGACAGTTTGAGAAGTAAAAAATTAGAAAACTTGTTACTATAAAGGAAAAGGTTAGACTCTATGGCACCTTTTCCAAAGATGGTGCCCAGTCGACTTTGTTCGACCTTTGGAAGACCGTAAAAGGGTTAGGATTGGTTAGGGTTGGTTAGGGTTAATGTTAGGGCTGCATTGTTGGCTTCCAAAGCCAACACTAAGCTGACAGTGACGTACTGGACGCCATTTTCGGAAAATGTCGCACAGAGTCATCCATAAAACCTGACTCGTATCCAGACTTCTCTCTATCTCTACAGGGGTGGAAAACTACATGGTTGGTATGGAGACGGTGGCATGGAAATGGTGCATGATGGGATGGTGCTAACACTTGGCCCTCTGTAGTTTTCCAGCCCTGTAGAGATAAAGGCTACTGGATACGAGTCAGCTATTAATTAACAATAAAACATGTCTTCTATAACTGAACACCAAATTCATTTTCAAAAGTTAGAGTAATGCCATGTTATATTAACGTCATTTTCCCTTTTCTGTATCTGACCAGCATTGGCTTTTCCGGAGTGATGATAACCCACGGTGGTCATACGGGCCGCTAAATGTGGCAAGGGTCTGTAATATGGTTGGTCAGCGGGAATTATTTGAAATTAAATAATCATAACTCAAATAATCAAAATGGCGACTTCATCTGTTGAGGAGAATATGGAAATTGAGATGGACTTGGAAGTGATTCGTCGCACTGCGAACTGTCAAGGCAATGATTTGGAAAATCAGCTGGACGTTTGTCTCAATGCGTTTGATGTCCTCGATCTTGGGCCGAATATTGATATGTTCAAACGCAATGCGAGAGATTTACTCCTATCGACCTACTTGGCATTCAAATCGCCAACAGATCCCCTGACGGTTATGCTGAATGCCAGTGTAACGTGTGGGGCTTTCTTGATCAAAGAAAGCCAACTCTGGCTGCAAAAAATTCGCGCCCGTCTCAGGAACAGACCTAGCATTCGGCACCCTTATCATGGCGAGATTGTTCGCAGCATGCCGTTCGAAGTGGTAAAAATACTGCGAGACGCCATATTGCACACAAGGAAAACGGAGATAAAAGACAACGTAATTTGTGCCTCCAATGCAAAAGGACAGGTGATATCTTTCACCAAGAGAGGAGCAGTTGTGACTTTAATTTCAATGCTGTCTGGTTTGACCGAAACGACTGTCAAGGCATCATTAAAGAAGACACTGAAAGGACGAATCAACGGGAAGGCCGAGGTTATCGTGAATGAAGAGAAGGATTTTGCTTTTGTTTATAGTGTTAAATCGTCTGAACTTACAATATCGTTTCAGTATGGCGTGTGGAACAGGATAGGTTTTCCTCTGCACAATTGACGATTTAAATAGGATTTATTATCAATGACTTATGTATCAGTCAAATCCAAGCGTGCCCATCCCCCCCCCCCCGGGCCAACCCCCGGGCATTTGACATTTTTTTCAAAAATGATGCTAATTCCCCAAAGTGGGGATGAAATACAGGTACAAATGCCCCGCTGTGGGGCAAAAAATCTGTGGCAAATCCCGCGGAAACATGAAAGCAATAACAGCAATTTTCAGCATTTTCAAACATCAAATCATTATATAAATACTATTTACAAGGCACTGGTGTTAACCCTTTACCTCCTAGGTATGTCATTCTGCTAAATTTGTCTGCTGTAGGTTGTAGACTTAAGGCTTAAACTCCTTCATGATCGAATCACATGCAATGCTATGGGGGAGTGGCAATCAATTGCACCTACCCCCACTGCCTTTTGGTGCTGCCCAAAGGGAACGAGGCTCAGCTTACTGTATTATCTAATGCCCGGCCCCCGAGCAAAGGTTTGGGTTCAAATTCCCCACCCCCGGGATTGGTCAACGTATCAAATGCCCGGCGGTATCCCGGGTGGGAGGTGTTCATGGTTGGATTTGACTGATACATTACGCATGTACAATATTCTCTATATAATGTGTTAAAATGTAACTAATAATGCCCAGATTTAATACCAACCAATGCACCAATCAAAGTTTTTGTTATATTGGTGTTTCGCATCAGCAACATAGTTAGGGTTTTAGTGTTAGGGTATATGCAGTATAACCATAACCCAAACACCCTAAAACCTTAACTATACAGGTGACGCAAAACACCAGAGGTACACCATACATGCATAATAAAAATAAAAGAATATATTATGGCCATTATTTCCACACATATTATGGCCATTTACATGTATACCAGGCTAAATAAGTCTTTTAGCTAAAATAATCTGCAGCTTAAATAAGTCACGAACAGTGGCGTATAAACCAACAATTTGTAGTCATGGCTAAGATAAGCCTAGGGTCAAAGGCTGGGCAACAATAAGTCACTGCTTATTTTAGTCACAAACAAATTGTCCATTTATACGACTACCCGTGACTTGTTTGACACAAGGCTTATATTAGCCGAGGCTGATTTTCCCCTGTGTACATACAGTAAGTGGTCATTATTTGGTGGTAAATATACTGTCCTCGTCAGGATTGTTTGCTACTCCAATTGCAAAATGGAAATTATTTCATTTATTTGTACCTTCTTTGTTGACTTGCTGTTGTAAAAATATTTGTGAAACCTAGAGTTCTACTGTAACTTCCAGGCTTTCGCAGATTTGCAAGACGGTGCGGTGCCTGTGCAAATCAATTTTCCCTCACTGTGACTTATGCTTTTGCTGAACTGCTCCTGGGTCGCCATGTGCATTACTAGCATGCCAAATGAGATAGAGACAGATTAAATTTTTGTAAATAATTTTATTGGTTTAAATTCTCATAACATATAAATGATTTTATTGGTTTAAAATCTCACATTATAATAAACTGTAGTACTATGAAAACATTCTGTAAAGAGATAAAAATAGCTTGTTTTTTGTTCATTGTATTTGGTTATGGTACTTGTTATATTAGGTTATGGCTAGTTCGGTGTACGTCACACTTATGTTTTAACTATCACTTTATTTGATCAATCAAAATATTTCAATTAAAGATTACACTCTACGAGCACTGCAGAGAGAAAATAAAATGTGACGATATAAGCTTACCACCATCTTGCTTATAAGTGTGGACATGTTACATGTGCTATATATGTTTTGGGTTACATGTTGTTTTAACATGAAAGAGAGGCTTGTGATAATATCAAAAGAGTGACGTAAACCCACATAATCGGCCCTATTGAATACATGCCGTATTGGTCTTTACCACTCATGCTTATTTTTGCACATTATTAATGTTGAATTTCTAGCCTACAGTATTGCCATCACTTAGACTCAGTACAATGATTAATGGTCTGTATTTAAAAACATCAGAAAAGCAGAAAGAAACATTTATTATAAAATGTTTACTACCTAACGTCCTTACCACTATCTTGGACCAAGATACAAGCTAAACTGCATGTATGCCCTCCTAATTGGCACTAATGCCCTCCAAATTAAATCATGTCCCTACAGATTATCTCAGAAGCTGACCATCAACCATAATCTTCGCTTTCTCTACACTTTGCTGTATCTGTCTATAGTACAAATGCGAGCAGTAACAGCATGTCTGTTCATCCTCGCCCTTTTCAAACCCACATAAACACGACTCTTTATTTATTACTCTTGCAGGTATATATACCTGATTGTGGCTATGCTTATCTCTCACATCATATCCATTTGCCTCAGCCAAATTAAATGCACAAATTCATGGCGAAAGATCTGCAGCCATCTTCTCACAAAATTTGTGTTTTGGCTGTACCGCCGAATAGCCATGTGTTTAGCCTCCCTTCCCTCCATCGAAACAACATTTAGACCAAGTCCATATCTTTCAAAAACCTCAAATGCACTGGCAGGTACAACATGCCCAATAGTCCAGGTGGTTGGAGTTACAGTGTTAAACAAACACTGAGCACGGAAAAAGTTTGAACAATGTTGTTTCAGTTTGGCAAGATCTTGCTCACTAACATGAACAACTCGCGAAAATATGGAAACACACTGTCTCAATTGCAAGCAAAGGTAAGCAAACAAATGAAGACGAAACATTTCTTTGTCTGAATCATGTGGTCGTTTAATTGCATCAATCAGAAACATGTAGTTTTGCAAGAAGCATCGAGAATCCTTTCCCGTAAACCGATAACGAAAGGGTGATGTTTCCCTACTTTCGTTAAACCATCTTTTCACCTTATTCGCCAGACGAGTAAGCTTAGCCTTATCCTTAAGATTGGTAAAAAGTTTTCGAAAAGCAGTATTATGCGGAACAAACTCAATGTTTGTAACAGATGTAGATATGCCAGATTTCCCAATGCTTTCCTTGAGAATCATAGCAAAGAGCTGCTGACAAGCGTTATTTTTGGGATGCAGTGGTTCAATGTGAACTCTGTCGATAAATTTCCCAATTAAAGGATCGAATTCCTGACGACTAATTTTAGAAGAGATGAATTCAGTAATTTTCTTCCGTTTAGTCTTATCAGACACATTCTGTTTATTCACCTTATCCTTCAACTGCTGGACTTGTTTGGAAATCTTAACCCGATGCGAATAAACCCAAGGTTTCCACTTATCATTTGGACTTGATCCAAATGTCCCACTGGCATCATCACAGTTGTCAATACTAACATTTCCAAAAGTGGAAAAAAACTTAGCACTAACTGACAATTCACCAGCTAAAAATACCAGCATTTTCAAATCATTTGGAAATTCAGAAAATCTAAATTTAACTTCTCTTTCCATCACATGATAAACCTTGTTTTCAACCACTACCATTTCCTGCAATAGATGCCTCACATATCGCTGTACAACAATTCCACTTTCAGAACAATTTCCCCCAAAGATAAGGAAGTTCTCATTGCTACTCAATATATGTTTCCCTCGATTAAGGAAACTGACACGACATGAAAAGGCAGTGTCGTCTTTCCCAAAAGGGGCACCATCGCCACCCAGAGCTACTTGAAAAGTATTTGGGTGATTAAACCAGAGAAGAGCTTCACCTTCATTTTCCAAAGTTAAATAAAATGAGGCAAGCAACAGTAGAAGTTCTTCTAAGTACCTAAAACAACCATCACATTTTTCATCATCATCCAAGTCCTTACAAAAAAAATCCTCAACACTTTCTACATTCCCAAGGTCAATTGAATTTACAAATGGCATCAATTTATTGTAAGGCAACAACCTAGGAACATTACATTCCATTATTGAAAGTCTTTTACGCTTTCTACCTTTCTTAGTCGCCTTTTTAGTTGAAAGTGTCTGGTAAACAGCCCTATACTTGGCTTTTCCCATTGCTCCTTTTGTAAAGTATGTTGCAACACTACGCTTGATGTTATCCATCGAATTTTCAAAACCAGCAACATTATTGTTAAAAATCTTCGAGAACACCTGTTTGGTGAGTTTTTCATTACTTGCAATGACAGTGGTTAGGTCTTTGCAAGAAAACTTGGTTGACATTGTATCAACTAATCCAACCAAAGCTGGGTAACTATTTTCAGTGGTGGACCCGTGGATTTTCCCACATATCGCCAATGTTTCTGAGCGCCTTTTCGTGGCTGTTCTTTCAGAAATCTGTGTTTTACCATCATGATCAGATGTTGGTTTTAGCTGGCGGTTTTGAACTGCTGCTGGATGCTGCAAAGTTGATTCGAGCAGAGCCACCCTATTTTCATCTTGTGCTACCTGAAAACAAAACAACATTTGTGTTATCAATATTAATATAATCAGTATTATACTGATTATATTAATATTGATAACACAAATGTTGTTTTGTTTTCAGGTATTATATATTATAATATATTTTATTATAATAATATAAGCTTATATGCCAAGGCATGACATGTTTTTTTTGTTTAAATTAGGTCTGTCATAATTTATCAATAAAATTAATAGTCCATGATAATTAATCAATAGCAATTGATCGATTGATAGTGGAAATCGATGAACAATCAATGGACTACATTTTTTACTTTCATTAATTGGTTATCGATTATCAATCAATTAAATATTTTTTGCTTTAACAACTTGTGACTATAATGTCTAAGGGGTCGACTCCGAATGGTTACCAGAATCGCATTCTTGATAAAATTCTTGATCAGTTGCACCCACTCCTACTGTACAGTACCAACCTGTAGTAGCAAAGGAAAGAGGAGCATTTGTGTTCCCTCTGCAACTTCGGCTGATCTACTTACTTTAATATATTCAAGTGATTTGCTCAGCTGAAAAGGTAATGTAATTAACTGTCATCGATTAGCAATGCAAAACACATTTGCTTTTTGTGACTAACAATTACCATTAATTGGCAGGTGACAATCAATGACAGTTAATGTATATCGATTAAATTTCTGATCAACGATCGATTTTCAGTGATCAGTTAGACTGACCAGGACTAAAGTCATGATAATTTAAATCTTTACCTTATCCGAAAGTCTTCTCACTTTCAATCGTTGAGCTTCTGCAGCCTGCTTTGCCGCTACAACTGCTGTATGTGCAATAGAAGCCTGCTCACGTTGTTCTTTCATTTCTTTCATCAACTTGCCAACATTGAACCGAGCATAATCTTTTTTCTTCCTCAAAGGCATCTAGTCGAATTTAAAGAAAACATTTAACTATAAATGGCCTTAATGACTGACCCAATCTCAAAAAGAATGGGTTCATTACAGCAAACTACATATAATTCAACTTTATTGTAATATCTCCAAATCAATTGCAATACAGCCATTGGTGTTATTTCTTATATATTATTCATAAAATCATAATTTCACAACAAATCAAACACCCAAAACACACCGTTGTTATCTAAAATTATGCCACATCTTACCTTGAGTTAATAAACACGATCAGAATATTCAAACTAATTCCACAACCACATCATCAGATCATGTACGATTAATCGCACATCACAAGCAATAAACATCGTATGGCCTATTAACCGAGAAGACGAGCTGAGTTAAAATGCAAATAAGAACTAAATGCTGATCGAAAATCAAAAACAAAAAACATAGGATTCTTACTTACATGTCTTGCTTCCTGAATCACACAAGTTCATGTATATGCTATGTGCACATAAAAAGTTATTTGAAGCCAAACTTCGTCTAGAAACGAGCACTATACACAGTATGCAATTATTTAAGGATGTCCTCTCGCAACGACGCGAATTTAGTCAGTCACAAACGTTCAAAATATAACTTATTTACTATCGATCGAAAGCCCAAACGTTGCTCTTTCGTTCTGTACAAATATTATGTTTACAAACTGGCGAAGGATTCTGGGATTGCACGTAAAACGGCATATATTTGCATAAAAAAAGTCTAGCACCGAGACCCCCTGCGACGTAATAAGAGCGCCATTTTTGCGTACGATTTAATTGCCGGATTGGAGGGCCCGTATGACCACCGTGACCGTAATTTTCCCCCTTCGGTTACCACGACAAACCCTTGAAAAATATAATGTTATTTTGCAAATTGTTCCAAATCCCTCAGTGCACGTTTCGTATCTATGAATGTGAGAATTTTCTCTTGATTATTCTGCTGAACTAAAATACCATAACGCGTGCTTGATTTCACAATGACCTCGTTCATCACATCAAACACGTCCCGAGATAAGTATCGAGTAAAATAAATGGTCCAATGATTTAGAGCTCTCATCCGTGGCGATAAACTTCGGTGAATGATTTTCAACAATTGAGTTACTTCCTCAGCAATCAATGACCCGACATATTTGGACCAAAATATGTATTTAAAATGATGAAATACCCTGTTTAAAAATGTTGATTTAAGACCATTATAATTTGCTAAAAGGTGCTCTCAAAATTCAGGAAATGCAGCTTACCCAAAATTCAAATATTTTCAAAGGTCCCCCTGGATGTGTGTCATCACTTTTGTCTGATATGTTCCCAAATTGGACGCACTATTTCAGAATCCTGGCCACTAACATTTCTTCTTTTTTTACCTGTTTCTACTGTTGATGGCTGGCTGTCCATGTCGGAATCACTATTACTTAGTGTTTCTAGGCATGTTTGATGAGTGTTTATATATTCCGAAACAGCGAAATTTCTTCTTTCCGTACAACTTAATATACTTTACAGCTGCGATTGCTTGCTCCCCCAAAATTGGCTGGGTATTCATATATGCCGATTTTTGTTTCCCGATATAACATTTTGGTTAGGATTATAGTTCTGTTGGGGACTAGCTTACATGAACCATCTAGGCATACATCTAGGCATACATGAAGAACATGCCAAATACTAACAAACCACTAGAGTGGTTTTCTAGCTAGGACTTATCCACCAGATAAACTATCCAGGCTTCGTATAAGCATCCCCGGATATTTTATTTACATGTGAACTTTACAAGTTCACTTCAAATGACATTTGGGGGTATGTTTATAATCATGCTATATTTTGGAAATAACCCGTATAACAATGTGTGTATAGTATGTGCCATGTTCAAAATAGCATCACATTTAATTAATGATTTATAATAACTATCAATTTATTTGTGTCTCTTTGCTTTTCACGCATTTTGATAATGTAATCACTTCCTTATGAACCATGGCATATCTCAATATCTACTGCCAAGTTTAAAAATACATAGTAGTTTGTTAGCCTATACTAACACTCAACTTATCATAACAACTTTTTGACCCTATGTCTCCAGATATGGTTGGCCGTTATTACATTTGAAATCGAGCACCATCTAAGCAATAGTTTTATCGCATCTTTCTTAATATTCAATCTTCTCAAGTCCATATACACACTTTGTCGGATACAACCTAATGCACCGAAACAAAGTACCACTAGACTCACTGTCCAATTCTGAGAACTTAAATAGTCACCTAGCCGCTTGTAATGACGCAGTTTAGAATTATACGCCAGTTCAAAGTACATATCAAAACACACAGTTACTTCAAACAATTATAATCTCCCGCGCGATTACATACACAATGACGATATCTGGTTTTCGGGCCGCGATTTCTTTCAGATCATCACGAAGCTCAGGCAGGATTGACTCAAACTGCCTGTTGGTAAATAATCGGAGTCTCCGGTTGCTGACAGAAATTTCATCAAGCACTTTATTTACAATGCGATCATGGCGCTGTAAAAATTTCGAAACTCGTGACAGCCGTTAAAGAGGTGGGCGGTACTTTCTGTATGTCGACGGCAGAATAGACATATTGGATCATTAGCTCTGTTCCAGATAGTTGTAAAGTTCGTCGGCAGCAAGCTAAGCCTCGCTTTCACAATGAATTTTACAAGATCATCGCTGATCGACCAGTTATACAAAACTGAATGCGATGCTTTCACCACGATATCTTTCATTCCAAGAAAAGGTCCTTGCAGACTTAACTTTTTCGCGTCCTCAATATCACGTTTAACTGATAAGTTGAACAGAAACTTTTGCAATCAACATGATTCGTCGACAGCCTCGCCATCCACCATTACTTTCGCTTTTCCATTCTGGTATACAATACTCACATCTAGCTTTCTTGCATATCTTAACATGTCAGGCCAATCTGACTGGCATCCAAACGTGTTGGTGGTGTTCAGATATCCATCCCTCTTTAAACAGTAACCAAGAAAATTCACCGCATCATCAGATAGTTCAACACCTCTCTTTCTCATATCCAGTTTGACTGACTCTCCAGCAATATTTTGAAACTGTTCAACTTCATGATTGAGCATTTTAACAATAAATGCCAACCTTGTTGTTCTGTAGACGTCTGAAACGCACTTGATACTAATCCCACCATGTTCTCGCGGAAGATAGATGATGAGCTGTGTTGTTGATTTGTACAATCCATACAGGTTTCGTACCGTATCCGTAACCCGACAATTCAATTCTAAGATCTGTTTTTCTGATAACCGAGTGTTATAAAAATGATGAAGGATTTTTGGAAGTGCAATGTTATTAAAGGCACTGACTTTCAATGACAGTGGTAAATCACAAGCAGCAATTTTTTCAAGCATACCATAGTACTCCTCAATAAATTGTAACACTTGCTGTTTATCTTCACCTGCCAATGATAATGATTTTCCAGGATATTTATAACAATAATCTCTGTCATATACAGATAGCAGTTGATCTTGTACTGTAATTGCGGGTTTTTCATCACTCTTTCCCTTATAACAATTATTACCCGATCTTCTCGAATACAAAACAGCACACTTGCTTGGTCACACTTGCTTTATTCACGCGCAAGGCTTTTATACCTGATAAAATCCATGAATACTAATCAGCATGAAAATTATATAAAGTCTATACGAACTTTATATAAAATTCCTGCTAATTTGCATTTCATACACCAACCCAATTTACATCTAGTAGAAAATAAAAACCAGTACACTCCCTAGTCATTACAATCAATTGATTTGAAGCTATTTAAAACACTCGAACTCGCGTTTTATCATATCTAAGATGCTCGCGCTGCGCGCTCGCTTTTTAAATATGATAAAACGCTCCTTCTCGTGTTTTAAATACTACTTATAAACTAATAATAATAATAAAGACGTATAAGGAGCATTATACAATAGTGTCAATGCTCTTACAACAATACATTCTTAAAGTTACTGAGGTCACTTATAAAACTAATAATAATAATAATAATAAAGACGTATTAGGAGCATTATACAATAGTCTCAATGCTCTTACAACAATACATTCTTAAAGTTACTTAAGTTACTTATAAAACTAATAATAATAATAATAATAATAATAAAGACGTATTAGGAGCATTATACAATAGTCTCAATGCTCTTACAACAATATATTCTTAAAGTTACTTAAGTTACTTATAAAACTAATAATAATAATAATAAATTAAAGACGTATTAGGAGCATTATACAATAGTCTCAATGCTCTTACAACAATACATTATTAAAGTTACTTAAGTTACTTATAAAAACTAATAATAATAATAAAAATGAAGACGTATTAGGAGCATTATACAATAGTCTCAATGCTCTTACAACAGTATATTGTAAACGTTACTTATGTATCATTATAAATTACATATAATTACGATATATACAACATATCATTATATATACATATATATATATATATATATATATATATATATATATATATATATATATATATATATATATATATATATATATATATATATATATATATATATATATATATATATATATATATATATATATATATATATATATATATATATATATATATATATATAAACGTATATATAAACGTATATATAAAAAATAAATATATCAAACGACGTGTTTGAGAAAAATAAGGTGGATGAAGTTGATCAGTTGCGGTACGTACAGTACTGCCTAGAAGTAACCTAACGAAAACCTAGGTCGAACCTAGGTTGAACCTCGGTGCAACCTAGGGTCAACCTCAATCTCACCTCGGTTGATCCTAGGTGGCACCTAGGTCTCACCTCGGTCTAACCTCGGTCTAACCTAGGTTTAAGCTTTCGTAAGCAAGCGCGGTTATCACGTCGGAAATTATACGACACGTTCCGGAACGAGTAGATTTTTCCGAAGTTTGGCGTCCTTTGGCCATTTGAGAAAACCGCGTCATACCATAAGGTTCACTCCATCGTTTCTTAAATAATGTAGAAATTATCGCAATAAGCCAGGGAACGAATTGTTTCGCTTTGGTCTTCATCAGTTCCGATAACAAAAATCGCGGACATCCTTGAATTCAAACATCGAGATCGGCTTTAAATTTTATATCTTTCTCGGTATCGACGAAATGGTGGGAATCTGCGAGATGCGCCACGTAGTTGAAGCAAACCGCTTTTGAAAAAGTAACACTTGAAGTTCATCGAGGAAACAATGAAAGCAAATGGCGAATTAACATCTGCTGAAAATAAATATCAAACTGGTGGACGAATGCGCCGTTGATGTCTCACGGAGGCATGAAAATTCGCGTTATTGCCAGTTTGTTCGAGAGCCAAACAAAATAAAGAGGCTCTTGTTCTGTTTGAATGCCTTAGCGGTAAAAGACGCGTTCGAGGACGTCATTTTTTACGGACGAGACTACTGTCCAAATCGAACAATATGCACGTGTACTGGCAATATCACTAGCAAACTGAACAATGAACCGTTTCAAACGTCGAACTTCTCATGTGCCGAACATTAGGTTCAACCATGCTGATTAATATTAATATCAAAACATTATCGCATAGCTAGGCATAACAAAAATTCTTGTAACAAATAAATCACCTAAACGCAGCGCGCAGGTCTATATATTATTCTCGTTAAAGCAGCTTTTTGTTTATATTCGTATTTGGTTCGTATATTTTACCGACAGCCGGCCATCTGAATTTATAAGCATATCAACAGGAGGATTTACATATATTCAACCAATAATTATTAAGACTTTAATACCTTCAGGCGATGCTTTAGACGTCCCTTTCGTTTTCCTTGGGTACCTTCTTTACGGAAACCTTAGCATTCTTTTATGATATTATACATGTGTGCTATGAATAAGAACGGTGTGACACCTCGCTGGCACAGAATAATAATCAAATTCCGGTGGATTTGACACTTTTCAGTATTTCGAATGAAAAAACGCGAATGGTGTGCATATAGTACAGTGCATTGACAAACGGGGGAATTGTGATTATCATGTTTAACAATGAAGCAATTTTCGCTGGGCTAAAATGTCACTTCAAGCGTTTGGTTGTTTGTGATAGTTTAATAGGTTGTGGCAAATGGGGCCAAACCGCTAAAGTCGATTTTAATAATAATAGTTTCAGATTTTTTGCTGTGCGAAGTTACTCCGGAACATCCGAAGCACGCGTTTGAAAGAAAACTGAACCGACAGTAAAGTGAAAAGATGATGAACTGCCAAATGGCAACGAAATACTGACATTTCTGCGAGCGGAGCCCTAGATCAGAGTATAATTACTGAAGGCCTCCGCACACACATAAATCAGTCAGTTCGCCACACATAAAGTCAGTTCGCTACACACATTAAGTCAGTTCGCTACAACTCATCATTTATTAAAAAAACAATCAACTTGATTTGTTTAATACGTATTTACTGAACAGATCACCTCAAATAATGACAGTGCAACAGCGTTATAAATCTTAGATGGAATCTAAGCGATGACTCAAAGAGATGCATGCCGTCCATCGCCAATGCGCGCTGCCATTAATGCTCTCAGTCTTTTGCCAAGCTAATTTTAACGCAGTTTTGTTGAAATAGCTGCTATACAACAATAAGTAATAATAAATAATATATATTAATAATACACAATAAGTGTGACTCAGAGATGCCGTCCATCGGAATCGCCAACGCGCTTTCGGTGATATATATTCCGCTTTCCGTTTATGTGTGTAGCGAACTGACTTTATGTGTGTGGCGAACTGACTTTATGTGTGTGGCGAACTGACCGGTTACCTCCGTTCCAAACGTCACGGGGTTTTAAACGCGCGTTCGGAAGTTCGTTGGCATTCGACATTTTTTTGATTAGTTCCAAATCTAAAACTGATCACGGCCGAGAAAAGAATGACACAATGCGGAACTTCTAATCGTCTGAAAGTAAACTGAAACCGACAGATCGTGATTTTGGACATTGGTGGTGCCATTTGCCACAAACTACAACTCCAAACCATATTCCAAACGCCGATCACTGTGTCTTTAACGAAAATCTTTCAAGGAGATTGTAGCCCACGCGAAAACTATTCATTCATTCATTTGATAATAATCACAAACTCACTGGTTGGTTTCACAAATCAAAAGTCCGCTGTTTATACAGCACTCTACTTTTTACACCGAGAGTAATATTTGATTTCGGATGGGACGGCATACTTTCATACTGTTATTGACACACGCGCGTTGCTGAATAGTAGGACAAGGTCGGAACCCGAAGTGCTTAGTTGACGTAGTTTTTCTCATGCGGTTGGTTTTGTCGACCGCGACCTCACCGCTAATCCACCGCAACCTCACCGCCAATTGACCGCTAATCCACCGCAACCTCACCGCTAATCCACCGCAACCTCACCGCTAAATGACCGCAACCGCAGTGTTAGGTTATTTCTACTGTATTCTACTGTATAACAAGGCCACTAAGTCCTCCTCTATATGACTAATCGCGCGAAGAACCAACAATATCATTATCATCCAATATCAGGGTAACCTGGTTTGTTCGGAGCAAAATCATGGCGTGCGTGTCTTGGGTATGGGCATTGCTTCTTAAAGAGTGAGTGTCAACGGCCATGTATTGCGTGTTTGTGTTTATCTTTCTGTACGATAACGAAATGTTTTGAAGTGCTTCGTTGCCAACATTATGTGGTAAATACATCGAAAATTTACCGAGTCTTTTCAGAAAACCCTACAAAGGCTTTCTTAATCATCCACAATCCAAATACATCGACTCGGAACCTGATTTTTTGGTTGAACCTCGTCACTTGGTCTTCCACGCTTCGCGTCAGCCAAGACTGACACAATTCGAAATGAAAGTCAAGAAAACGTACTTGAATACTTATTTGCTAAATTTGCTTAATTACTTGCTAAGGTATATCTTCTTTAATTAAAATACAGAATGAATAATTTGTATCAAGGATTTACAACATATTTACGGATGTAGCTCACCAAGGGAATTTCGTGCTTCAAAAAAATGGCCGACCGAGCATGCAATGCGTCATCGTTGATATTCACTCTTTAAGTCTACATGGTCTATCCTTAATAGCGGTAGTCACATGTACGCATTGCGTATCTATTTTTTATATAATTGTTGTGGTCCGTTATGGTCAATTAATATACTGTTTGCCAATTATTCGCATTGTTGATACAAAACCCCTGAAAAAAATGAACACCAGTGTAGGTCCAATTACCTATCTACAATCAGTGACAAAACTGTTCGGGTATAGCACTCATTTTCACAGCAATTACACCCCCGCGCCCCTTTCAATGTTGTGTCAGGGTAATGTAACATACCTGCCGAACTTGATAGGTCCTACTCAAAACGCGCTATCATAGAGCAACATTGCATATGGGGAGAGGGGGGAAATTCGTTCGCTCAACCATTTTTAATTCACAAGCATTGGTTTTAATAGATTTTTTCAGAGTGCCCGAAGAGGTTTTGTCACTGATTGTCTGTCATCACCGGATTCGTTGGGGAAACGATGAATATTTAATTACTGCAGATTGTATCAGAATGTTTTACGGTGCAATGTAGTATTTTCGATACACATGTTGTACCTCAAGATATTATCAGCCCAATTGTTCTCGCCAGATCGGATTGCGAACGGAATTTCCGGCGTCACCAATTAGCGTTGTCATAGAGATTTTCACGACATCATTGGCGATACTCATAACTATCGTGTAACCAAATGAAGGACTCGTCAATAGTTGATGCGGTGCTGCTAACATGAGACTTACGAAGGGTGTATTTGTTAACGTAAAGCCAGACAGACGTAAAAAAATTCCCTGCAAGAAAATCGTTCGCTGAGGCCGTTTTAGCCGCCTTTTCTGCTGCTAATAACATGAAAGTCTTGTAATGGCGTTGTTCTCAAGAGCGACACCAACATGCGGAAGTTCACTACCACATGTGCGAAAACTAAATAGATGCCAGCGTTGGCTGTCATCAAAGAGATACCTGGCGAAATCACATGGCATATCAATACATTTCTCAAACATTCATGCCAATTACTACACGGCTTGCAGATATGTAACAAAGGAAGACCGTAGTGCAGTAGAGAACGACGGTCATCCCGATTTCAATACAACCGACGGGCCAAAAACGACGAATGCTCATATGGCGTAGAAGAGATCTCAAAGGAAACGTGTCACGCAGAGGATGAGTGAGTATGAAAGTGACGATGAGGGCTGCCTTGGTGAGAATGCTGAAAATTGTAGTTTTCCGAACAGAGTGGTTGCTGATCTTTGCTCCTTTATCTTGTTGTAGCTGTGGTTTTTTGGCAGCTTTTGACAAACTTTTCCAATTTCGTTTTTTGCCAAAGGGAACCTTCTTGTACCAGACATGGTCATTCATCCTACGATGAAATTAATGCCTAAATAAAAAGGTGCTCCTGTAGCGTTCATTTCAACGGTGACTTTGGATCTTCTTGTAAAACTTCACGGGCATCTCTCGTTGTTAGTGGTGTATAACCTCTGGTGTTCTCGCTCTTTGCCTGTCCGGCTATTTTTTCCTCTTTCTGCAAGCCACACCAACATTTCACGACCGTCATGAGGATCATTCTGGAGACCAACGTCGACAAAACAAAGTTTCCGACTTTTTCCCTTGCACGAAAACCGAAGTGCATTGACAAGAACCACCACATCGTTCTTTCCAAAGCTTTCTGGGTGACTATCACCAAACTAGCCTGATTGGATAAGAGTGTCCTCTTCGTCGTCCGACAATACTCGCGTAGCCTGTGGTTTGCTCCCCTTACAGTGGTTGACAAGATTGTTTCATTTGCCAGCGAAAACCTTTTGTGACTTCATAAATTCCAAATTCTTAAGAATATTTAAATTGGTGTTGTTGTCATTTAAACAACGCTGGATACTTTTCTGGAAACTTGACACGGTGTTTTGCTCGTATTCGTTGCCGTTTGTTTCGCGAACATTTATAAAAAAACTTGCAATGAAAGGGGTTGACTGGTCGAGTTATGATGCCGGTAAGAGTTCAATTTGTTTTACAGCTTTGTTGATTGACTCGCAATAGCGTTTAAACACTATCATGTCATTTGGCTTTCGTAACCGTATTCGTTGCTTCTTGGGTATTAATTAATAAACTTGAACGTTAAATTTCCTCTTGGCTGTTGTTTTTCTCTTCGTTGTCAAACTCAAAGCATCCTGCCCTGTCAACATTTCGCTGGACACCGGCCCTTTGAACGTTGCATTTTCATATTGAAGAGAAACTTGATATCATCGAACAAATGAGCATTCAACGAATGTAATTTGAACTACATTCTTAGTGGACGAATACCTGTTGTCCTGCACATGCAATATACGTGGTTATGGCTACTTGATTAGGATTCTCATTTGACTTTAAAAACTAAAGAACATCGTGTTGTTGAAAAGCGTTGTTGATTCTGCTATTTTTTTAGCTTTTCTTTCCCGATCCATGTTACACATGACCTCTCATCATTATAGCTAATATAACGAATTATAACGAATATACACTTAATTGTATATATGAAGAAGATATTCAACAAATTATCAGTTACTTACAGATCTTGTAGGTTTGGTGTATTCTTGAACAAGTTCTCAGGAATGACAGATATTTTGTTGCTTCCAAAAACTCTAAAAATAGAAAAACAAAACAGCAAAAAAGGTCAGCTATAAAGGCATATGAGCTCTTAACTACTACATTATTACTCGGGCCTCCCCATGTGGGGGGAGCACGAGTCTTAGAAAGGGCTCTGTTTATTATTATTATTTTGTCGCGTCGCGAAATGGCAATTATTGCATCATTATTGACTAAATTAGTAGACTAGTGAGCGAGACTATGAATGTGGGATTACTACACATGCGCAGTGAAGTGATCCCCAAAACAATTTTTTCCCCCGCAGTCGTTTTAAGGGAGGCTAATTATTGCATCATCCCGATCAACCTCGCACCCAGGCTTTTCACATTTGCGAAACTGAAAACACTGCGTATATTCATGCGCCAGCCATATTTGTAATTTATTTACTCATCTGCTCAAACAACTTTCTTCGAGTGCTCTTCACTGAAAATCTTTGATGTGGCTGGCAAGTATCTTGATCTTATATACGCTCACAATCCAGATCGCTTTCGAAACGGGTTGTTCTACGATTTCGAGAACCTGTACTCAATCAAATTATATGTTTCCATACGCTTTTTTTCTACTAAATGTTTAATCCCCTCGCCCGGCGCGAAGCGCCGGCCGAAGGCCGAAAGCCTGAGGGCGAGGGTGCTAATATCGACCGGCGTTTAGTACCTTATCACGCGAGATCCAAGCCGTTCCTGATTTCGGATCGGGTTTATAGGTATATTTATATATATGCATCAACCGTCCTCATGCGCGGCATCGGAAAATGTGTCACTGGTAACTAGATACTCAGATTAAATTGAACCGTCACAAGAGACATAGTTTTTTGAGGAAATAGAAATCCGAGTCCGAGTATGTATTTTGACTCGCTAATTCCAAATCTGTTTTCAGAATTGAAAACGGTTATATATTGATCGAGATTATCATAGCCGACCAAGCCCGGACTAATTTCTAAGTAGATAAGCCATTTTTACGAAGGGTATTCACGTTCTCGTAATATAGTAGACACATATGTTATGTATTTTGACTCGCTAATTCCAAATCTGTTTTCAGAATTGAAAACGGTTATATATTGATCGAGATATTCAACATAATATTCGACGAAGTGACCAGTTTATAATCGACTAATTTCTAAGTACATAAACCGTTTTTACGAAGGGTACTCACGTTCTCGTAATATAGTAAACGCGTATGTTATGTATGTTGACTCGCTAATTCCAAATCTGTTTTCAGAGTTTAAATCGGTTAAATATTGGCCGAGATAACGTTCAAACATTTCTTCGACGAAACGGGCTTTTGGAAATTGTGAATTTTTGCAAAACAGAAATACACGGCCACGGCGTGCGAGGTCTGGGCACCATGGATGGAGAAATTCCCGTAGGGGGGGGGGGGGGGGGGGTAGAAAAGGCGGGCGAGGGGATTATTGCGAATTCGTATTTCTAGTAATTTAATATGAGACTCAACATATGAATGCTGTATGGAAATATGTTAACTGTTCTGAGGTAACTGTAATATTTTTATAAGCTTTGTTGCCTGTATTGTTATGTAATCCCATTGCGAAGGCCTGAGGGCGAGGGTGCTAATATCGACCGGCGTTTAGTCCCTTATCACGCAAGATCCAAGCCGTTCCTAGATCTAGGATCAGTTTATAGGTATATATATATATATATATATATATATATATATATATATATATATATATATGATCAACCGTCCTCATGCGCGGCATCGGAAAATGTGGCACTGGTAACTAGATACTCAGATTAAATTGAACCGTCACAAGAGACATAGTTTTTTGAGGAAATAGAAATCCGAGTCCGAGTATGTATTTTGACTCGCTAATTCCAAATCTGTTTTCAGAATTGAAAACGGTTATATATTGATCGAGATTATCATAGCCGACCAAGTCCGGACTAATTTCTAAGTACATAAACCATTTTTACGAAGGGTATTCAAGTTCTCGTAATATAGTAGACACATATGTTATGTATTTTGACTCGCTAATTCCAAATCTGTTTTCAGAATTGAAAACGGTTATATATTGATCGAGATATTCAACATAATATTCGACGAAGTAACCGGCTAATCATATAGCCGACAAAGCCGACTAACTTCTAAGTACATAAACCATTTTTACGAATTGGAAGGGTACTCACGTTCTCGTAATATAGTAGACACATATGTGATGTATTTTGACTCGCTAATTCCAAATCTGTTTTCAGAGTTTAAATCGGTTAAATATTGGCCGAGATAACGTTCAAACATTTCTTCGACGAAACGGACTTTTGGAAATTGTGAATTTTTGCAAAACATGAATACACGGCCACGGCGTGCGAGGTCTGGGCACCGTGGATGGAGAAATTCCGTCGCGCGGGGGGGGGGGGGGGGGGGGGGGAGAAAAGGCGAGCGAGGGGATTATTGCGAATTCGTATTTCTAGTTATACAAAATAAAGTCGATGTTATTGCTACAGTTTATTGTTTCATATATACCAAGTACTATTATTAAAGTATGCAATGTTGCTATCGAATTAATTACCGTGTTTCACTTGATATTTTACCTGTAAGCTTAAAGGGGCTCCAAAATGTTCTGGGTTATCAGTAAGTTTGTATCGATTGTTCATATTATATGCGAATGCCTACAAATGAACGTACAGTATATAAATCTCTGACACTCATTGTTGTCATGGAATAACCCTGTTTCACTCGATATTTTACCTGCAAGCTTAAATGGGGCTCCAAAATGTTCTGAGTGCATTATCATACATGTATTATTATACACAAATGCTTACAAATGAACACACAGTATATAAATCTCTGACACCCATACCAACTACCAAGATCAAGGAGTAAAGCGTTTGTTGTTGTTTGACCTTGCTGCTGCCAGCTAAATGGTTTGATTTACTGCCATGCCTTATACACTGAGAAAAAGATTAACTGATTTAATGCTTGCTCAAACTGAACCTGTTTGCCGGACTGACCATATGAATTGTTATTACACGAGCACAGACCGGCTCGCTTGCCAGGCTGACCCTGTTGACTAGAACTGGATTAGGTCAGCAAACAGGATGGCTCATTTGGTGGGGCAGACTTCTCAGTAAGCCAGCTTGGATACTGAGCCAACTCACCTTCATATAATCAAAGCCGTTGGCAAACAATACGTTATGGGTTTGCAATGATGGAAAATTTAACCACCCCTGCACTGACAGCTGTATCATTACATGTACCATTGTACCTACAACTATAGATTTGTGTATATTGAATTCAAATCACAGAATTTGCCTACAATGTCTTTCAACAAGCCACAACCTCAAGTATAGCCCGAGTTAACGCCTAGCGGGCGTCTTGTTATAAAAAGCTTTATTAGTGCTATAATATTATTAGTGCTATATAATAAAAACTGTTTATCCGTTTTGTCTACCTTTTTATACTATGATCCCAGTGGGGAAAAAAGACGTCGATTTAACGTCGAAACGACGTCGAAAAAGCGGTCGAAAACGCAAATCGAACCGACGTTGAAATATCGACGACGAATCGACGTTGAAATACGACGTCGCAACAACGTCCATATATGTGACGTAACTATAATAACATAGATTTCTCACATAGATTTGCTTGGGATTTACACATGCACCTTGGAATAAGCACTACCGCAGAAGTACAGGTATTTCACAAAGTGCTTTATTATTCGCAAAACGGTTGAATCTTACAGTCTATAAACATTGAAATTTAAATATCTATAGTCATAGAAGCATGTATGTTTAGTAAGTAAGTAAGCAAGTAAGTTGGCCAGCCGTAGCCGGAGGCGAACCGTATAGGCTCCTCTTTCAGTAGCTGCTACCCGAACGTATGGGTGGTCGCCACTCCAATCCCTGGAATTAACCACTTACCCCAGACAGAGTTGGTCCCAATTCTATTTAAGCCTCTTGGTGAAAGCCCGACCTCCAATTAGCACTGCTCATTGGATTATGGCAACACTAATTTTCAGTCTTCTGGGACCGATATACGAACAAGGTGGTTACCCATCCAGTTAGTGTACCAAAGGTACGGTGCTTAATTTTGGAAAGTCAAGCAGCGGTCACTGTCCACTATATTATACCGGTCCGCTATAACTTACTGTCCAAAGCGCTTTGAATATAATATGCGAATGCATATTATATACTAGAAATACGAATCTGCAATAATCCCCTTGATCGCCTTTTCTACCCCCTGCCCCCCAAGTGTTTCATCTTAACATCCGTGCGGGATTTTCCCCCAGACCTCGCACGCCGTGTATTAATTTGTTGATCACAATTTGCAAAAGGCGTTTCGTTCGTAGTTAACTCAGCCAATATTTAACCGATTTCAATTCAAAATACAGATTTGGAATTACCGAGTCCAAGGAGAATTCTCCTTTTCAGCCCCTTGGCATTTTGGTCCCGGATTTTCACAGATGCGAAATAATCTAAGCGTCTTCACAGAATTAGGGTCCAAGTTCTATATTGTTCTTATCTGCCACGAGCACGTTCATCCAGCTTTAAGCCCATTTTCCACTTCAAAAAGTATTACTTTGTTTCGTGAGCACTAGAGCAAAACTAATGACTCTGACACAAAAGAATACGAAACGTTACGTTAAGTTACGGTTGAAGTGGAAAACGGGCTTAAAGCAAATTACAAAAAGTAATCTCCATAAATTGGCGCGAACTGGCGCTCATTTCAAATACCGTAAATCAAACATGGCGGAAATAAATCAACGGATAATTATTATATTGATTATCTTAAGGAGAAGATTAAGAAGAGCGAAATACAGGAAAAGATTCTGGATCAGACAAATCTATCAAGATATGAAGACGAAAGGACAATACCATACTCTTGTACGATAAACTATGATATTTGATTACGAACTTTTCTTTCAAATGTTTAAAATGCCGCCAATAAACTTTGAAGAATTACTGATCTGGCAGGCCCCAAGAATTACACACTGGACACCCGACAAAAACCTATTCATGCGGATGAAAGGCTTTGAGATACCTTATCACCGGTGATGCTTTTAGAACCATTGCAGCAAGCTACCGGTGATAAATAGAGACATGCTTCGTGCTGTGTGAGGTTCTTAGTGCACAGGGTTCCTTAAAAATGAATTTGAAGCAATGAGGCAGTTTCCTAATTGTGTTGGGGCAATACTAATTCGTAAAAAATTAAACACGTACTAATTCGTTGCCCTCCCCAAGGGGAGGTTTACATGTTCTTTAACTATAAAAAATTCGCAGCATAGTTTTGATGGCTGCTGTAAATGCAACGTGTGGATGATCAAATGATTGTGAGGTTGTTCAACTTGGTAAGATATTTCAATTTTACTTATGCGTTCGTGTCACAAATTTCGAACATCACCTCATAACATAATTCACACTTTCTCCACCAACGCAACATAACATCACGACTATCCATCCCCTTACTAAAAATCTGATGAAGAATGTAAGGCCGAAATTCGTCGAGGGTTGCCGAATATACGAACAACCACACAATCTACACGCGTTTCTATTCAAACATTATAATTTCTCCATTTACAAAAAGTCAAACACACCACCGCCATAGACTCTATTTTTCCTACACATTGTTCATTTCAATCATCAGTGTTATCCTATAACTAGAAATACGAATTCGCAATAATCCCCTCGCCCGCCTTTTCTTTTCTTTTGCGAGTCAAAATACATACTCGGACTCGGATTTCTATTTCCTCAAAAAAATATGTCTCTTGTGACGGTTCAATTTAATCTGAGTATCTAGTTACCAGTGCCACATTTTCCGATGCCGCGCATGAGGACGGTTGATCATATATATATATATATATATATATATATATATATATATATATATATATATATATATATATATATATATATATATATATATATATATATATATATATATATATATATATATATATATATATATATATATATATATATATATATATATATATTATATATATATATATATATATATATATATATATATATATATATATATATATATATATATATATATATATATACCTATAAACTGATCCTAGATCTAGGAACGGCTTGGATCTCGCGTGATAAGGGACTAAACGCCGGTCGATATTAGCACCCTCGCCCTCAGGCCTTCGGCCTTCGGCCGGCGCTTCGCGCCGGGCGAGGGGATAAAATTGTTGTGATATCATGTGTCTGCCAATTATTTACAATAATCAACCATTACCCACCATATATTATACAAAATACCAAATGCAGTACTGCTAAGAAATAACCTATCACTGCGTCCTCGTCTCGTCTGCGTTCGTCTGGCGTCCATCTTGCGTTCGTCTAGCGTCCGCCTAGCGTCTCGTCTGCGTTCGTCTTGCGTCCGTGAGCGTGACGACGCAGAACCGAAGTTCCTTCTCGTGAAACGTCGGTATCACGTTTATCGAAAAGTACTAATGACAAATAATCGCCGCGCTCTCACCGCTGGTCCGCTCCCAAATAAACGTCGCACGTTGACATCCATAATTCTGCGGAGCTTATTTGCAAGAATAGAAACATTTAAAGAAGTCACTGGAACGTTTTTTTAGAAAATTCCTCAACAATTTGAAAGCGTGTGTGTTTTACTTTAGAAGAAAGCTAAAGTCGAGGCTAAAGGAAGCTGTAGTAAAGTGTGGGAGTGTTTTATATTACGTAAAAGCAGATAGCAATAATTGTATCAGTGGATGAGTCACTGAAATGTCAACAAATGTCACAGCAAATTGTGCGAGGAATTCCGTTAAAATGTTGACTGCGAAGAAATGCAAAATTTAAATGTGTCAAGACGCAAGGAACTGAAGCGAAACGAGACTTTTAATATAGTGACGTTGATTATGTGTAACGATGTCACAGCGTTTGTTGACCTGGTTTCTGTTGTCCACGCATCCGCAGACGACCTTTTTAAAGCCATTCAAGATTGTCTGGGTAAATTTAGCCTCCACTTGGTGGACTGTGTTGGCTACGCTAGTGACGGTGCTTCTGTGATGGTTGGTAAGCATAATTCAGTGTGGACAAGGATAGCTGCTGTTGCTCCCCAGTGCGTCAAGGTGACCTGCGTCTGCCATTCATTGTCCTTGTGCGTAGAACACGCGTTTGAGAAACTGCCCTCGACTCTTGGATTCCTTCTGGCAGAAATTCCCAAGTGGTTTTCCAAAAGCACCATCAGAAGAGAAGCATACAAGCAGCTTTACGAAACCATGAGTCCCGACGATGACCAAAAGGCACCTTTTGAAAAATATTCAAAGACAAGGTGGCTGGTGAGAGGAAAGTTCATCTTCCGTATTCTCATGAGTTGGCATGAGTTAAAAGCATACTTCCTGATAGCACAGCCAGCAACCAACCAGAATGCACGTTACAAGGCGCGTATCCTTCTGGAGATGCTCAACGATCCGATCCTGCTTCTGTATTTCCACTTCGTGTCACCCCTGGTTACAGAGTTCGATAGGGTGAATGCTTTCTTTCAGGCCACAGATGCTGATCCCGAAGAAATGTACACAGAGTTGAATTCCCACAGCAAAAGTCTACATGGGAGAGTTTTTGATCTCGAAGGAAGACCACTTCCCATTGAGAAGGTTGATTTTGGCGCGAAGTTCCAGTTCGAAGCAACGAAATATATCTCTTCCCAACAAGACAAAGTGGCTGCTGGGGCTAAGGTTCTTGAGGTAATAAAAAATAAAAATAATTAATTAATAGCTTGAATGCTGGATGCTGTGTAACCTGGTATTTATAAATTATATTTCAGATTTTTCATGTGTTCTGGCCTCTGGGCCACAACTTTAATCCAAGCTTCCATGCAGTTTAGTGTGAGTGTCCTCCTTCATTAAATTATAAGGTATTCTACTTTAGGTGAAAAAACGGTGTCTAGATTTCCTTCTGGAAGCTGTCAAGCAAGTGGAGAAGCGTCTACCTGATGCTGGCAATACCTTTAAAGGTCTCAGAGCCTTACATCCCTCGAAGGTCCTTGATGCAACAAGAAGGGTCCCTTTCAATCAGCTGCCACTCCCTTGTTTACGAGAAGACAAATCCGACGTGATCGAGGAGCAGTACAGAAGGATTGTACACCGCAACTGGAAAGAGGATCCAATTTTCAATGGGGTCATACCAGATGCAACAGTGGCATTTTGGTCCCAGATTCTTGGCTTTCAAACATCTCTCGGGGACAAGCCGTTCAATGAATTGGCAACCTATGCCCTGAACTGTCTGACCAACCCCGTGAGCAATGCAGTGGTGGAAAGAACCTTTTCCTTGTTGGCAGCGGTGAAGAACAAACAGCGAAATAGGATGGGCTTGGAGTTGTTGAATGCAATCCTACGCATTCGCTGCGATTTCCAATTCAGCGAGAAATGCTGCATAAACTTTAAGGTGACGAATCGGATGCTAGAGCTGTTTACTGCAAAACAGTTGTATGGCACATGAGATAAGAGGGTATAAAAATAAACTATCATTTATACGGGACAAAACAATGATATTAGAGTTGATTTACATTAGACAACAATCTACAAATGTAAATAGTAGCTACAGTCATGATTCATACTGTACCATTGCTAATAAGATTATAAGTTCTACAAAATATTTTTATTATTGTTAAAGGTTTCGTTTCTCATTAAAATACAAACGTTTGTTACGTGTTTGTTAGATTACCTTTTCGATTCTATGAACCACAACCTCACTCACACAACTCACAGCCTCGTACCCAGGCGCTAAAGAGAAGATCTGAGCGCGCTTAGCACATATTCCGATCCAAGCCCCACGCGCGCTTAGCTCTTCTCTTTAGCGCCTGGGTACGAAGCTGCACAACTCACACAACAACAAAAAAAGCACTGGGTACGACCTGCAGGCTAGGTGCTAAAAACGGAAGTTTGGCCTCTTTTTACCAAATTTGGCTACTTTTCAAATCATATTTGGCTCCAAGCCCTTGCTGGACCTGGCAACCCTGTTACAAAGATAGATATAGGGTCGTCCAGTACTAAATCTACTGCTAGTTTAGAATTAGTTTTTGTTTCTTTAACGTTGTTTAGTCAGTTTTCATGTACACCGTTTTTTAAATAAAACTTCTGCCAAAGGAAACGTGGGTGAAGACGCGTATACACGATGCGACCAAAATATGCACGATCAATAGATTCCTAATTAGTTCCAGTTGATCCAGTCGATAGCTAATATAAGACAAAAGAAAAAAGTCGCTCGTGCGACATTTTTCGCCAAGTCAAAATCCAGCCTAAATGCATGATGGCGACTGTTGTTTCAACTTTTGAAAATATTTCAACTTTCCACGCAACATTCTCATGTCGAAAAACAAACTTCGTTAATATTTTGTGATTTTGTTGCATATCGCATGTTTTGGTCGTAGCGTCAGTGAACGCAGTAGCTCACGTAATTCGACATGATTAATTTTATCGTCGTCTCGTCGACGCCGTTTTCTTTTAATAATCTGTGCCGTTCTCCTCGAGATTAGTGCAGCTTCTGGCAGTACTTTGCGTATGAAGTTAATCTCGAGCCGTGAAAACATGTTTACGAGGAGCACAATAGATCAGAATAGATCTGTCATCTTGTCACATTATTTGTATGGGCAGTCAGTGAACGCAGATAGCTCATGTAATTCGGCATAATTAATTTTATCGTCGTCTCGTCGACGCCGTATATCGAATGGCGTTCTTTTAATAATCTGTGTCGTTGTCCTCGAGATTGCTCTAGCTTAAGACAGTACTTTGCGTATGAAGTTAATCTCGATCCGTGAAAAGCATAAATGATCAGAATAAATCTGTCATCTTGTCATTTTATTTTGCATGGGCAATAAGTGAACGCAGATAGATCATGTAATTCGGCATATTTAATTGATCGTCGTCTCGTCGACGCCGTATATCGAATGGCGTTCTTTTAATAATCTGTGTCGTTCTCCTTGAGATTACTGTAGCTTGTGGTAGTACTTTGCGTATGAAGTTAATCTCGAGCAGTGAAAAGTACAATAGATCGGAATAGATCTGTCATCTTGTCACATTTTTTGCATGGGCAAGTTTGTAGCCAAAAGATATTACAAAATGACACTTAAAATGGGATTACTTCCACTGCGTTGGGCATCGGCTGTACTACCATTTCGATTGTATCGAGTGATAAACAGTCCTACAGCAAACCGCGATGTTTTGATTCCTTCTTCTTCCTCCAAAATTTGTGTGATTTTCATAATCGAAACGCCACAAGATTTTAACGATACAATTCGATTTCTGGCGAATTGAGAAAGCTTTCCCATTCTGATCTGTATGAACACAAGATTCGAGTGATAGAGCAGGAGAGAACAATAAGAACAGAACGACTCGGATAACCTTCGTAATGTAATAGAATCACCGAACGCGATGCGAGCTCTGCGTCCAGCGAGTACAGCGTTCAGCGAGACGCAAGACGAACGCAGCAAGACGGATGCCAGACGGACGCAATACGAACGCAAGACGGACGCAAGACGGACAACATACGAACAGAAGACGGACGCCAGACGGACGGAAGACGGACGAAAATCAGACGCGATTTTTGATAGGTTATTTCTTAGCAGTACTGTATACCAGCAACCACACAATCTACGCGTATTCCAATTTCTCCTTCTACAAATACACCACCACCCTCGGCTCCACTTTCTTGGTCCATTTACCCATCTATCTATCATTACTTTTTACCACAAAATGTAGATGAAATAACTTCTTAAAAACTAATAGTGTTGGGTTGGGTTAGGGTACGAGATATCTTGCTTGGGTTGTGTTTTAGTTCCTTCCCTTTTCGTTTTCCGTGTTCAATTAGGTATAATTTTGCCATATTGTTAAAATCGGGCTACGGCTCATGTCGTTTTTGGCTGCGAATAGAGAATAATGTCGCAAAAACGCCGGGTAGGCGTTCAATTTCAGGCATATTGCATGTCGTTAAAAATAGCGGCATTTGCCGTGTTTTTTTCCTAGAGAATAGTGCCGAGTTTATTGTACTATATATTTAGCCCCAAGTGATTCATTGTATAGCTTGTGGGGTTTCTTTAAAATCAGTACCAGAAAGAGCATGGTTTTGCGATCGTTTTGATGTCAAACATTACCAGGATTTCCTTTTAAAAGCAGTCGCAGTTTTGGGTTGTCCCACAACGAAAATGGCAGCTGTTCCATTGTCTTCAGAGTTGACCTATTTTCCGCCCGGATAGGTTTTCGTAACCTTTATCTAATTTATGAGAGTTATACCCGGAAAGCGGCATTGACCTACTGATCAGAATCGTATGATTTTTGTTTATAAAACTTTACTGCTGTTTGAGAATAACAGCACCAAATACATTATGTTCTCGCAATTGTTTTCAGTAGGAAAATTTGCGTAAGCGAGAGAGCGAGAGGGGGGGGGGGGGTGGGGGTGAATAAATATAGCGATATGGAAACATGTCGTATTTCGAATCTAGAAAGACTAATAATATCAGTTGAAAATCTCTAAGCAGCGTTTCCTCGGTTTAGGACATTACCAAATGTATCAAATCTAGGTGGTTTTTCATATTTTATTATCTCTAATTTCTTTATTTCTATCTATCGTTCATCCCCCCGGATTGTGTGAAAGATAGTCTACTGCGCATGCGCGAGCATCCAAATTAAGCTCTTCTCTGAATAATAACATGGGCACCCATTGGCAGCAACAACTATAAGTCCGAGAAGCGATCGATTTCTTCCTTGAAGGAGTAACTATGTCGGCTTTCTATTTTGGAGAAGACGAATATAGACAAAGCTTTGGCGAGAATCATTCAAGATTCAATCCTTACTCGACTGCGATCGAGCAACACGGACGTGTTTATATTGCTGATATTCCGGTTATTTGAGATTTGTCGTAAGGTTATTTTATCATTTCTGTCCAATTTAGATTCTAGTCTATATCCCCTGACAATGATTTTGTTAATGTTCACTTTATTTCGATTGTTTGATTACAATTGTGTAGTCCCTTTAAAATATAATGTGACCAAATTGACATATAACTATATGTAACTTATGCTTTGGTAAATTATGGAATTTGAACCAACCTCGTTCCCAGGCCCATTTGCCTGGAGATGCGGGGCGGCGAAATGGCTCTGGCATCGGCCGGTCAGTTCTAAGCTCCTATTGGTTATTTCAATTTCACTAATTATGCACGAATATAACATTATGTCGTACAAATTTTGATAATTTTACTTAAAAGACTGCGAGTATTAAGCGTTTGACTGGCCAAATGGATAAAGGACATACTCCAAAAAATATATATTTACGAAAGGGATCTGTTTCTCAAGGGCTTTGCAGACTTTGTGGTGGATTAAACACTACCCGTCACTTGAATAACGTAATATCTGCATCAGGAAAACAGAAAAATCTTGCCAAGAAAGTATCCGAATCGTGTGGTATTTTTATTGATGAAGCAGACAGTCTTCCTAAAACATTGTGTAGAAAATGTTTAACGTTTGTGGAAAGCGTATGTGAATTCAAACAAAGATGTCAGCGCACTCAACAAAGTTTACGACAACAAGTTTCTGCCAAAAGATGTCCCGAAAAATCGCCATGTTCAGCAGAGGCGCCACCAAAGCGACAAGCGACAACTGAAGATAGTCAAGCTGAGACAGAAAAAAAGTCCACTGGCACGGTGAAAAAAGCATTGTTTTCATGTATAGAACAAGTCAATATTCTTCCAAATGAAACAAACTTATTGAAATCTACAAGTAAAGAACAGGCGGATAAGATGAGTACGGTTCAATTGGAAAAAATGACGGCAGCTTTGAACACCAACGGAGTATTTTTGCTGTGATAGAGATTATTATAAAATACTGTCCGGCAATAGTTGAAGCTATGAAGGAAGTGTTTATCAACAATATCAAAAGGTCTTGCCAAAAGTTGTGTTCGTTCGAATGCTGGGTCGATTTTATATGCTGGCCAAATCTCGTACGATGTGCTTGAACATTTCTCGTTTAGTTCTTTGTGGGTAGAAATCGAAGCCAATATTCCATTTTTTATTGATGTCATGAATGCAATTTCTGGGGTTGAAAAAGTGAGGTCAAAGAAAGATTTCCAATCAAAGTATGGTTTCCTGTATTCTGTGTTAATGAATATAAGATGGCATGAACTAAGCCTGGTTCAGCGTATAAATACACTTTGCCTGATTGAAGGTGGTTGCACAAAACAGGTACATAATAAACGTTTTTCCGTACATTTTGATTTTTACGATGCCATTTTCACTAATTCATCAATTGATAGTAAATGATATTTAACGGAACGATATTTAGCGATGATTTACAACGCAAAACAATGTCGCGCGAAAAATTTATATAATTTGTAGACGAATTTTTACGTACGGCAACACCTTAGTAGTTACCTAATTCTCGCAATATTGTTGCTCAGATTTTCATCAAGTTTATTAACAGGATTGCCGACAATTTTTACATAAAAATCGTCTTGTGTTATAAACATCACCTTATAAAGTTGTCTATTTCATTTGTGTTTACATCAGTTAAAGTTGTCGATTTCATTTGTGTTATCAAAATAGCTCATTCACCGATTTTCAATAGCAATATGTAACGGAACTTTGTAAAATTTATCAGTAATATACAAACCGGTTTATATATTTAGTTTAGACGCTGAACTTTGAAAATACGGCTGCGGTATTTATATTTGAGAACGGCTGTGTTTATTCATAGTTTATTTGAGAACGACTGTGTTTATTTCATTTTCAGAATGTCCAATTATTACTTCACGCGCGCCTGCAGCATATGCTTATTTAAGTCATGTATGTTGATTTGGTTGATTTTAGTTTCCTAATGCAAACCATTTTTGTGTCTGATGACGTAGTCATCATACACTTAGTTATCGAAATCTTGTATGTGTGTATGTATGTGAGATTGTGGCACTACGTCACAACCGAACACGTTACGGAAAACAGCGAAAGTTTGCCGAGATCGTTTATTTTTGGCCGCCATTGTTGTTTATAATATCTAACATTATTTTGGTCAGGCGCTACTTTCACTCGATCGGCTCATGTGGTTTAATAGTGGTACTCCCAGGTAAATTTGTCTTTAAGATTTAACCAAGGTAATTATCGTATACCGAAATCTAGTATTGAACCTTGTTGTCTGTCGGAACCATTTGAAAATCTCGTTGCAAATGACCGACTTCACCGACAGTCTAACATTATTTTGGTTAGGCGCTACTTTCACTCGATCGGCTCATGCGGTTTAGTAGTGGTACTGCCAAGGTAATTTGTCTTTAAGTTTTAACCAAGGTAATGGGCAATTCCCGCATTGTGTTCGTTAAAATCAAACTAAACGAAGTCACTGTCGACAAACTTACTGAACAGACTGCCGAGAAACTAGCCTCTGCACTTGTCAAAATTATAAACATCTAGATAGTTCATTGTCTTGCAGTTAAATTAAATACTAAACATTGGCCTTAAATATGGGAATCACAATTGAGCAATACAAAGCCAGAATTGGTTGCAAGCAATAACTTTGTTAAAACCAAAATAATACTTCTGCAGTTCTTGTCACCAATGTATCTTTTGGAATACATTAAAAAAATTCATTTTACATTGTAACAATGTTGATGTTATTTTATCTGTCAACATTACAACAGCTCACAGAATAATATAAAAGTTGTGGTTTGCTCAAATATTTGTTCCAACCATATATCATGATGTTGTTGATCTAAAAACTATATGTGCTGATTTTAGCCAAGGCAATATGAGAAAATTTAGACTAAATAGCTTAGACTGCAATAATACATGCATAATCAAAAAAAAAATTACTTCGTGGGATCCACCATTCCTAAATACAATTTGTCTGCTGGAAATAGCCTTTATACTTTAAAGACATTTAGCCTGGGGCAAGGCGGCAGTTCATGTATTCACTCAAGCTAATGCAAGACAGAAAATTATTTTATTCAGCAGAGAATGTTACATTAGCACAATAATGTTATTAGCGCAATTAATGTTTGGCAGTATTCATTATGAGTATAATTCATTATGAGTATAGTTTTACTAACTTTTATAATTACTGTAGATTGTATCAGAATGTTTTACGGTGCAATGTAGTATTTTCGATACACATGTTGTACCTCAAGATATTATCAGCCCAATTGTTCTCGCCAGATCGGATTGCGAACGGAATTTCCGGCGTCACCAATTGGCGTTGTCATAGAGATTTTCACGACATCATTGGCGATACTCATAACTATCGTGTAACCAAATGAAGGACTCGTCAATAGTTCATGCGGGGATGCTAACACGAGACTTACGAATGGTGTATTTGTTAACGTAAAGCCAGACAGACGTAAAAAAATTGCCTGCAATAAAATCGTTCGCTGAGGCCGTTTTAGCCGCCTAAAGAGATCTCTGGCGAAAACACATGGCATATCAGTGCATTTCTCAAACATTCATGCCAATTACTATACACGGCTTGCAGATATGTAACAAAGGAAGACCGTAGTGCAGTAGAGAACGACGGTCATCCCGATTTCAATACAACCGACGGGCCAAAAACGACGAATGCTCATATGGCGTAGAGGAGATCTCAAACTAGGAAACGTGTCACGCAGAGGATGAGTGAGTGTGAAAGTGACGATGAGGACTGCCTTGGTGAGAATGCTGAAAATTGTAGTTTTCCGAACAGAGTGGTTGCTGATCTTTGCTCCTTTATCTTGTTGTAACTCAATCTCGTACCCAGAGCCTGCGATCCCCTGTCCTGCGGAGGGGAAACAGAGGCTCTGGGGAACTCCGATGAAACTCGTCATTTGATTGGTTGATGCTGAGCTCTCGCACCAGTTTCTTTAGGAGCTAATTGCTCGAGCGATTTCGAATCGCACAGTTCTTTTCAGAACTATGGCTGGTAAAGATTTATTCGATACACCTGCAACACATAATTATACACGACAGACCCAAAATACAATTGAACACATGAAATAAGTTAAAACTTAAAACTATTATTAATATTATTCTCGCTTCGTCGCCAAACAAACATCCATCGTCTGACTCGTCTCGTAATTCTTCGCAGTTTCGCCTCAGAACTTTAAAATTATATTAGAGACTACAACGTCGATGTAGTTTAGCCAAAGTTCTTGACAGAAAGTACAATTCCTAGGCTCAGGTTACACAGAACACATTAAAATGTTACCTGAGCGGGTGAGCCGGTCACTGCCGACGGCGACGCGGTTGACGATTTAGTGAAAAGCTAAGAAAGACCATTTGTATCGCAACGCTTTGCCAAGAGCTTTGTAAAACATACTGGGCCATTCTTTATCGGTAAACAAATATTTTTCCTGGTCTTCGAACAAGCTAAACATCGTCGATGACAGTAGCAAATTATAGAGAACTGGGAACCAGAGGACTGGGAACAAAAACCCAATTTTGGGGACTTTTTCATCGGAGTTCCCCAGAGCCTCTGTTTTTTGGCTGCAGGCCAAAAGGAACGCAGGCTCTGGGTACGAGATTGGTTGTAACTGTGCTTTTTTGGCTGCTTTTGACAAAAAGTTTCCAATTTCGTTTTTGCCAAAAGGAACCTTCTTGTACCAGACATGGTCATTCATCCTACGATTAAATTAATGCCTAAATAAAAAAGCTTTGGAACTTCTTGTAAAACTTCACAGGGCATCTCTCGCTTTTAGTGGCGTATAACCTCTGGTGTTCTCGCTCTATGCCTGTCCGGGTATTTGTTCCTCTTTCTGCAAGCCACACCAACATTTCACGACCGTCATGAGGATCATTCTGGAGACCAACGTCGACAAAACAAACTTTTTCCCTTAAAAAAGTGCATTGACAAGAACCAACACATCGTTCTTTCCAAAGCTTTCTGGGTAACTATCACCAAACTAGCTTGATTGGAAAAGAGTGACCTCTTCGTCGTCCGACAATACTCGCGTAGCCTGTGGTTTGCTCCCCTTACAGTGGTTGACAAGATTGTTTCTTTTGCCAGCGAAAACCTTTTGTGACTTCATAAATTCCACATTCTTAAGAATATTTAAATTGGTGTTGTTGTCATTTAAACAACGCCGGACACTTTTCTGGAAACTTGACACGGTGTTTTGCTCGTATTTGTCGCCGTTTGTTTCGCGAACATTTATAAAAAAACTTGCAATGAAAGGGGTTGACTGGTAGAGTTATGATGCCGGTAAGAGTTCAATTTGTTTTACAGCTTTGTTAGTTGACTCGCAATAGCGTTGAAATACTATCATGTCATTTTTGGTTTTCGTAACCGTATTCGTTGCTTCTTGGGCATTAATTAATAAACTTGAACGTTCAATTTCCTCTTGGCTGTTGTTTTTCTCTTCGTTGTCAAACTCAAAGCATCCTGCCCTGTCAACGTTTCGCTGGACACCGGCACTTTGAACGTTGCATTTTCATATGGAACAGAAACTTGATATCATCGAGCAATGAGCATTCAACGAATGTAATTTGAACT
This sequence comes from Chrysogorgia sp. JL179-B06, assembly GCA_035772405.1. Classification (NCBI taxonomy): domain Eukaryota; kingdom Metazoa; phylum Cnidaria; class Anthozoa; order Scleralcyonacea; family Chrysogorgiidae; genus Chrysogorgia; species Chrysogorgia sp. JL179-B06. The sequence continues at coordinate 1,142,738 of JAYKKM010000410.1, read as the reverse complement.
ACATTCTTAGTGGACGAATTCCTGTTGTCCTACACATGCAATATACCTGGTTATGGCTACTTGATTAGGATTCTCATTTGACTTTAAAAACTAAAGAACAACGTGTTGTTGAAAAGCGTTGTTGATTCTGCTATTTTTTTAGCTTTTCCTTCCCGATCCATGTTGCACATGACTTCTCATCATTATAACTAATATAACGAATTATAACGAATATACACTTAATTGTATGTATGAACAAGATATTCAACAAATTATCAGTTACTTACAGATCTATTAGGTTTGGTGTATTCTTGAACAAGTTCTCAGGAATGACAGATATTTTGTTTCTTCTAAAATATCTAAAAATAGAAAGAAAAAAAAGAAGAAAAAAGGTCAGCTATAAAGGCATATGAGATCTCAACTACTACATTATTACTCGGGCCTCCCCATGTGGGGGGAGCACGAGTCTTAAAAATGGCTCTGTTTATTATTATTATTATTATTTTGTCGCGTTGCGAAATGGCAATTATTGCGTCATTATTGACTAAATTAGTAGAATAGTGAGCGAGACTATGAATGTGGGATTACTACACATGCGCAGTGAAGTGATCCCCAAAACAATTTTGCCCCCCGCAGTCGTTTTTAGGGTGGCTAATTATTGCATCATCCCGATCAACCTCGTACCCAGGCTTTTCACCTTTGCGAAACTGAAAACACTGCGTATATTCATGCGCCAGTAATATTTGTAATTTATTTACTCATCTGATCTGACACCTTTCTTCGAGTGCTCTTCACTGAAAATCTTTGATGTGGCTGGCAAGTATCTTGATCATATATACGCTCACAATCCAGATCGCTTTCGAAACGGGTTGGTCTACGATTTCGAGAAGCGGTACTCGATCAAATTATATGTTTCCATACGCTTTTTGTCTACTAAATGTTTAATAATTTAATATGAGACTCAACATATGAATGCTGTATGGAAATATGTTATCTGTTCTGAGGTAACTGTAATATTTTTATAAGCTTTGTTGCCTGTATTGTTTGTTGTTATGTAATTATACAAAATAAAGTCGATGCTATTGCTACAGTTTATTGTTTCATATATACCAAGTACTATTATTAAAGTATGCAATATTGCTATCAAATTAATTACCCTGTTTCACTTGATATTTTACCTGTAAGCTTAAATGGGGCTCCAAAATGTGCTGGGTTATCAGTAAATTTGTATCGATTGTTCATATTATATGCGAATGCTTACAAATGAACGTACAGTATATAAATCTCTGACACTCATTGTTGCCATTGAGTAACACTGTTTCACTCGATATTTTACCTGCAAGCTTAAATGGGGCTCCAAAATGTTCAGGGTTATCAGTAAGTTTGTATCGATTGTTCATACAACACAGTATATAAATCTCTGACACCCATACCAACTATCAAGATCAAGATCAAGGAGTAAAGAGTTTGTTGTTGTTTGACCTTGCTACTGCCAGCTAAATGGTTTGATTTACTGCCATGCCTTATACACTGAGAAAAAGATTAACTGATTTAATGCTTGCTCAAACTGAACCTGTTTGCCGGACTGACCATATGAATTGTTATTACACGAGCACAGGCCGGCTCGCTTGCCAGGCTGACCCTGTTGACTAGAACTGGATTAGGTTAGCAAACAGGATGGCTCATTTGGTGGAGCAGACTTCTCAGTAAGCCAGCTTGGATATAATCAAAAAATTAAATCATATAATCAAAGCCGTTGGCCAACACTATGTTATGGGTTTCCAATGATGGAAATTTAACCACCCCTGCACTGACAGCTGTATCATTACATGTACCATTGTACTTACAACTATAGATTTGTGTATATTAAATTCAAATCACTGAATTTGCCTACAATGTCTTTCAACAAGCCACAACCTCAAGTAGCCCGAGTTAACGCCTAGCGGGCGTCTTGTTATAAAAAGCTTTATTAGTGCTATATTATTAGTGCTATATAATAAAAAAACTGTTTATCCGTTTTCTCCACCTTTATATACTATGATCCCAGTGGGGAAAAAGACGTCGATTTAACGTCGAAACGACGTCGAAAAAGCGGTCGAAAACGCAAATCGAACCGACGTAGAAATATCGACGACGAATCGACGTTGAAATACGACGTCTCAACAACGTCCATATATGTGACGTAACTATAATAACATAGATTTCTACCTTGGAATAAGCACTACCGCAGACGTACAGGTATTTCACAAAGTACTTTATTATTCGCAAAACGGTTGAATCTTACAGTCTATAAATATTGAAATTTAAATATCTATAGAAGCATGTATGTTTAGTAAGTAAGTAAGTAAGTAAGTTGGCCGGCCGGCCGTAGCTGGAGGCGAACCGTATAGGCTCCTATTTCAGTAGCTGCAGAAGGTATGGGTGGGCGCCTCTCCAAGCCCTGGAATTAACCACTTACCCCAGACAGAGCTGGTCCCAATTCTATTTAAGGCGCTTGGTGAAAGCCCGACCTCCAATTAGCACTGCTCATTGGATTATGGCAACACTAATTTTCAGTCTTCTGGGACCGATATACGAACAAGGTGGTAACCCATCCAGTTTGTGTACCAAAGGTACGGTGCTTAATTTTGGAAAGTCAAGCAGCGGTCACTGTCCACTATATTATACCGGTCCGGTATAACTCACTGTCCCAAGCGCTTCGAATATAATATGCGAATGCATATTATATACTAGAAATACGAATCTGCAATAATCCCCTTTATCGCCTTTTCTACCCCCTCCCCCCAAGAGTTTCATCTTAACATCCGTGCGGGATTTTCCACATCCATTGTCCCCAGACCTCGCACGCCGTGTATTAATTTGTTGATCACAATTTGCAAAAGGCCGTTTCGTTCGTAGTTATCTCAGCCAATATTTAACCGATTTCAATTCAAAAAACAAATTTGGAATTACCGAGTCCAAGGAGAATTCTCCTTTTCAGCCGCTTGACATTTTGGTCCCGGATTTGGTCTCCACAGATGCACAAAAATCTAAGCGTCTTCACAGAATTAGGGTGATAAAGTACATTCCTATCAATGTATTTATACAGTTTCATTCCAAGCTTCTATATTGTTCTTATCTGCCACGGGCACGTTCATCCAGCTTTAAGCCCGTTTTCCACTTCAACCGTATTTCTTTGTTTCGTGAGCAATAGAGCAAAACTAATGACTCTGACACAAAAGAACACGTTACGTTACGTTACGTTACGGTTGAAGTGGAAAACGGGCTTAAAGAAAATTACAAAAAGTAATCTCCATAAATTGGCGCGAACTGGCGCTCATTTCAAATACCGTAAATCAAACACGGCGGAAATAAATCAACGGATAATTCTTATATTGATTATCTTAAGGAGAAGATTAAGAAGAGCGAAATACAGGAAAAGATTCTAGATCAGACAAATCTATCAAGATATGAAGACGAAAGGACACTACCATACTCTTGTACGATAATCTATGATATTTGATGACGAACTTTTCTTTCAAATGTTTAAAATGCCGCCAGTAAAGTTTCAAGAATTAGTGATCTGGCAGGCCGTATGTAAACATTTATCCCTCGCTTTAATTTCCTCCAGTAATTCATCTGTAAACCATTTTGGTTGTGACGGCCTTTTTACTCTTTTCCATTTTAATGGCACATTAACATTAATTATGTCATTAAATAGCTCATACCAAGTATCAATGATGTCATCTGGATCTTAAAAAAAAAATGCACCGTCACAGGGGACATTATGCAGATCAGCGAGAAATTTTTTCTCATCCATTGATTTAAAATCCCTATAGGAAATCATGGTATGCTGACCATCACAGCGTGACTTCTGCTTGTAAGTTCTTACAGCAAAATATTGGCAGATGATCGGAAAGTCCACTGTTTTCTGTTCGAACAAACCTGATCCGTTCAGGATGATTCGACCATAATGATCTAGGCATTTTCCAGATATTGCAGTATACAGTAATTGCTTGTTCTACAAAATTGTAGTACAGGCCCATGTTGTAAATACAGCTACAGTATAGTCTACATGTCTTTGCACCCTAAACTACCAGCACTGTACGGTCATCACCTATACCTATACTATCAAGTTTTGTAATTGGTTGATTCAAACAATAAAACAATAGAATCAACCACAAAGAAACCAATGTCCTAAACCTATCACTTTAATGTTCCATGTAGCCAATCACAAAACCTGTTCATTTTAGGTACGTATTTACCCGCACTGTACAGTAAATAGGCTAATCGTATAGAGGGCAAAATTACTTGAATATAATTGGCTAATGAGGAGAGCATTTTTCCTAAATTCAGGGCAAAATTACCTCCCCTCTTCTCTAGTCAATGTTTAACTCAACCTGAAGTTGGTTGTAATGTACCGTATACTTTCAGTGGATTGTACAGTTGTTTTTCGCGCTTGGTTTTGACATTTGGCTGGCTTTCTCATGTTGTTGATGTAGCTAACTTATTTATGAATACATTTTGCCCTCTTTATGAATATGATTAACAGGTAGGGAAGCCTGATTGCCAACAGGAAACAGCTTTAAAAAGATCGGATTGGATTCAAACTCTCATAAATATATTAGATATTCCGACGATATATTCCGACGGTTTACCTTTTGACGCCATTTACGAACTTGTCATCTTGCGCCAATGATACTGTATCTTTTGAACACTGCATTTTATGAACTTTTTGAACACAAATCTTCATTCACCGTATAACCCGACAAAACATACGTACTTTTCGTGTTTATAAAATATAAGGACTTTTCCGCACCGCGAAGGCCCTGAGGACGAGGTTGGGCCGTTGAGACTCTGGAAATGGCAAGGAATCTCGTGTGAGGGACTAAACGCCGGTCGATATTATCACCCTCGCCCTCAGGCCTTCGACCTTCGGCCGGCGCTTCGCGCCGGGCGAGGGGATAAACCGTATCAAAAACTTAGAATGCTTTGGCGACGCTAAAATATGTGTTGAATGGCATCGTTACACATAAATCAACGTTACTATATTAAAAGTCTCGTTTCGCTTCAGTTCCTGGCGTCTTGCCACATTTAAATTTTGCATTTCTTCGCAGCCAACATTTTAACGGAATTCCTCGCACAATTTGCTGTGACATTTGTTCACATTTCAGTGACTCATCCACTGATACAATTATTGCTATCTGCTTTTACGTAATATAAAACACTCCCACACTTTAATACAGCTTCCTTAAGCCTCGACTTTAGCTTTCTTCTAAAGTAAAACACACACGCTTTCAAATTGTTGAGGAATTATCTAAAAAACGTTCCAGTGACTTTTTTAAATGTTTCTATTCTTGCAAATAAGCACCGCAGCAATTATGGATGTCAACGTGCGACGTTTATTTGGGAGCGAACCAGCGGTGAGAGCGCGGCGATTATTTGTCATTAGTACAATTCGATAAACGTGATACCGACGTTTCACGAGAAGGAACGTCGGTTCAGTGTCTGTCACGCTCCCGAACGCAAGACGATCGCAGACGAGACGCTAGGCGGACGCTAGACGAACGCCAGACGGACGCTAGATGAACGCAAGATGGACGCCAGACGAACGCAGACGAGACGCTAGACGAACGCAGACGAGACGAGGACGCAGTGATAGGTTATTTCTTAGCAGTACTGCATATGCTATTTTGTATAATATATGGTAGGTAATGGTTGATTATATTAATAATTGGCAAACACATGATATCACAACATTTTATTATAGGATAACACTGATGATTGATATGAACAATGTGTAGGTGAAAATGGAGTCTAGGGCGGTGGTGTGTTTGGCTTTTTGTAAATGGAGAAATTATAATGTTTGAATAGAAACGCGTGTAGATTGTGTGGTTGTTGGTATATTCCGCAACCCTCGACGAATTTCGGGCTTACAATCTTCATCAGGAGGGATTTTTAGTAAGGGGATGGATACTCGTGATGTTATGTTGCGTTGGTGAAGAAAGTGTGAATTGTGTTATGAGGTGATGTTCGAAATTTGTGACACGAAAGCATAAGTAAAATTGAAATATCTTACCAAGTTGAACAACCTCACAATCATTTGATCATCCACACGTTGCATTTACAGCAGCCATCAAAACTATGCTGCGAAATTTTAATAACCTCCCCTTGGGGAGGGCAAATAATTAGTATGTGTTTTCCATCTATTGCCCCAACACAATTAGGAAACTGCCTCATTGCTTCAAATTAATGTTTAAGGAACCCTGTGCACTAAGAACCTCACACAGCACGAAGCATGTCTCTAATTATCACCGGTAGCTTGCTGCAATGGTTCTAAAAGTATCACCAGTGAATAGGTATCTCAAAGCCTTTCATCCGCATGAATAGGTTTTTGTCGGGTCTTCCAGCGTGTAATTCTTGGTCTCAGTTTAGACGGTTAAAAAATCGTACAACTCGGCTAATCAGGCACGCGAAACGTTCTTATTATAAAGGTAAAATAATGGAAAATAGGAAAAACCCTTAAAAGCTATGGTCAACAATTAAAGAGCTGAATACAAAAAAACGATCAGAGCGATAGCCTTCATTCTATTACAGTTAACGGTTCAGTTATAACTAACAAGACTGAAATGGCCGAAATGTTCAATAATTATTTTATTGACCAGCCTTGTAGACTTATCCAGTCACTGGTATCCTCTGGAAGAGCAACAATAAATCGTGTGTTGGGATATTCAACATTGACTCCGTTTGCTCTCTCTAAAATCACTCCTCAACATCTTGAAGATCTTATTAGCTCAATTCCGGCACACAAGGCAACTGGCGTTGATGGAGTGAGCGCAAGGATTATTCGTTTGGCAGCTCCAGCTATATCTGCACATTATGCAAAATAATAAATTACTCAATCGAAAATTCTAAATTTCCATCAGCGTGGAAAGTTGCCAGAGTCACTCCGATTTACAAAGGCAAAGGCGATCGACAAAAAATATGTAATTATCGCCCAATATCAATCTTGTCCATTCTATCTAAACTCTTCGAGAGGCATATCAGTAATATGTTTTACGAATACCTGGAGAATAACAATGTAATTCACCACCTTCAATCCGGTTTCAGGAAAAAGTATTCAACAGAAACTGCATTAATCCGACTCGTTGATCAGTTGTTTCTCCAGTTGGATAAAAATAGAGTAAGTGGCTTGATATTTATAGACTATAAAAAGGCATTTGATCTCATCCATCACGCGACCATTCTGGATAAACTTGCTGCATACGGTATAGTCTCCAAAGAATTGGCGCTTATTAAAGACTACCTATCCCATCGTAGCCAATTCATTGAGTTGGCAGAAGTAGTAATATATATATATATATATATATATATATATATATATCAATGTGTTTGGGACTGGACCGAGCTCTAAGCCAATCAGAATCAATAATTGATTTGAATGGACCAATCAGAGCACAGCCAGTCCAAAATTTCCAGGGTGGTTGAATAGTTTTAAGGTGTGGTCACCCTGTAAAGAGCGACCAGCCATCAAATCAGGGGATATGCACCTGGTCGTATACAAGAGTTTTTTTGTATAAAATTAGTCAAAAAGTGGTCGCGGTCAAGAGTATATATATCACTTTGCTCGTGTTGTTGTACGACCAGTTTTGGAATCGTCCCTGAGTTTAACGACCAGAGAGTTTGAAGGTCGTTCAAGGTGAATAGTGTTAAGCAAGTACTGACGTCATTTGCTATACGGGGTTGAAAGCAGTGATGAACCAGGAACAGGATGTTTAAGTCGTAGAATTTAGTGTTTCAAACAACTGATAATCAGTGCGGAAAGTTTGCCCAGAAACCAAACATGTCGAAAGTGAAAAAGTTTCACTCTAGACATGTTTGGTTTCTTTGCAAACTTTCCACACTGATTATCAATTATTCGGAACACGAAATTCTACGACTAAACATCCTGTTCCTGGTTCATCACTGCTTTCAACCCCATATAGCATCCGAGACAGCACTTAATCAGATCATCATTCACACTGTGATATATATACTGACCCACACACCGTGTTTTTGAAAAAAAATACAAAAAATTATATTATACATAACCATCATAGCTCACCCGATGTGATGTATACTTACGTGCACGTGCCATCCAAAAACTCCATATTTTTATTTGAAGACTTGTATTGTTGGTTGAAACAAAAATAAAACAGTTTTGGACTGTCCTTATTTTTATTTTGAAGAGTAGTAATGTTTATTGAAATAAAAGTAAACATTTTGACTGAATTAATCATAGAAATTTCTACCATGGAGCTCTTACCTCGACGCCATCTTATGGCCGAATGACTGATATTCTCTAGTTACTGTATATTTAAAAATGATATTTCCTCAAAATATTTTAAGATGATATATCTCATAAAAATTATTTGGATGTTTCTTACAAAAAGTTTGAGGGTTATAGTTTTGAAAAACCTCAAAATAATTTTAGATGAAATATTACCCAATAAAAATATTAGAGTTGTGGAAAATTTTTAAAACCGTAAAAGTGTTTTTAATAAATTTGGAGAAAACCCCAAATAAATTTTAAGAGAATAGTAGAGTATATAAGCAGATGTTTTTGCATATTTTATCAGTTGTGTGTGTTTTGCTCGCTTGTAAGTTGTGCTTCGGTACAAGACTCTGACATCTTCCAATGTTCTGTTTATTATTAAACTGCATTGGCGCGCGTTCAACCCGTAGTCGAATTTGCGATTGGAATGAGATTGACACAGGTCCATAGCGACAATCTGGTCATCCCTTATTCAATGAATTGCTTATTTTACGCAAGGGTTGTTCGTTAGCGTATGATGAAAGAGTTAGCTATAGTAAAAACACACACACGATGTAAAAAAGTAGGATGAATTATTATTAAAAACACGTATTTACAAAAAACGAAAGTTACACATACAAGTTTGTTATACATTTAAGGGGTTCCCGTGTTGGATATAAAACCCCTACAAAATTAAAAATAAACAGTTTTAATTTTTCTGTTTTACCATTGTTTTTGTACTTTCAAAGTACATGAATTGCTCACCCCTGCAATCCACATACCCCACACGCGGGGGTCATCGTTGTCGTCTTCCGGAGCTTCGTATTCGTCGAAGTCATACTCCGACTCTGTTTGGACGCGGAACGCCCACTCGCTCTCTTCAGGATCCTGCACCAGTAGGATCCCCCGGTACGTCCGTTTCCACCGTGTTCTCTATGGGTGGTGGAGGGATGGTTTCTTTCTAAGAGAAAATAAAAAACAATAATAAATACATGGCGATTGTATACAGACAGTAAAAACATTTTAGCGCTATCTTACATTGACTTCTGTATTTTTCGGTTCTTCCGTAGTCTTTTTAGTTTGTTCGGACATCGCGTGTTTTTTCTTTGGTCTTCAGCTTAAATTCGTTTTGGTTTGAGACGTACTTACATGCTTATTTTATAATCACGGTCTGCGGACTATTACAATGGTTTTGCGACTTTAACCAATCAGCGTTTCTATAATCAAACCCTCCCCCGTATCTATCCAATCAGAGATCGTTCATTAAAGCCTTCATGTCAAAGCAATTGAATTATTATGGGTAGAAACAATGCGTGTTGTTAAACGCTTAGGGACGCGTATATATAATAAGCGTCTTGTTCTAATTCCTCCCCTTATGTCAAAAGCAGTTGATTAATAATATGGGTAGGGACAATGAATTTGTGTTGCTGGATTAAAGACGCTGGATTATAATTAGCAATAGGGTCTACGATGTCAAAAATTGATGTAGTATACGTGTTGGGGATTAGCGGCCATTTTGTTTGTGGACTTTGGAGATACTAGTTTTTAATGAGCTCTAACCTGTCTATGCAGTTGATGTATTAATTACGCGTAGGGATTAGCGACCATTTTGGAGGGATGAGTCCCTGTGAAATATATATTTCCGTAGAGGTATATGTTTAAATACGTCTATATTCTAGATATTTAAACATTTTTACATTTATTTAAAACATTTTTATGCTTTTTGATACTCTATTTTACACTTTTCATACAATTTAGTATATATTTTAATATACCCGTTAAACAAATTAGCTCGATATCGAGAAGAGTGTTAATTAATTCATACATGTCAAAACAGATGATAAATGGTTTTTAATACACGTGTTTTAACGTAATAATTATGCGTGGGTACAACGTATTGTGTAAGAGTTTGCAAACAAGATGTGCCTGCCAACGAGATCTTCTTGATTTTCGTTTCGATGAATCACAGCAATAATAATTCCAGCTTCGACACCCATTCGGGTATTAAGAACAGAAGTAAGATTAAAATCTTTTAATATTATCCCGCATTGGTCATCTAGCCAAATTTTATCCCGGGCATACATAAAGTCAACCACATAAAAATCAGAGTCTGGACACATGGCATATAAAAATTCAGAGCTGTATAACTTCACGTTATCAAGTTTAATTTCGTTTATATCTATACTTGTTGCCATGATGAGACTTGTCTAATAAATGTTTTTGGGTAGAGATGTCTATATATATACAAAGGATTAATCTTTTACAATTGATATATATTGATTGGTAAGATACACACTTTTACCAATCTTAGCGTGTTCGGATGAACCGAATTCTATTTTAAAATAATTGTTATATTCATCGTTAAAAAAAAGTTCATACATCTGTGTCGGTTCGACAGCAGGTTTGGGTATGGGTCTTGAACCAATTAACTGTAGATTTCGTTCACGAGATAGAGCCTTCATAGATATTATATCTATAAATGTTGCTTGATTCATGGTTGATAGGGTGGAGTTTCATCGATTTGTACATTCACAAACTTCCCGATCAAATGTGTAAAATCGTCCGATGAGTAGGTATATATATATTTCTCATCCCATAACAATAGTATCTTATGTATTATTCTATCGGCACGTGCATTGTTTGGTAACATATCCACTTTACGACATTCAAGCACTTGATATTCAATATGTGAAAAATACTTTGCTAAATCGGTCAGTATTACCAACAGAGGATTTTCTTTAGTACCTGCAATCATTTTGAAAGTGTTCTAAAAAAAATATGACTTCTAACATGTGTTTTTATATCTTTTCCTACAATGTTTTTACCGATAAATATTTTTAAGCAATGTGTACTTGCATTATTAAGTCAACAAAAAGATTAAAAAGATTTACATGTATTAGTATTCGTCGGTAATCGTCTTATAATATTGATTTTATCATTCAACCAATGAGAATACCCCGATTTTTATTAGGGAATTAAGTTCAACCAATCAGGTTACCCTATTTTTTTTACCGTGTTTTTTATAAGCGTTTGTTTCTAAATTTTTAGGCACAATCTCAGCATGGCCCGTGTGAAACAGACTCATAAAAATTTGGAAAGCGGAAAAAACATTGCACGGGTTGAAAGTAGGGGAAAAGATATTCCCAAAATGTTAAAACAACGCCGTCAACAGCAACAAGAATATCGTCAAATGGGACGGAATATTTCAGATGATGAACAAGCATATAGTCAAGAAATCACAAGAAAAAAGAACGTCAACCATCGAACAACTAAAGACATTACACAGTTGCCATTAAATGTTGCTGTACCGATAACACCGTCCAGTCACATATGCCCTCTGCAAGCGAAGACGTCGCCGAAGACGTCGCCACGGCAAGCAAAGCTACCCTCTCTACCCCCGCAAGTAAATTCACCATCTCAAGAACAGTCCGGTTACATACACCCTCTACTCCTGCAAGCGAAGTATAACACGTCGCCACGGCAAGCAAAGCTACCGTCTCTACCCCAGCAAGTAAACCACCCACCACACGGTGGTCAGATTGGGAATATTTTCTCCCACTAGCGCGGGCGCGTATTGTCAGCGCTGTGTGCCATTAGAGTAAGCAAAAAATCAAAGATGGCGGACAATCCGAACACGGCAAACAACAGTGAGCAAAGTTCTAAATTAAATATAAGCTGCTTTTGGATGCCATCGGAGCGTGGCGAAAGGTTTTGGAATACTTTACTGACAGAGATGAAATTTTCTGTGGAGCGGGAATGGATTAAGGCTGTCAGAGGAGCAGAAAATAAGTCAGATTATGGCATGAAAAAAATGGATGTCATGGATCCCTTTACTCGAAGAAGTTGTGGGGAATAAACTCGAAATGGTTGGTCCCTGGCCTTGGTGGATTCATGTTTGACGGAGGTTGCGAAACGATTTCGCAAAAGCTGTGTCGTTCAAAGGCTACTGGTTTATTATTCCCTGGATACCTCAATTTCATACTTTTTCTTTTGTCTTGACTGCAAAATCAAGCAAAATATTTCGCCTGATTTGAGCGGTATTTGAACTCGCACCTTCAAGATACCAGTTTGCTCTCTACCTGTTGAGCTATCAAACCGCATAGTGATTGGAGGCGTGTTTTATTCCATGTAAGTGCATGAGATATTCTTGTGACAACTACTCATATCTCAACAGGTTGAGTGGTGAGCTGGTTTCCCTTTTGAGTTCAATTATTTTTATTGATTTAGCAGTGAAAGAAATCATGAAAATGTCCTTATGTTTCTCTGAGGATGATTCTGAAACGAGGATGATTCTGAAACAAGGAAGACATCTAGTTGTGAAAGGGATAATCTGATTCATGCTTTCACTAAGTGTGGTGGTCTTTTAGTATTTTACTCTGGCAAACACCAGATGGATGAATACATGAAACCGGGCTGGCAGGGTTATTGGGGTTGACACAATTGATTGTAGGATCTTAGGGGGCTTTCCATTTACACGGTCAGACTGGTTAGTCCGGCAAAATGTACCTCCTCTTGATTAGGCCCACATTTTCCTGGCAGACCAGCCGCACTCCTCAAATGTATCGTGTTCCATTTAGCAAAATATTGCCGGACAGACCGGTCTGACCGTGTAATTTGAAAGCCCTATTAGCTTTATACTGTGAAACATGTATAAACTAAATTTGGGATCAATATTCAATTTACTTAATTATAAACAAAACCTAAATTTGTTTTAGATTTTTTGTGAATTGCATGAGCTCAGTTAACTGGGCCAGCCCGGTCCATGTACTCGTCCCCTTATTTTTGGCTATAAAAGCTGGATTGTTTTTTAAGCACAAGAGAGACCAACTGAGACTGGCTTATTGATGAATGGGCTAAATACTATTCCTTTGACCTATTTATGAAAAGACATGAGCCTTGATTATGTTATTTTGGCTAAAACTAGATAATTTTATTCAGCAAAAGGGAAGTGTTGGCAAGAATATTTGTTTATAGTCAGTTTTTATTCTTGTCTGACTAATGCACCTATCAATGTTAAGCTCAAAAGGGGGGGGGGGGTGGATTGGGCATATGTGGGGCATTTGAGTTTTCATGCAATTTGGCAATCAAATTCCCCACAGTCAGATAGTCAAATGCCCCACATATGCCCAATACCCCTCTGGGGCTTAACATTGATTGGTGTATAATAGTACCCATAATAAATGTTTGCTAATAAAGCTATAATAGAAATAAAAGTTTTCATATGAAACCTGTGTTGTGGTTTGTTCCTTTAATGTTTACTATAACAGGGCCTATAAAAATCTAATTAAAATCAACACCTACATCTGTGAACCCCCTACAGTAGATGAGCATGGCCTGCTCATAAGGTAAAGTAAACACAATACAAAATATGTTTAAACAATACCAATATTGTATTACATACATACATACATTATGAAACTCACTCCCCGTCTACCGTACATCAAGAATTATGCTACACCACTAAGCATTTAACTCATAGACTATTCATCTTTACAATAACTGTGTTATTACTTTCCTAGTTTCTAATATCCTAACCACCCGTCAACTTTTGCAGTAGCACAATGAAGAACAATACTTGTTGTGTCTGACCAAGCATTGCTTTGAAGTGAACATACTGCTTCTTTAATTGTGCCAAATAGTGTTCTTGCTCTGCTATCTTCCAGTAGTTTACCTATCATAGAAATATAATAAAATTAGGGCTATCAATGAAATATTGATTAACACATACAAGTATTTATTTTACAATTCCATAACTTTAAAAAATATTCCAAGCAAGGTATATCATACACATATTTTAACTTGATAAGAAACACTTGGCGTGTTTATGAAACATAAGAAACACTTGGCATTAGATATCGATATAAATTACCATTACTACAACACTTCCAGCCCGTCTTAATTCCTCGTTCGTAAAACAACCTCTATAAACCGGTTAACTTACTTGCATCAATCTCCTGTCGAGTAATTTCTTTCTCTCAATCTTTCTAAATACAGCAAACTTCTCAGATTTCTCCTCATATTCAGCTTTCACAGTTCAGTTGCTCAGCAGTTTTGTCGGACTTCCGCTTTAAAGCATGTCTTTTACAAGCGGTACCCTTTACAAGCGAATATTCCCAAAAGGCATGATATTTCCTCGCTTAGGCACACTTTCCACTGTGCTTATTTTCCTTGCTGCACGTCCGATTAAATTCACGCAATTTCCGCTTTCTAAGGATGCAAAATTTCAAAGAGAATACTGACATTAATCGCTTGGCAAAGAAGGCAATTCAAGATGGCGGACAGATCAATAGTATGAATCAAAACATGGGTTTATACGGCGAATACTTACACTTTCTGATCGTTTTCCAAGCCATGATCCTAAACTTTATTTTGAATTCAGCAAAATTTTGTTTACCAAAATCATGACGTTTTAAAAAACAAATTTATCCCCAGAAGAGGTACTCTGAGGCATGTTTCGTCTTCAAACGCGAAGACGATAAAAATTAAGGTACAAGTCCTGAATTTAGAATAAAGTTTCTGCTACATTGTACTCAAAAATACCAAGAACAAAGAATTAGAGCGCACACAGAGCTTGTTTAAACTCCACTTTGCTTGAAAAGTGGGGGTAAACAAAATCTTCGTTAGGCGCAAAATATGGCCCGTGGGGTACTACCCCACTCTTTTTTGTAGAGAGGAAGGGTATATCTACATATTTATGGGAGACTAAGTCTGACAGTGTGTGTATAATTTATATAAATCATTGCGCACTCTTGCGTGACGTCTTGCATGGCGGCCATTACAGAAATCAGCCACTGAAATAAGACACCTCATTAATCCCATCTGGGAGAAAATCAGGCAAATCTGACCACCGTGCCACCTCTATTATCGCAAGAACAGTATAATAGACCTCTTCAAACACCGCAAGCAAGGTATACTTTATCTCCTATTCCACCGCAATCGATTTCGCCGCCAGAGGTATATAAAATACCGGGGCAAGAATGGGAATTAGATAATTACATACACGGAATGCCCATTGATTTCTTTGGACAAATCCCTATTCTTTCACCTTCGAATTTAATACGAATGTGTGATGAAATGATACCCATCCCCCAATTAATATATATTGTGGACGAAGCAGCAAACGCTCTTCTCCCAACATTATCCCCTATTCCGCCACCCCCTATGGCTACATCACCCCAACCATTATTTCCACGGTGTGAAGAAGAGGACGAAGAAGAAGAGGAAGATGACGACGATCGAGAAGTTTCGAACGATCCACCATTGAAGAAAAGATGCTTCAAACGGTCTTTAATTTATATGAAACGTGAAAAAAAAGGCGATGAACATCATGAAGAAAAACGAATGACAATCTATTCGAATTATAATCAAGATATTATTTGTACACAACGCGATAAATATCGTGAGTTAGAGGGTCTCTATATTGAGAAACTATATATAAATAAACAATATTTGCAATGGCGTTCTAAGAAATTTACGAGCGATTTGATGGAAAAACGCTATGTAATGGATAATAATAATAAAATACAAAAAAGAAAGAATGATTTAAAAAAAAGGAAACCCAAATGTATAAAATGAGAGTGTTGTAAATAAAAATAGTAGTGTAGTGAAATATAATGGAGGTGTGGAATATTATGGTAAAAGAACTGTCCCGTTTTGAAATAAAAATCATTAAAAATATGGAACAAAGTGTGTGGAAATGTCTTGACGAACATGAGAATTTATTTAAAAATATTATTACCCATTTAAAAATTCCACGTGAACTTTTGGATGTCTATAATCGCATGGATCGCCATGAAATTGGACAAATAATAGCATTTTTTGCGTTAATCCTGTGTTTTTTTAGATATATACACATTGATAATGAGGAATATTATATAAAATTGTGTGTACGTCAAACAATTTTAGATTTTAGAAATTCACATCTTAAATTCATTGTATACCCCCATGATAAAAAACACACGTGGTGTTGGTTGTGGAATATATTCTTTAAATTTTTTAAATTAGTCTAAATACAATTTTTCAATACTCTGTATTATAATGTCAGGATCTTCAAAGTTAATATTATATGATTCTATAATACTCTTAATAATAAAAGTAGATGATGTAGTATTATCAGCTGTAATCCTTACCCTTATAGAATAATTATATATTATATCCAAATGCGGGGGGTAATATTGTAAACTAATGGGTCTATTATTTTGTATAATACTATTATTTTTAACTATATCTGAAAATAAACTGATTTTAAACTTATAAGGTTTACCTGTCTTATAAAATAATTTAAACCAATAAGAGTAATTCTGACAATTTTTATAACAACAGGTACTGGGTGGAGTTTTCGTTATCATTAGCTTAACAATCTTAACGAGATTAAAAGTATAAACCCTATCGTTAATAGTTTTAAGTTTTGATATAGGGTTATGATTTTCGCAAAAGAAAATAAAACAACATGCAAGTTGATACACTATTTTCTCAAAAGTATCTAACCTATGTAGATAAAAAAAGTAGCCTTCAAATAAAACGGATCTATAAAATATAAATAAATACAGCAATATGTAAATTCATGACTAAAACAACGATTAAGTCTAGGTAATGTATTACAAAGATAAGATCCTCCATACCCTATCGCATTAGGAATTGTAGTTTGCTCATCATTAATAGTAATAGAAATAAAGTGGTAAACATCATTTGTTGGGTAATAACTTGTTTGAATTTCAATAAAAAAATTATCAGAATGATTATCATTCAAATGAAAAATAGATTTCATTAATGTTTGAGAGGGTATTAATTGTAATTTGTGATAACGTCCACAGACTTTTTCACCATAAATATAATATTTTCGTTGTGTATGAACAACGGGTATTATATAGTGTTGTTTATCTGTTAAGATTCGCCAATCCCTGCATTCATCTTGAGGCATTTCAGGTTTCATTTTTTCAATATAGGCGTAGTCGTTATATCCCTGACCAATTTGTCTCGATTCAATTTCCATACATTCGATAATTCCCCCATAGTAATAGTCACATAAGTCACAGACGGAAAATAATAATCCAATGTATCGGTTACGAAAATGTTGTATATTATAAACAATTTTCAATATCGTCTTAATATTGGGACCGTGGTCATTAGCTTCTGCATAGCTTCTTTTATCACTAATGTTGAACGAGATTCTCAAAAACGAATGATGGAACGCGTTTTGTTAAAGAAATCGACTTGTATATATACTATTTTCCCATTCTTATAATATATATTTCTACATGTAGAATTTAACACGATTTTGATCAAAATTTGAAAAAAGTATTATTGTATGTATAAACTAATCCCACGACTATATAATATATCAACTGATGTGACGTGTGTGTGTTTTAGAACAAAATTAGGGATTCGTGTCGTTAATCCCCCAACATAGCATTGCGGCAACTAATCCGCGAGTATTTGTTGAGAAGAAATTCGCTAAGTAGGGCGTCGCGTCTCTAATTCCCACAACACACATTCATTGTACATGAGTATCACAAATCATTTGTATGACATGAAAGCTTTAATCAACGAACTCTGATTGGTCAAACAAATCTATCCCCAGTAACGCATAGTAACGCATGATGCTATTATAAAACCCAATGTCGAAAATAATTAATATCAGTCTGAGTGTAGGAGAGAGAGAGATGGCAAAAAGATTAGACACCGTGAACAGCGAAATTAAAGAAGTAGATGACTACATCCCATTAGAGACAAACCACCAGGAAGAATCTGAAGGGACGACTATCGAAGAGTTGTATGCAGGTAAATATAATTGTGCATTAAACAAATGTAAAGAAGAAATATCCCAAGAACGACAGAAATTATTTTTATCGCGTATCACGCATATAATGGATTGTGAATGTTACCAGTTTAAAGGAGAGAGACCCAGTTATCGTGAAGTAACTCTTCTCGAACTTCAAACGAACAAGTATTTTATTTATCATTGTTATGATGGGAAGTTAAAACCCTACAAAGAACTAACTCGAAGGGAACGGTCTACTGTCTACTATCAATATCGATGTCATGGTTTAGACTATTTATCTGAAAAAAAATCAAGAGATTATTTTAGTCAAAGTGAACTTATAAATAGATTAAGTTATTTATTTCGTAATGTTTTTCCCCCGAATGCTATTATCGGGTATAAAGGTGGTGATAAAGAATCGTCGTTAGTTAAAACACTTCAAGAAAAAACTATTTTACATTGTGTTAATCTTGAATATTTTGGAATTGAGAAGTACGATTATTTACTTTCGTTTTATAATCTTAAACCAAGAAATTGTTGGTATCATACTAGTGAACCCACATGTTTATTGTATCATTGTAGTTTGTTTGAATGTCTTTTATTTGTTGCATGTTTGTTTCGTAAATTAGAAGATGGGGATAATGAACGATCGGTACTAGCTATGTATGATAAGGAATTTAATTTTTAAAATTTATTCTCTCCTGAACATTTTTCCTAAATAAAAAAAATACACTTGTGTCTTTTGATTTTAAAAAAAATCAAAAAAATATTGAATGTATTTTCCTTTTATTTTTAGAAACACAAAGATTGTTTAAAAAATTATCAAAAGTACATTTGACAACTGTTTATATTTTAAAAATAAAACGTACATTAGAACGGTATTATTTTGTTAAAGATGTACATGTTATCAAAAATACTATTTTTGTTAAAATAGGAGAGAGAAGTTTAAAAAAAATTAAGATGATCTTAGCAACTCTTTGTACATTTAAATATATAAAAAATGATATCATTGTACGTATAGTATAAATAAAACGTTCTTAATTTTTTTCGCGTATTGGAATTAAAATGAGTCAGAAAAAAATCATCCATCACAGTGAACGTTTTTGGCTTACGAATCCAAGAAAAAGCGCGACAGTTGCTTTAAAATCAGCAGCAAATTTATATGAGTTTCAAGAATGTCCTTGGCAACGTGGTGTAATACCCACGAGTTTTCTTGACGGTTTTAAAATTAAAATAAATAGTCCAGCTTCAGGTCCATTTTCTGATTTTTCATTGACATTTAGTGACCATAGAAAATTTCAAACAGATAAACAGAATTATCGTACGGGAGAATTAGAAGCAAGAAAAAAAAATTGGTATAAACGAAAAATAATTCATAGTATTGATGTAAAACTTAAAAATAATATTGGAGAAAAATATAACGATGCAATAGGATGGAGTATTGTTCAAGTTAAAAAAGAGATATTCGAAGAGGGTGATTTGGGATCAAATATTGGCCAAGCCAGTAAATATTATTTTGCCACTAATCAATTGTTTATTGATCCTGAGAAAAATTTCTTTAACGATGATAAACGTTTTGTAGATTTAGCTTATAATTTACCTGCTAACGAAGATTTTTTTTTGATTCAAAACATTCAATTTATAGATGATCATTTTTTTATAAAATATGGTATTAAAATTGGCGAGGCGGATAAACCCTATAATGAATACGATATTTCTATTGTTTATTCTGATGGATATACGTAGATAGGGTATATATAAAGATCGTTTTATCAAAGAGGGGTACGTGTCATGGCTATGTTTCAGCGAGTACAAAATCAAGAGGGATATAAGATTTATCATGATTTAACACAATATAGTTATGTGGAATCCGTTTTTTTTGGCAATTAGTAGGAAGTGTGGAAATTGAAAAATCAAGATATCATCTGCTAATATCTATAGCTGATTATGAAGCATATTTGCGGTATAAATTTATACTGGAAGTAGAATGTTCAAAAAATCCCAAAATGTATATTATACATCAAGTTGAACACGAAATTCCAGAAGAATGTTATGAATTTCTTCGTAAAATATGTGAAGCATGGAATGATGACCAACTCCCACGTATCAACGATAAAGGAATTGGAGAATATTTAAAGATACTAGATTATGGTAGAAAACATTGTTTTAGTTATGAGTGCTTAAGGAGTATTATAGCATTATATTATGATTTTTTTGTTTATAATAAAACTATAAAATACACTTGTAAAAAATGTAAAGGGGAATGCGAATGTAATGTGGATTACCCTAATTTCATCAGTGTAAATTTTAATGAAATAAGAACTTGTAATGTAGAAAAATATTCAATGGACAATAACCTCTTATGTAACGAAATAATACACTGAATGTATGTTTTTATTTTTAAAAAATTAATACATTAAAAACTTTTCAACATGGTTTCTGGGTTTATGATATACAATTCCTCCTTTTTGAAAATGTCTTTTGATTTTTTTCGTTCCTAGTTTTGCAATAATTTTTACATTAGCTTTTTTTTTAAGCTCTTTTTTAAAATCGTTTATAAAAAGTTTGCCGTATTTATTGACTTTTTTATGTCCTCCACGTTGCCTTTTTTTCCCTTTAAAAATACCTCCACGTTGCCTTTTTTTCCCCTTAAAATCACCACCCCGTAATTCTACCATTGTTATGAAGGTTGTTTTCTCTGCCAATAGTTATCACCATAGTCTGCAAAAATTTCTTCATGGGCTTTTATATGTTTTATACTTTCTAAATACATTTTTTTATTATTGGGGTCGTAAACAAAATCGGAATTATTTTTATATATAGAACCGGTTTTCCCATTATTCGCATAACGTGCTGCGGCGTGAGTTGTCAAATAAGCATCGATACAAGTGTTTGCATCGTTACAAATACTATATACAGCATTAGTGTTTTTACCATATTTACGATCCAATTTTACCTGTGTTGTTTTTTGACCCGTGTAATAAGAAATATCACGATCGGGTTTACAAGGTTTTTTCCAAGCAAATAATCCTTCACCCGCATTTGGGATCGTTGATTTCTTGATACGTAAGTTATTTTGTTTTGCTAAATGAATCCAACATTTTTTTGTTTTTGCTGTTCGTTTACGACATCTTATTTTTTTTAAGGTTTTACTTCTACATTGAAGAACGTGACGTATGCTTCGAGATTTATCATTGCGTCTTTTTTTTCGAGGTAACTTAACTCTTACCATTTTGTTTTAAAATATAGTTTTTATTCCTAAATAATCATTATTTTTTTCATGTCTCTGAATAAATTTTACCAAACAATCTACTTTATAGATAATATCATCGGGGCAGTTATATATGTCTTTTTTTAATTCTGTTATTCTTTGTTTTAAAATCTTTGATGATATGGGTATTATCTTTTCTTTATCTTCTGTAAAATTTAGTAAACATTCCCTTAAAAGATACGGCGTAAATAATATTGAAGGATCATTATCTTCAATTTCATATCCGATATAAGGTAAATTAGACGATTGTAAATAAATTTCAATATAAACAATTTCACTCATATTTTTTTTTACTCTCTTTTTTTTGTTTTAGTTTTTTTTAAATGGGTTCTTTATTATCAAAAAAAATCCCTCCTATAGTTACGTTGACTTGTATTAATATACAGGATTCATACGATGTTACTATTGATCGTGTTGATGGTGAAGACGAAAACATAAATAAAAATAAAACGGCGTGTTTTTCTTGTTTTAGAAAAAAAAAGAAGATGAATGATGATCAGAAAAAATTAAAATATAGTCAAAAAGATATAGATAAAATTGTAAGTTTATTTAATAAGAAAAAAGAAAGTAAGAAAAATGAAAAAATAGACGATTATTTTTCTGTTAATCATATAGAAACTATTAGTAGAGAAAAATTTAAAGTCACTGAACAACATTTTTCTTTGGATGTTTCACGGGAAAAAACGGTTAATTTTATTAGTTTTATTCAATCGTTATCGTTGGTTTTTTCTTATTTAATTAACATTGCGCGGGCAAATGTAAAAAGTGATGACGATTATGTTAGATTTATCTTTAGTAATGCGCCAAAAAGTTTTTTCTCTACAGCCGTTTTACCCGTGAAAGACTTTGACGTTAAATATTTCTTAAATATTATGGAAAAATTGATGCAGAGTAATAAAGAAATAATAGCTAAAGGTTGGAATAGTAAGGTAATAGTTCAAACTTTTCCCGCAGGAATAAGTACAAATAAAAAAAAAATTGTGTATTAAGGAAAAAAAGTATTTATAATAGTTTGAATAAGGGAAATGCTACAGATAAAGGCGGTGTGAAAAGTAATATGTATGTAAAAAAATATGGCCGTAAATTTCGCACGGGTGTATTTTATATTCTTAGCCATGTATTATTTCGTACAGTGAAAGATTGCTGTTTTGCTTTAGCAATATTAGTGGGTTTATCATTTTAAAACAAGATGCTAAATATTTTATAATGAAAAGAAAACCCAATAAACCCGTGGATGATTTATTTACGTGTGAAGAAATTCGAAGTGTATATCGGGAATGTGGGATACCCGAGGGTAATGTTGATGCCACACAGTTTGAGTTAGTATATAATAATTATTTAAAAAAACAGGGTGTTGATTTGTTAGTGTATGCTGACACTCATTCCGATAATATAATTTATGATTCACGAACTGATAGTGAAGGTAATCTTATTAAATTAACTAATGAAATTGTATGTTTATGGTTAAATAATAATCATTACGATGTAGTCTTAAGCATAAAGGAATTTTGTAAACTTAACACCAGTTCTTTTTGTGTTAAATGTATGAGTTATTTTACACGCCATGAATATATCGATAACCACCTATGTACTACAAATAATTTAACTTGTTTACGATGTTATAAATATCCGAATAAGTGTAAAGATAAAAATAATAAACTTATTTGTAACAGTTGTGATATAATTTTTTATGATGAAAATTGTTTTACAAATCATTTAACAAATAAAATTTTTAAACCTTCTCATAGTAATTATAGCCGTTTAACACCGTGTCAATATTATTTTTTTTGTAAAACCTGTAACAAAATTTGTCCGCAATTCTTTTTCATTTTTTCTAATAAAACAGTTAAACATGATTGTAGCAAACGATTTTGTTTTCATTGTGATAAATACATGAAACAACCTCATTTTTGTTATGTGAAACCCCTTTCACTTGAATATAACAAGGGGAAAGAAAGTGAACCCACTTTATTTTTTTTTTGATTTTGAAACAAAAGTAACCGAAACTAAATTGCTCGTACCGTTTTATTGTATCGTCCAAAAGGTATGTAAAAAATGTCAACATAGTGAATTTAAAAAAACAAAAATTTTTGAAAAAAAGGATCAAGAAATTATCGATAATACTATTGAAAAAGTTAGTTGTTGTGGGAATAGACAATTTATTTTTGAGAACAATGTTATTGAAACTTTATGTGAATTTATGTTTGAACAAAAAAATTCCGTTTGGATAGCTCATAACGGGGGTAGATTTGATACTATTTTTATTTTAAAATATCTGTTAGAAATAAAACAGATAATACCGAATACTATAATGAACGGTACTAAAATAATGAGTTTAATAATTAAAGAACAAAATATTAGAATCCTCGATAGTTATTTGTTTTTTAGTATGAAATTAGCAGATATTCCAAAAGCAATGGATCTTCAGGGGGAATGTAAGGGATTTCATCCTTATGAATGTTACGATTTAACTTATGAGTGAAATTGTAGATCGAAATTTTTTGATACGAAACATATGAATACAGCAACACTTAAGGAATTTGAAAAATGGTATTTAGAAAAAAAAAAAGAGAAATATATATTTCGTAAAGAGATTTATTATTATTGTTGTAGTGATGTAGATATTTTAAGAAAGGGATGTGTTAAATTTTCTACAATGATAGGCACCATAGGTCATATTACACCCTTTTATGCAAATAATTGTATTACGATTGCTAGTTTAGCTTTGAAAGTGTATAGACTTAATTTTTAAAAAAAAAATTGTGTAGGAATTATTCCTGCTTCGGGGTATAGGGGGTGTGTAAAACAGAGTTTAATTGCAATTGATTGGTTAGATGAAATTAATCGAGAATTAGGAGGAAATTTAGAATATATCTGTTCACAAAATGGGGAGAAAAAAAATTCTAGGACGTTTTGTCGACGGTTTTTATATTGATACGATACATCAATTTCATGGTTGTTTTTATCACGGATGTCCCAAATGTTTTAACCCCTATGCATTAAACGTTCTTACAAACGAAAAATTTAGTAATTTATATGCAAATACGCAACGTTTTTCTTGGACAATTAAAAATGCCGGTTACAAATTAATCGAGATGTGGGAATGTGATTATTTAGAAGAAAAAAAATATACACAGAAACAATTAATTGAAAAGAAAAGAAAATTTTATCCGTTTACTCCTTTAACACCACGTGACGCATTATATGGGGGTCGAACTTCCCCCGTATGTTTATTTAAAGAAACAAAACCCAACGAACGAACAAGTTATGTAGATTTTACATCGCTATACCCTAATGTACAAAAAAATTATGATTTTCCTGTGGGTCATCCTACTATTTTACTGGGGGAAGATTGTAATAAAATAAAAATCAAGGACATATTTGGTTTAGTAAAATGTTGTATTGCACCTCCTCGAAATATTTATTTTCCTGTTTACCTGTTAGAATAGATGGGAAATTATTATTTCCATTATGTTATAAATGTGCTGTGAATAAATGTAATAAATGTGAACATAATGAAAGCGATCGATACTTAACGGGTACTTGGACTAGTGTTGAGATTAATGTTGCTATAGATAAGGGATATAAAATAATAGCTCTTTACGAAATATATCATTTTGAACGCAAAGAAAAAAAAATTTCACAATACGTAAATCAATTTTTAAAAATCAAACAAGAATCTTCAGGAATTCCTACGGATTGTTTGAACGCAGATGGAAGTAAAAATGATGATAAAATTAAACAGTATTGTAATGATTATTTAAAAAATGAAAATAGTTTTTTTTAGATAAAGACAAAATAGAGAAAAATCCCGGATTAAGAACTATTGCCAAAACATTTTTAAATTCGTTATGGGGAAAATTTGCCCAAAACGAAAATAATACACAAGTGTGTTTTTTAAACGATTATGAAGAATTATTAAATATTGCCAATGATAAAAGTAAAAAATTAACATCGATGGAATTTATAAACGAAACATTATTACGTTGTACATATGAAAAAATTGATGATGCAACAACACCTCTAAAAACGGGAAATGTAATCATTGCATGTTTTGTCACTGCATATGCACGTTTGAAATTATACGAGTTACTCGATACATTAGACGATCGCGTTTCATATTTTGATACAGATTCTGTTATTTATATATCTGATGAAAATAATTATACTGATGTTAAAACGGGAAATTATTTAGGAGATTTAACGAATGAATTAAATGAAAATGAATGGATAACAAATTTTTGTTCAACGGGTCCAAAATGTTACGCGTATATAACTAATTTAAATCAGGAATGTATTCATGTGAAAGGTTTTACTTTAAAAAATGAAACAATAAAAGAAAAATTGAATTTTTTATCCTTGACACAATGTGTTAAAAATCAAGATCAGATCATCGAAATTAAATATCACAATAAAATATGTAAAGATAAACTTAATCTTATTTTTATTGAGGATGAAATAAAAAAATTTTTATTTACATTTAATAAACGTGTTGTTAAAAATAATTTTAATACGATTCCGTTTGGATTTTTAGATAACTGAAATGAACAATGTTTCATTACCATTTCAACACCCTTTTATGTTAACGTTATGCGGTCCCAGCCAAAGTGGGAAAACATATTGGATATTACAATTATTGAAAAATATTAACATTATGATTACACCCGCAATTGTTAAAATTGTTTATTTATATTCAATTTATCAACCTCTGTACGCTGAAATGGAAAAAGTTCTTGCGGAAAAAACAGATATTAGTGTTGAATTTATCGATTGTCAAAAGGGTATTCCCCGCATTACTGATATACAAACGAATACCCGTGAAAATACGTTAATAATATTAGATGATCTCATGTTAGTTGCAACATCATCAAAGGAAAATCTTGAAAGAATAGATAATATTGCAACTCAAGATGTCCATCATCGTAATATTAGTGTTATTTTTACATGTCAAAATTTAACATATGGTAATGGTAAATTGCGAAATTTACGTGTCAATAGTCAATATTATGTTATGTTTAAAAATTTAAGCGATTATAATAATATGTATACGATATGTGATAATAAAAAAATTAATAGAAATAGATTTAATAAAGTATTAAGTGAAATTAATGAGAAAACCTATGGTTATTTGGTATTTGATAATTGTAGAAAAGGGTATGAAAATTGTAGAATTAGAACCAATGTATTTCCACATGAATCAACGATAATCTATGATTTGTAAATAAATGTAAAAGGAAAAATTAAAATGTTTAAAAAAATAAAAGAGTTGTTGAAAATCGTTTTTTTAAAAAGTATATATAGTATGGGGTGTGTATATTGTGTATGCATTTTTTTTTTAAAAAACATGGCAAGAAGAAGATATAGAAGAAGGAGAATTATCTTTAGAAAAAAGAAACAAAAAGGGGGTAGTGTTCTAGATATTTTTGGACCTTTGGGATCGTTAGTTGGAAATCAATTGGGAATTGGTATTCGAAAAAGAAAACAAAAAGGGGGGTATTGGAGTCTCTGGTAACGCGGTCCGCCATTCCCTAGGAGGGTAAAGAGCACGTCAACATAGTAAGAAAAAGATATGGAAGGAGTGTTATCATTAGAAAAAATATAAACAGTGTAAATAAGTTAATTTTTTTTGTTTAATTAAAAATTGGCATTATTAAAACAACAACATGACTGATTGTTATTACTCTTAGAATTTTTTTTACATTTTTTATTATAGATTCCCACGAGTACACTACCTAAAATTGTTTCTATTTTTTTTTTAATTTAATATCATTTTTTAGTTTAATACGTTCATTTTTAAATATTTTTTGTTTATTATTATTTTCGATTTCATTACGACATTGATTGTATAAATATAATAAACTCCAATTTCCACACACGGCAGTATTTTTGGATTGTAATTGTTTACTTTGAATATATTGAAATTTTAGTCCTTTTTTTACACTATAATCATACCAATATTCACGTTTATAAAACGAGACATCTTTAGCAAAACTATCAAAAAAATACATATGTTTTTCTTTATCCACCCATATAGCAACCCAATGTTGACCGTTTTGATCTGCTTCATCCGTATTCCAAATCCAACACGAGGGATAAAACATTTTTTTATGAAAAATATTTGCAGGAAATGTACCCAAATAATATTTATTTAAAAACTTATTTATTTTTGAAATTTTATTAATCTCGTTCGTAAATAAAAATTGGGTTAAAAAACAATGTAAATTCATTGATTTTTTCGTCGCCATTTTCTTCGTGTTGTATAGGGTGGCGTTGAAGGTGTAGGAATGTGGGTGGTGAGTGATGTAGATGGTTCTTCGTTACTCGAAAGACCCGAAGATGTTTTTCCCAAATTTATATAACGTTGTCGTAATTTTATATTACGTATATAATAGGCGGGCATATGTAATTTTTTCAATTCTTTTAAAGCAACCTTCTGCTTATGTTGTGTAAGATTGAACATGTTTTGTTTGCTGACATTATGCGTTAAATCGTATAATAAATCATGAAGTTTTATTCCCACACCGTTTAATTTTATTATATCTGTACCCCCAATTTTAATTTTTTTCCTTTCAAGAAATTCTTTTATTTGTTGACCACTTGTCACAGTCGGCGTCTTCCTTACCTCGGGTGATTCATCATTTGTCACCTCATTTTCAAGTTCATTACTTTTTCTTTTCATATTTTGTTGTCTTTTTAAAAAACTAACCATACTCTCTGCGACACGTTGATCATTATTAACTTTTTTCATTTCTTCTTTCATTTTATTTTTACTTTCAATAAGTTCGAAATTATTTTTGTTGTTAATTCCCTGCAATAATTTTTCGTTTTCATGATCAGTTTTGATTAAATCTAAAATTTCATTTAATTTACTCGGATTAATTAATTGCATTTTATTTACTTCGGTCATTTTTTTTTATTTGTTGGTTAAGTAATTTGTATGCTTTTTTATATATGTTGATTATACGAAAATCCTCAGATAATAATATTTTTAAATCTTTTTCTTTTATTTTGTTCTTTGAAAACTTATTCAAAATATATTTATTATCACTGGAAAGTTGGATAGAAATTTTTTTATTTAAAATATTTTTAGCAATGTATTGTAATTTATTAATTAATTGAGAATCTAACAACGTATTTTTTTTATCAATATCTGCTTTAAGATATTTTTTTAACGATGGTAAAAAATCCTTTTTTTTTTTTCAAAAAAATCCTTTTTTATTTAATTGAACTAATGTTTCTAAAAATTTTAAATCATCTTCGCAACTTGATGAAGAAGAAGTAATGGAACTTTCACTATCCATTTCATCACTAACATCATCGCTAACAACATCGCTATCATTTTCACTATCAACTTCATCCTCCTCATCATCATCTCTTGAATTATCATTTTTTTCGTCTTTTTTTACCTCTTCTTTTTTTAATTCATCATTTTTTTCTTCATTCATTTTTTTTTATGCGTAAACTGAAAACGGTGGAAATACAAGAATATGTTCACGATTTAGTGGTATTTTGTTAATAACTGGTTTTTTTATTTTTGTTTTTTTTATTCTATTCTTTGTTGTAATGGGTTTTGTGTTCTTCATTTTTTTTGAACATCCCCTTGTTACAAATGTTGATAATTAAATGCTGTGTAATAATCTTGCAGGGGTATTTAATCCTACTCTAATTTCATTTCGAAATTCACCAACAAATATTAACGCCCCTGCAATTGTATTTTGAGAAAAATGAAAATCCACATTAACATTCCCGACGGTCTTATGGGTAATACTGCAAGATGAGAGTCTCTATTATCTGTTAAATCAAATGCTAATATACAATACCCGTTTATAAAGTCATTATAAGTCATGGGCATTTCTGAATAGTTACGATTTAATACCGAGCGTAATTTTGAGTAAGCTTCAGCTTCATTTTCTATTTTCCCGGAAACAGCGTTATTTACCGAAACTTCAACATTATCATAAATAGGCCAGTTAAATTCAAAAATATTATGAGTATATGATCCGTTCCAATTTGCTAATGGAGAAAATACAATATATAAACGTGTAGGAACGCTACCATTAAACACATCGATTACTTGATGTGAATTTCGTCCTGCAGCTAATGATTCAGTAATACAACGATAATTGGTTGTATAATATAATGTTTCTTTATTATGGGTCACCATCCCTATATTAAGCGCATTTGATAATTGTTTTTTGGGTTTAAATACAGGAATTTTTATTTGAAAATCATCTAGGGTAATTATAGTATCAGCAACGGGCATATTCGCATGATTGGCACCCATCATTACAATTGTATTTAATGCCCGCGTTAAACGTAATTCAACTTTATACGCTGTAGGAATATATATTTCAGCACCCCCTTCGCTAAATAATGAACAATCAATCTCATCTATCAAATACTGTGATTGATTTTGAAATGCCAGTGTTTTTTTTTTTTTTGTCTCCCCCCTGTATTTACGACAGCAGTTCCATTCGTGAAACCAGCGATACTGCTCATATGTTCGGCTGTATCTAAATATGCTAAATTAAGCTCTTTAGAATCTTTATATCCCGACGGTGTTTGACGCATTATAAATTCTATCCATGATGCAAAATGTGCAAAATTATCTGATGGCGTAATTAAATTTTCATTTATTTTTAATTATTTTGTTTTCCACATTGTACGAAGGGGTAATGTAATCATCGAAAACCCCGATGCTGCAGGTGCTCTAGCCATTATTTTAGCATCGCTTGTTTTCATTAATCCAACGGCGTTCCCATGTCTTGTAAACGTGTATACTGACGATTGATTATCTACAGGCGTTGCGATAATTTCCGTTTCACGACATTCCGTAAACGTATCATTATAGGGTGATGAATTAAAAAATTGTAAAGGCTCGCTAAATAATATGTCATTTTTTTCCACATCTTCAATTTTTTTACTCATTTTTTTTTTTAAACGTTAATTTTAAGAATATTTGAAAGTGTTCCCAACACTTGAGGAAGAAACATACCCAGTGCCAATGTTCCACCAAAACCCCCTTTTTGTATTTTTCTTCTACGCTTTCTTATTCCTCTTTTGTTTTTTCTTTTATTGAGTCATTTATTTTATTTTTAAAAAACAACAATAACAACAACAATAAAAATAATAATAATATCAGTAGTATAGAGAGTGGGGGTGCGAGCCCAATCGATGTTAACCGTAAATATAAATACCAAAACATCGCCAAATTTATACCAAATCGCGATTCGACAAAATTTGGTGTCATTTCGGTAATTTTATATTCACGGAAAACATCGAATAAGCTCGCACCCCCACTCTCTATACTACTTTGGCGGTCGTTAATCAAGCTAGATACCTCTCACGTTTTCCACTCAATTGATGTCAAACACGCGCGAGACTAACGAAACAACACCAAATTTGTACCAAATCGCGATTTTCGATAAATTTGGTGTTATTTCAGTCGTATTTTTAAAAATAGAAAGTGTCGTTTCGTCATTTTCGCATTTTTTAAAAAATAGAGTGTGTCGCTTCATCATTTTCGCATATTTAAAAAATAGAAAGTTCCGTTTCAACATTTTCACATATTTAAAAAAATAGAGTGTGTCGCTTCACCATTTTCGTGTATTTAAAAAAAATAGAGAGTGTCATTTCAACATTTTCACATTTTTGTTCAACAAACTATGACCACCGACACGTTCTGCTGTTGTCTCAATTCACGCGCGAAAAAAACCCACTAGATTTTGATTCTAGTGGTGATGTTTATCCAAATGGATAGCGAAATGGCGCTCTTTTGATTGGCTAACAACATTAACTAACAAATAGCCAGTTGTTTCGCGAATTAGTCCGTTTGTTCACTATTTTCAGTGTTTATCACCTCACTTTTAAAATGGTGATCGTACACATATTTCGACGTTGTGATTCCTCCCGACAACAAGCCCAAGAAAGGCACGTACGGCGTCACAATCGCGACAATGCTCTCAACGTCTTTCTTTAATAACGGATCTTTTTGTAACTCGTCGTTTAGTTCGTCAGGGTTCTCAATAGCGTTCAACCCATCCAGTAAGTTAGCGAATTTGCTGATTAACAAGTCGGTGAGAAAGGCGTTTGCGATTTCCATTCTCTTCAACTCATATTGGCGCCATATCTTGTCGATAACCTTTGCGGACGCTTTTTTAATGTACGCTTCAGATTGGCTTACCACACCATCGCCAGACAGTCTAATAAGTTCGGCTCTCCTAACGTCAATATTGTCTTCCACAGTCGAAGTGTCATCAGTGTCCTCAACTAATTCCTCAATCGTGGGGTTTTCTTCACTTTTGCGTTTCACCATCGCGTTATTACTTATACCTATATTTTATTGCGGAACAACAACTTCGTAACTGTATGGATAGCGTAGTGAGATTTCGAGTCTAGCGTACTTGTTATTTTTTAATGCGGCCACAATCGTCGACACTTCTTCTTTGCTAATGTCTCCAAGGTAGTCGTCAATAACAACCTTCATATCACTCTTACTCGGACAGTAAAAGCAAACAAGCTTACTAATGTTTTCTCTATACGGTTTTGCGATCGATGTCAGTTGTTGTGTGATGACAATAACGCTCAACGTAAAATGTCGCGCGCTAAAAGCCAAGTTGACCAATTGACTAGTCCTATTCTTAACATCTTGAGAGCTCGCACAGTCGTCCAACACAATCAGAGTGTTAGTGCCTTTAAAAATGTTTGTTACACACTTGAGAACAGCGTCGACATTGTCTTGTGTGCAGTCTATCGCTAACACATCAGGGTCACGTACATATTTCCAATCTTGATACGCTTTATTCCACTCGAAAGTGGGACAAATCAACACAATGTAGTCAAATTTACCACCATACTCAGACTCCAGTGTTTCTAGCAAATAATGTGTCTTACCACAAGCTGTCATACCAACAATTAGCGCATTAAACGGAGTCTCCATTAAATTGCGTTTGATTTAATACTGGATTGACTGCGACCCATTGTTTATGAAGTTGACCAGTCCATCACTCATCACAAACACCCTACACATAACATTCGCAGTCGTCGCTTTCTTAGTGATTTCAAGAAGCACACCAGATTGTGTGTTTACGATCTTTTTACCAGTGGCGACGTTGTAATTATCTTGGACGCTCCTCAAGTCAATGACTAACGCAAAACCATCTTTATAGAACTTCTGTATGGTCATGAACTGAGCGTGCTCTTCACCCAACCCAAACAACCGTTTCGCTTCTGCATAGAACTTTGACTTTGGGATGCATTGTGAGTACACGCTATTTGGTACGCCTTCAATTGTGACTCTAACACTCTCAATATTTGGGAAAAGAAACTCCTCGCTGTCTGCTCGCACCTTATTCGTGAATAGCAACACAATTGCCTTCATGCTTTTTCTTGGTAGATTAACATTCTCATTCACGATGGTCGTACCTTTATCCCATTCAGTGGTTTTCATCAACGTAACGTGCTCATATGACAAACTACGACCACTTGCATAGCCTGACGCTATTTCATCAGCGAGCTCCTGGTTATCGATCGTCTCATACTCAAGCTCGAGATTCTCCAGAGTGTACCCACCTACAGCCTCACCAGATTGCGCCACCATGATGTCTGTAGCCTTCGGAAGTGTGATCACATACTGCAAGTTGTTGTTCATGCTAAAAGGAGCGTACAACCCATGGTCGTTCATGATTTTGCCGAGCTTAATCCGCTGTTTCGTCCCAATCACACTAAACATCAATGCGTCACTAACTTTAGCAACGTTCCCACTTGTCGCGCCACTGTCATCCTTAGAAATTAGCTTTCTCAAGTTTTCAGAGCCAACACCATAGTCAATCATTTGGTCTCGCGCGGTAACACTTTCCCAAAGGTCACGATAAACACCAGTGTAATTTTTCCCAGTGTTGTCATACACAGTTTCCCCAGCTAGTCTCACAACAAGTTTCTCAACCAACAACTTGCTCACATTATTCAAGAACCAGCTTTTGTCGTTCGCGTTCTTAAAGTCGAATACTAGACCCACGATCCAGGCACCAAACAGCTACTAACCTTGAGCTTCGGTATGTCAATGTAAAGTCCCTCACCAGGACTGACCTTATTAGGGTTCAACGTGATCACATGCTGCGTTCTCACCCCTTTTATGGCACCCATGGTCGCTCGTCTAAAACCAGGACTCAATTCTGCTGTTCATATACTTTACATATGTTTTATCATCTTCGAAGCTGAGACCCTCAAAGCTGAGACTACCGTTTTAGCTTATAATAGTCGTAAGTGAACCACGCGAGTATCACTGCGAGTGCCCACAGATTTTGAGCCAACCATGCGAGACACTTCGCGCCTGTCGTCAACGCATTGTAAACTAAGTTAGCCAACTCAACAGCCCATGGACCCATCTTCGTTATCGCGTTCTTAACAGCCTGTGCAAATGACCTCGTGGCCACAGCGCCTCTCATAACAGCAGACCTGCCAGCGATAATAATTGTTGTTATAATCCCAGCCATTGAAATTGGCACAGCGCTCAACCCAACCATATTTTCTTTAGCCCATTCCTTGAATTTCTGAAATCTGTCAATGTCGACTTCTTGTTGCTCTCTAACCTCTTCTATTTGTCGCTGTCCTAGGGTTCTGTCTCTGGCCTGCTCAAGTCCCCCCACTCTTTCAAACAAACCGGCGTACTCTCGCTCTTCACCACTCGTAAGACTATCTTGCTCAGCTTTTCTATCAATCTCCACCGATCTCTCGTTCGATTCGTCTATCGCTTCTTGAAAATGGTCTGCCTGTGCTTGCAGTGCGCCGTCATCACCTATTCTCGATTCACGCAACACGCTATCCCTTGGGTTAAGCACACCATTCAGCTCACGGTTCTCGTCTAGTGATAGCCCAGGTATGTCATCGTTACCCACTCTTGTCTCAATTACTGGAAAGTCATCTGGGGTCGCTTCTGCTGTGACAGCTGTTGTTTCTGTACTCTCAGGGATTTGACTAACTAACTGTTTGAACTGCTCAATCGCGTCTTTGCTATTCTTATCTTTACTGTAGATCAAACCTTTTTTCCCAGGTATTAGAATTAGTTTGGGTTTTCCATATTTACCATATTTGTTCATCGGTTTGAAAAGAATAGACCCTGAGCCCGTCACATTTGATCTGTCGGCTATTTTCCTTGACGTGTCGTCACGACCGAGTTTTTTTTTGTACAACTTACGTATTTTCTTATCTATTAGCTTGATTCTTTTCACTTGATTTTTCGCTACCTCTTTGTTGAACACGTTTAGCTTATCCAATCTTCTATAAAGATCATCCGACTTAACTTCAAGAGCTACACTGTAGCTTGTGTCGTCGACGTTACCATACGATTCCAGCTCAACAAACTCTACCGCTGGGACTTCTACGTTAGTTCCTCTTATTGTCACCGTTTTACCATCGTTAGTGTCGGTAAATGACGTCTCTTTTTGCCAATCTCGCCTCGCGTCTATCTCACTCATTATCTTTTTCGCGTGGTCTTGATAGTCGTCGTAATTAACACGAACGTCTTCCGGCATGTCGTCTTCGATGTACTTATCGTCTGTGTCTTCGATTAACTTTTCGATATCGGCGAGCTTCTCTTCTAATTGCTCGTCAGTGGCGTCACCATACTCACTAAAGTTTTTCATCTCGATCTCGTCGAGATCTCCTTCACCTTCAGCCATATTACATTAGCTCACATTTTGAATATCACTTTCTGGTATCCGTGAATCA
Source organism: Chrysogorgia sp. JL179-B06 (assembly GCA_035772405.1). NCBI lineage: Eukaryota > Metazoa > Cnidaria > Anthozoa > Scleralcyonacea > Chrysogorgiidae > Chrysogorgia > Chrysogorgia sp. JL179-B06. The sequence continues at coordinate 1,107,728 of JAYKKM010000410.1, read as the reverse complement.
CATTTGCTTTTAGTTTAAATAATTGTACGCAAGCCACGCAAACGTCACCGCAAACACCCACAGATTTTGAGCTAACCAAGCGAGACCCTTTGCACCTGTCATCAGCGCGTTATAAACTAAGTTAGCTAACCCAACAGCCCATGGACCCATCTTCGTTATCACATTTTTAACAGCCTGCGCAAATGACCTTGTGGCCATAGCACCTTTCATAGCGTTAGACCTCCCAGCGATAATAATAGTTGTTATAATTGCGGCTACTGAAATCGCTAAAGCACTCAACCCAACCATATTTTCTCTAGCCCATTTCTTGAACTTCCGCAACCTGTCAATGTCGACTTCCTGTCGCTCTCTAACCTCTTCTATCTGTCGCTGTTCAATAAGCATGTCTTTAGCCTGTATAAGTCCAATCACTCTTTCAGCTAGATTGATGAACTCTTCGCTCCCCACAGTCGTGAGATCTTTTTTTTTTGCTATGCTCCGCCATTCTCTCGCTCGCTTTGTCTATCGCTTCTCGAAAATGGTTTGCTTGTATTTGCAATGTACCAGTGTCGCCTATTCTTGACTCAGACATCACACTCTCGCTTGGGTTGAGTAGCGCGCTCAACTCACGGTTCTCGATTGGTGTTAGTTCAGGTATGTTGACGTACTCTGCGTGTGTGGTGTCTAACAATGGCGCACTCCTCGCGATGTCTTCGTAGTCTTTCGCGTTGTCATTAATCCGCGTCTCAATATCACTAAAGGCCTCCTCCATGTGTTGACGCATTCTTCTACCACGTTCGCAAACCAGCCCACTCCTCACTTTAGTTAGTCTAACTCTCTCGCCGACTGCGACGTTTGGGTTGTCCCAAGCTAGTTCACTATCTTGAGTGGCTTTTTCGAGACTATACTTTAGCTCATCGTCAGTGACATCTTTGTATTCATTAGAGCTTTCCATCTCAAGGTCGTCGAAACCGCCCTCAGCCATATTACATTAGCTCACATTTTGAATGTCGCTTTCTGGTATCCACGAATTATGTTTGCTCTCATAACCCAACCATTTGACCAGCGCCATCTTCTTCCCTCTGATTTTCTTTCTTTTCAACACCTTTTCAACTCTGTACACATCGTCACCATGTTTCTTATTGACCAGCGATAATTCCTGTTCATAAAATTTCCCAATAATCTGTTCACCGGTGTGGTCCTCAATTTCGTACACATTAGGATCACCACGAATAACCTTTACCACTTTAAACAGCTCCTCAGTGAAGTTGGCTTCATAGCCCTTTGTGAACACGCTCTTGTATTTACTAATTCTCACCGATTGACCAACTCTAAACTTTGGCAATGGGTTGTCTGCAAATTGGTGACCAAACAAAGTGGTCCAAACTTCACCCTCATTTGACTTATTGACATCCTTTGGTTTCATCATAATGCTTCGATTCACGTTGCTATTGTAATTGCTCACAAACTGATCAAGAACGTCAATGCATTTATACGTTCCACTGGTGTAGAAGTGCTTCCACATAATGCTCTTGAGACTTCTGTTAAAACGCTCAACAACGGCAGCCTTTTTATCGCTCTTAGTGCTGAAATATTCAACACCATGTTCTTTCAACAAACTTTTCACCCCAACGTTGTAGAACTCAAGTCCATCATCAAATTGCGCTAACTTAGGCGTGGTTCTCCCAAACCGATCTTTAAAGTCACTCAATAGCTCCCCAACAGCCTTAGTCATGTTCTTAGTGTCTTTTCTATAAACCGCGATACCGAAAGCGTATCTACTCAATATTTCAATGCCTGTCAATATCCAATAATAACCACCATTCTGTTTTGAGTACTTACTCATGTCCACTAAGTCCATTTGGAGTTCTTCACCGAGGTGATCGACAAAGGTCGCGCGGAACTTATGTCTTCTCACAACGGGTTTGTACCTAGTGTAGGTGTCCTGCGCTGTCAACCATTCTTTCACTGTTTTTCTAGTTACCCCCAATCCATTTTCTAACGCACTTTGGTACAGCCTCTCTCGACCACTGTACCCTGTCTTGGGATTATAGTAAATATCTCTCAACCCTTGTTCTGTCTCCACACCAAGCTCCATATAATTCACACAATATACAGTTCCAATAGCACCGCGCCAATTTTAAGATCGCCGTTGTTTGGTTTGACGCGAAACGTCATACTTGAGTAGACACCTTTTTTAATACCCACCTTGGATTCGATGTCCACATGACGTTGTACTGACCCCTTCAAAGACTGCTCGGTAGGTATTGGTAACGTCGTGATCACATTGCTACGCTTCCCATCAATACCTACATTGCTCTCGGTTTCAACAATGTCACACGAGATTTCTACATACTTCAGACCTCTGTACATATCGACTTTGTTTGGGCTGACGTACCACTCCTTCCCTTGGATTAGCGTGTTTTCTGCAAAGCCAAGAAGAGGTCCAACCCTCAGCAATCTAAACGGGGATACAGTCTTCACTCTACACCCACCAGATGGGGTTTTCTCTATTTCGACACCTTTCCCCACGCTGGGGATCTGGAGTACTACGTACGCAACCAACGTGTTGAAGTTATAGTGTCCCTGAGGTATCAAGTGTTGTGTGGAACCAATGAAGGAAAAGTCGATTGTGTTCGCCAATACGTTGTCATAGTCCCAAAACACAGTAGCTGTATTGACCATAATGTATGGGTTATCACTCACGATCATCATTGCGTGGTCAAAGGACACAACTTTTTCTTCACCTTCAATGAATACCGTCAACTTTCGCATTGTGTATAACATACAGTATATTATATGCAGAAAGCCCTTCATGACTACTATGGAAAGTACTACAAACGTGCGATGGCGAACACATCGAAGGCTACACACGACGCAAAGGCAGACCTCATCAAAAAGTACCCTCACGCTACTTTAAGCAAATTCGAGTTCTATCCAAATATTTCGCAAGATGGTGAGATCATGAGTGTCGACATATATTTCAGAAACAACGACATCCTCAGCACAGACATAACCAGCACAACCTTCAAAAATGATAAAAACATGTGGAGGTGGTTGCACAATAGTAAGTTCCCAATAATATGGCAAGGTGGTGGAACTATCCAACCACTACCAAAAGGTCATAAAAACCACTGGGGGCTTTGGGACGGCTATCCAACAGAAAACGTGTTAAATTATCCAGTGAATAACTTTAAGGTCTTCGTTAACCAAAATAGCTACTTCATGTCAAAGTTGCCAGTCTTACAAATCACCACGTCAAAGACCATGTCAGAGTGGGACGACAACGAATCTTACTATCGCGTTGTGTTTGCGACGTATTGTGCAAGTTTCTGTTGTGGTGTCTCGCTGCAACATTTATCAATGTCACAAGAAGTTCACCCCGTGGTCACAAGTGTGATGAGGTTTCATTTGTACTTCACCATTAGAAGACTTCTCAGAAGAATGGAAGGTGGTGAGACCATGAAATCAATAAGTAGAGAATTCAACGCTTCCGAATTGTATGGTAAGATTTCTAAGATCCCCAAAAAACATTACTACCAGAATAAAGTCCTGAGCGATGGCACTCTAGGCGAAACCAGAGTCTACACACTCAATGACGTTCAGAGCGATTACAGACGATACGTCGCGCGATTGTCAGACGGTTTTACCAACATTGGGCTGCAATATCTAAATCAAAGCATATAAGCCTTTGTGTACTCCACACTTGGTGCGCAAGCGAGAACACGTGTGTCAGTCGTTGGTGGTTCTGCAGGGAGTTTAGAAACCCAACAAGAATTCCGCAAGTTGTTCTCTGACAGTGTTGTCAACTACGACGTATCAACATGGATCCTCAACATGAATAAATCGATTAGAGACACCAACGTTGTCCAAAATCTCGCAGTGTCGCCAAGTACATGGTTAATGCCAAGTAATGTGGTGATTCTCAAGAATAAAATCGCTGGGTACAACAACTTATTAAAGATTGCCACAGAGTCCATGAAATTTGGAGTGAACACTCGCTTGAATGCAACAACACCAACGATTGCGGCTAAAAAAGTTCACCAAGAAAATGTGGTGACTCACTTAGTAACGCCAACGAATCTTGCGGCTAAAAAAGTTCACCAAGAAAATGTGGCACCACTTCCCATAAAAAAAACAGTGGCCACCACCACAAGTGAGTCGGACACGACAACGCTAGCGATAGTGTTGGGGTTCTCAGCGGTCTCTGGCTATCTACTAACCAAATACACCTTGAAGTAGTAATGAGTCTAAACTATGGGTATGAGTCTGACGACCCTCACGATAAAATACTAAAGAGAACGAGAAGGCATCTGGACGAAGATCCCAAATTAAGCGCGACTGGTGGAAGGATGTCTGGACCCATAGACATGCAAGGCTCAGAAATAAAAAACGTAGCAGACCCAGTCGATGACTCAGACGCCGCGAACAAAAGAACTCTAGAGCAACTACTATCAGGTTTCCTCAAGAGTCAGTCCTACAATGTTGTGCTCGACTTCAACGTTGGCACACATGCCTTGAAAAACGTGGAATTTCACACCAATGGTTCAAACAAAGTGAAAGCCATTGGTGAAACAAGTAAATTAGTGCAAAACAACTCAGCTTATGGTCCTATTGTTGGCGTTAACGGTGCAGGCCATAGTTTTCTATCCCCTGTGTTAACACCACTCCCACTTGAGTCAGGCCTTCATTTTAACTGCCCCAGTATGCAATGGTGTGACCTCTCCATTTTTGTCGTAGTGCGGTTACCTACTCGCGCTACGGGGTCAAATTGGGAGACAATTATATCAAACGACGACGGTCAGTGAGACAAGTTCATAGGGTATAAGACTGGTATGACTAATGGACTCGCGTATGGTGGCAGCAACCCAGCAATGGAGAGCATATGCACTATTCCGAGTGGCGTTGACCTCATAAAAATGCATATGATATCAATACACTGGCAAATGGACAATTCACACGTCAGAGTCAACAACACCAAGTCAACCGATTCAGACTTCACAGCAAATATGAAAAAAATAGGCACACCCTATGGAACGATTTTTGGAATACACCGACCAAGAATACCACTCGCACCTTACGCGTACCCATCATTGATAGAATTCTACGGTGTGAAAATCGTGAGTGGTTACATGACGAACCGAGACATCATAGTCATGGGTGGAGAAATGATGAAGGAATATGGTATAAAGTAAATGGGAGCGTGTATTTCGAGGCCCCATGAAATATATAAGATAAATAAAACGACTGATCACATGTTCAAAGCTGGTGGATCATTTGGCCGCGGTGACGTGACTCTCGAGCTCCACGCTGAGATTGGTATGAGGTCTAAAAAGACTTACGGCAAACCTATTATGCTACCAGAGTCAGACACTGTGGGAGTGGTAGAAGACTTGACCTAAGTTAAAATGGGTTGGTCTCGAAGGTTTGGAAAGCTGGTTCGTAACATTAGAAACTTTTTCAGACGACGTAGAAAACTGAAGACTAATAAAACACACCTGATGCGTTGGTATACAACAAACCAGATCTATAAAAAACCTAACGCCCACATCGAGTAGTTTTTTTTGTGGGAGACTATATAGTGATGACTTCCATGACACCTCAACTATTTGATTTCGATGGTCACCAAATCACGACGGTTAATCACAACGGTGATATATGGTTCAAAGCGAAAGAAGTCGCGAGCGCTCTGGGTTATGCTCGACCAAAAGATGCAGTTAACGACCACGTCGAACCTGATTGTAAAACGAAGATGGAACAGGTCTCGTTTATCAACGAACTTGGGGTCTACTCGTTGGTGTTCTCGAGTAAAATGGAGCGTGCGAAACACTTTGGAAGGTGGGTGCACTCAGAGGTCTTACCAAGCGTTAGAAAGGGTTTAGCTAACGTTGGTCTCAAACACAATCAGTTTAAAATGATCACCGAGTTCGATCTTCACACGAAAGTCGTTGGTTTTATTAGGGGATATTATCCAGAAGCTATTTTGATAGCCGCTTGTGGTGAAAATCAAGACACTTCAAGTAAAAGAATAAATTCGTGGAAAAAAGGCTACCAACGTGGGACACCCGACTTGATTATTGCCAATGCGAACCGACAACACACTGGGCTCGTGATTGAGTTCAAGAACCCAGGTGGCACAGGTAAGACATCCAAAGAGCAAGACTCTCTGCTACTCAGATATAAGTCCGCTGGTTATCTAACATTGTTGTGCGACTCGTACGACGACGCTATTACTACAGTAATAAAATATTTCTTTGACATTGGGTTTCAATGTTCCCAGTGTTTTCGTAAATTTAAAAATAAAGCAGCGTTAAGTAACCACGAGAGACATCACTGTGTGGTGCGCGACTAGTTTTACGTGTGTTAAAAAAAAAATGTTTCTATGAGTCATTGGACGCTTCACGTGACCAATGTATAAATTTAAAAAGTGGGGTGTATTGATAGCACCCTTAATTTTGTGTGGAAGGATGATGACGTCTGCACACTGCGCGATATTGCTCAGCACCACCAACGAATGATGGTCCTGGGTTGTATCTCCAATTGAATGGCGCTTCAACAGTTGTTCCGCGAGTGTCGCGACAAACAGCGCAATACGCTTTTAGAAATGTGATGTCGTCTGCCATTGGGAAGAGTGTGTCAAGCTCACCAAGTCTTTTTAGGCGCTCCGTTGCTATGAGACCACAAATAATGACGTGAATGCCAGCTTTAACGTAGTCGCGAATAACTGGGAGTAGATCAGAGTACCAATGGCCTTCATCAATTCCGATGACGTCGTAGCCAGTTAGTTTGGAAGAACTTGGAAGGTTGGTGATTAACTTCGCAGGTAAACTGTCTGATCCAACAACAATGGTCTGACGATGTGTGGAGAACGCGTGGTCAGTTCGCCTAGTGTCACCTGTGTTGTTCATGTAAAGGACTCTAAGCCCTGACTTACTTAACGTAACTAACCTGCGGAGAGTCTCTGTTGTTTTTCCTGCAAACATGGGACCAATCACAATTTCTAGTTTACCAACTTTCCTCATGATTACTATACCTCCAGAGAAATGCTCTCTCCTGTTGCGGCAACTGCTGTTCGTTGTTAAATATCCGCTGAAGCTCTAAGTTTTTAAGATGGGACTGCGAGCTCTCATGTCTCAAGTGATGCGTTGGGCTAGAGATGTCCATACCACATGGGTAGCACGTGTACGACTCTACGCCACTCATAGAATACTGGTGGATAGATGACCTTATGTGGTCGTCGATGCCGTCCGCACTCACTATATCGTAACACCCCGCCACACAAGCGTTAGCGTCACGGTTTGTGGCGAGCTCTAGCCACGCTTTGATTTTGGTTGGGCATGGTTTCCATAGAAAGGTCGCTACGAACACTTCTAGGAAGTTACCGAGTAACGTAGCGGTGTACTCACAAGGGTTGCCCAAGTAGACACCACTTGCTAACATAAGGTATTTGAATGGTGAGTAACACCACACAGGGATTACGCGAGCTAAGCTGTCAGCTGACTCGTTGGCTTCGTCTTCTTGAAGATTAATCCAAGCGATGTGAGCATGCTTCGTGAAGGCAATCCGAGAACTATGTCCTCTTAACAACCCTTCGCCTCTGGGGTCGAACAATGTGTATATTGACAAGTACTCTTTTAAGACGTCGGGTCCAGAGGCGTCTTGTGGGATAGACACGTTGATAAAGTCTTCTCTCCGCATGTAGACAAGATCTGCTTCGCTAACCTCTCGGGCTTGAGTCATTATACTATACTCCCAGAGAAAAATCCTAATTTTTAGTGCGTTTGGTCTGGGACTGTGAGATAACTGTGAGGTCAACTGTGAGATACCTGTGAGTAAGATAACACGTGATAGTGTATTAGATGGCTGAAGACTCACAGACGGCTGTTGAAGCTAAGATCACAGCTGATGTGAAAAGTGTTAAGGTGAAGGACCCAAAGCGTGTCGCTGCTGGTAAAAAGTTGGCTGAGATATCGAAAGCCGCGAAAGAAAAGAAAATGCGTGAAATGATAGTCAACGAAGAACGGGGTAGTGAGTGGAGCTATGGTTATATTGTTGGAACACTTGGTGTTATCATTGCCGCTGCTTCGCTATGGTACACAATCAGCAGTGAGAAAGAGACACAATTAGAGCCCGTGAGTACTGCATCAGCACCCGCGTCAGAAAATCGTAGAACTTGTCGTCCAGCGTTAGACACATTTGATTCTTGAACAAAACACGCGACAATGTATATATGGCTGCGATCGATCGAAAAGAACTTATGAACGAATTGTATGATGCGCTACTTGTCACGACTGGCGCTGTGGTAGTGAGTATGATTTCTAAAAGGGCTTTGGGAGAACCATTGGGAACGCCAGAGACGGTGAGAGGCACAGTGAAACTTGCTTCAGCTGTTGGTGCAGGAACTCTGTTAGTAAAATGGGTGCAATCAAAAAAGTGGATACCGACAGACCCATTCAAATCAACGTAAGTTAATGGTGAGTGTTGTGGCTGGAGGGATTTTTAATGCAGTAGCTTTTGCAGGCGCTGGCTTTATGTTTTCAAAGTTTAACCACTCAGGTTATGAAGCTGAGATGAAAAGACACAACCATGCGTTGGAACAGCTGGCCAGCGCGAAAGAAGTGTGGTATGAAAATGAGGTCGCTAAAAAAGATCAGATTCAGCGCTTGCGACAACAGCTCTCTGACGCTAATGCTGACATCAATGACACAAACCACGCGCTGGAGGAGCTTAGAAGCGTAATGACCATTCACTACAGCGGTCGAGTGTTCACTGAGAGTCCGAAGGTTGCGGATTACTACCAACCGAGTGCGGAAATGAAGGAATACCAATTGTTGTTTGTTAGCGCGCTAGGTTTGGGTAGTGGAATAGTGGTATGGGTGTTGGTTCGATAAAAAAAATATTGGAGTAGTATAAGTGATGGACAAACTTATGAGGCAGATGAGTTATGGTTTGACAATCGATGAGATCGTGAATGAAACGCAAATTGAGTGTGGATGCACCTTCAGACTTCACTACTGCTCGGATTGCGACGTTGTGAAAAACATGACTGAGTGCGGTGGGTACGCATGTCCAAAGTGTGGCGACATCGAATGGGGTTACGTTCAGAGTTATAGTGACATGAGACTCACACGACCAAAAAGCGTTCACAAACGGTCTTGGTGGATGGGAAGGAGACTACGGAACATTGTGAAGGGTGAACACCTTGAGTTGATAAAAGAGGACTTCTTGAAAGTTGTCAATGTGTTGTACTCATGCAATTTGATAAAGGGTAGAAACGTCAGCAGATACGGATACTACATTATTAGGTTGTGTCATAGAAGACAACTCGAGACACTCGAGAAGGTGTCAGACCTTAAAGACGGAAAGGTGAAAGAGAAGTTTGACAACAATCTGTTTGGGGTGGTGTATCCAAAGTTGGGATGGTGTGAAAGTGGCGATCGTTATTACAATGAGTGGCTTAGGAAAAAAAATACAAGTATAGTATATAGAAGCCATGGGTGACGTCACAGAAAACTCGCTCGCTAGAACTGGTGCAGCTGTTGTAAATCCGCTAACAGGTAGAGCAGTCAACGTTCATGGGCGAGTCTACAATCAACTTGTTAGAGATGGTGTTTTTAGCGACACGACAAATGCAACTATTGTTAATCCGCTGACAAACAGACGAGTCAACGTTGGTAGTCGGACATATAACCGTCTTGCTAGAAATCAGGAAGCGCGACCCACAGTTGAAGACCATAGCCTGCGGCTGTTGGATCGAGCGTTGAGAGGGTTCACCAGGTCTTATGGAGTCGAGGTGGTTAACGACAGAGACATCAATCAGGTAAACGGTAGTAGAAGCGCTGTCATCAACCTTTTGAGACGTGAGTTGGGTGAGACCAACGGAATGAAAGTGGTAGAGACAGTTAAGGTCACTTTCGAGAAAGCTTTAGAGCGTGATAAGACCACATATAAAACTGCCTACTTTAACAGCGGAACGTTTGTCGTCATTAATGAGCGTGACATCGAGGACGTCGCCAATCGTGGATCGGAACAGATTTTGACGCGGATAGCTGGGTGGCTATCTGAGGGGTCTGGATGGACTATCGACAAAATAGATGCACATTACGTTAATATCGCTATTTACAGACCTTTGCATGGGAGTAGTTACATTGCGTCGCCAAAGGAGCTGTGCAATAGTATGAAGGGTTTGGTAAACGTAAATAACGATGATGACAACGAGTGTTTTAGATGGTGTCACCTAGCACATAAGTTTCCTGTTGGAAAACACTCTGATAGAACGTCAAAGTATGTCAGGCACATCGGTGAGCTGAATTACGATGGAATTGACTTCCCAGTCACACTCAAAGATTACAACAAGATCGAAAAGGCTAACGATTTTGAATAACATGAGATATTATTTATATCAAAACAATCAAAGTTCGAAATTAACGTGGGTAATCTTGGTTCTCTATCAATAAATACTACATGTTTTCCTACTAACTGATCATAAAATGACATAGTCCAGCTAAAACCGGTTATTAAAAATCTATAATATCTTTTTCCACCATATCGTTTCCGAAATATAGATTGTTCATTTTTATCTTCCACATAAATGTTAAAATATTTATAATCATAATCAGCACATCTAAACTGATAGGGATGCTCTCTCCATTCCAAAAAATAAAACGTTGAATCGCGTGTTTTTTCTATCTCAAACAATTCAGCATGTAATAAATATTGAATGTCGGGATAAAGAATTTCATCAAAATCACGCTCTCGTACAGCCATTTAAATCTTTTTAAAAAACTTCGACGTCTTTTCTTCTATTCGTCGTAACCCATTTCCACTGAAACATTCACTGTATATTTCCACCGTATATTTAACTTGTTTAACACCCGACGTTTAAAACTGTTTAGTCTAGAAAGTTTTAATTCATCTGGATGAATCGGACACGGGTGTTTGTTAATACATCTTCCACAAGGATGTTTGTTATAATATAATCTATTATATCGTTCATCTGCTTTTCCAATACGTTCCATTGTCTAACAAATATATAAACAATTATTTTTTTTACTCTTATTTATACTGTTTCTTTTTTTTATGGGATTTTCTTCTTTAAATCTTTTAACACCGTATCTTCTTTAACAACCATCTCTTTAATCTACAACAACGTTTTTTTTGTTTTGGATCTTTCCGCGGCATATAATTCGCACACACTTCCCCACACATATTTCCGTTAAGACATTGTCCACAGGGATATTTTGAATAGAATAATCTATTATATCGTGCATCCACGGTTTCCATGATATTTTTGTAAAACCATTTTTTTACATTTTTATTTATATCCTAATAAAATTTCTTTTTGATTTTTTTTTTTATATATTTTAGAATATCTGTCTTTTTTTAATTTTGATTTTTCTTTTTATATTTTTTTTTTATAAAAAATTATATATAAACGCGTTACCCACATGTTAAACGTTATTTGTGAATGATGTCGAATTCACATGTACCCTATCGTGATTGTGATGAACATGACCAAAAAAGATATCAAAGAATAACTGCTGACGACTTTAACCCCTACTTTGAAGAAGGAGATAACTATTATGCAAGTCGTTTTCTAGCAAAAGAATTACCCCACTTTACCTATGTTGTAAAGAAATGTCAATATACGGCATTTTGCAATTGTATTGAAGATATACCCTCAACACCTCCTCAAGCATATAACTTAGCTCTGGAAGTTATAAAGAAACATGAACATGAAAATGATGAATGGAATTGTTCATGTCTGGGTGAAAACATAACAACAATTGTTGACTATGATGCTTCTGATCTTTTACAATAATAAATTAAACTAATAATAGATTATAATAATTTGATGAAAGCTGTAGCATATACTCAATAAAAATTATTATTAAAAAAAATTCGTGTTTTTTATTTATTATATATATAAGATTACATATTTGATTTAATCATATTGATAACAAGATGAATCAAGAACAAGATCTCGTGACCTGTGTCAATTATAGGGGTGTAGCATATTATGACTATACTCCTCGTTATTATTCATGTCATTTTCTTCAAAAACATTTTCCTAACTATACATATTTGGTAGAGGATTGTAAACCTGCTATACTATGTAAAGAATGTAATCCCCCATTTTGTTCTCCACCTCAAGTCTACGAACTAACTCTGAAAATTATTAACTCTTTCCCTACGGGCGCAGTTAAAATGGGTCGTTGATGACCCGCAAAGTCGTCAATCGAAAAACACGGCACACGGTAACGCAAGATTAAAAATTGAAATTCGACAAGCGCCAGGAACATGAAATCCACGCACACGCCAAGTTTGATTTGATTTCATAAACAACTCTGCGATTGGTGGCATTTTGAGTTTTCAAGATGCTATGCGGGCGTGCAAGATGGCCTTTTCTGGAAAAATGTAAATTTTTCAACCTGATTTATGACAATTAATGCTAATTTATATTAACATCATGTGTTTTGTTCGGGAAATTTAAAAGAACAAGTAAAAGCCGGTTTATTGGGCTTCCAGAAAATGTATAGCTTTCGTAACAGTTATGGTTATTTCAAGAGATATCAATAGAACAACGTGGTCGTTCAATTTTTGATGTTTTTCAGCCGTAGGGAAAGAGTTAATAAGCAATAATAGGTAAATTGAAAATAATCGAAGAAAAAGCGTGAAAGGAAAAGCAGTTTATTATATGTTGAATTGAAAATAATCAATGTAAATACAGTTTAACAAAGCAAAAAAATGGTCAGTGACAAAAAATGAACCCCCTTCTCTGCTCCCCCCTACCCCCCTCAATGAGAGGAATTATGTAAGTGTTACCCGAAGCAGAGTCTCTGCAGAGATCCCACCCGCACCGGTCCACCCGCACGGGAGCTCACACTTTTAAATATATACGCAAGCTATATATACACTACAAAGACAATAGGTTCTGTGCATGTGGGTCAAAAAGGTCAAAATTCACCGTGTTTAGAAATGTAGGAAATAATTCACCAAATTGGCTTAAAATTTGATGTGTGTTGTTTAGCCGACTTACAACGATGATGAAAAATTCAGGCGAAAATATAAAATTGATCGATGCGAAAAAATATCGGCCATTCTATATTAACTCTTTCCCTACGGGCGCAGTTAAAATGGGTCGTTGATGACCCGCAAAGTCGTCAATCGAAAAACACGGCACACGGTAACGCAAGATTAAAAATTGAAATTCGACAAGCGCCAGGAACATGAAATCCACGCACACGCCAAGTTTGATTTGATTTCATAAACAACTCTGCGATTGGTGGCATTTTGAGTTTTCAAGATGCTATGCGGGCGTGCAAGATGGCCTTTTCTGGAAAAATGTAAATTTTTCAACCTGATTTATGATAATTAATGCTAATTTATATTAACATAATGTGTTTTGTTCGGGAAATTTAAAAGAACAAGTAAAAGCCGGTTTATTGGGCTTCCAGAAAATGTATAGCTTTCGCAACAGTTATGGTTATTTCAAGAGATATCAATAGAACAACGTGGTCGTTCAATTTTTGATGTTTTTCAGCCGTAGGGAAAGAGTTAAACAGGGATTACTTGAAGAGAAGGGAATAACCCTAAAAACAATTATTGATACTAAAAGTGATCATCTCTTGTATAAAACAATTAAACTAATAAATGGTAACTCAATAATTCCACAACCAATTAATTTTTAAACATATTTATTTTTCTTGTAATAAAATTTTTTACAAAAAATAAAACTCGATATTCTGTTTCTAACTTTCAAGGTTTTTTATTTTAAAAACATTACAACGAATGAAATATTTGTTTCCCTCTACCCCTATGGTTAATGAAATTGTGGGGTTTAATGTTTAATATAGGTGTTGAGTTTGCTAATTTTACATTATTATTATTAATATTTATATATTTTCCCTTCAATGATAATAAGAGGTTCTGTAAATTATCCACCGGAGCTCTAAACGAGTCTACTATCAACAATTTGAAATATCGAGGTCCTTGCCAATCTTTCAGATATAAATAATATCCATATCTTAACAACGAGGGAATCACAGGTTCATAATTTACTAATTGTATGGGTTGAGCATGATAATAAAATGTAAGATAATCATGAGATTCACATTCTCCAAAATCAATCATTGAGCGCAGCCACATGTTTTAAAAATAATAGAAAAATATATTTGATACCCTGTTTATATAGTTTTGCAAAAAATCTATAAAAGTAGGTTGTCAAACTATAAAATTTTCACAAAACGTCCAAAAAAATATTGTCAAGATGGTCTATTGCAGTTTCTGCTGTTGTGAAGTGAATTCCTTCTATCATTTTTTCATGCATTACAGATGTAAAGAATGCTTTGTAAACCATCATTATTGTTATCCTTGTAAACAGAATTACTCACGATTTATCTATAGTAGAATAGTTGATCTATGTGAATGTGATGATAGAATACAAAGATGGAAAAAAACTTATTTGGATTAATAAAATTTTTTTTAAAATACATTGTCTACCATTTCCAAAATTCATAAAACATATGATTATAATTCGGATGATCTTTTTTCCATCCTCCTTTTTGAATTTTTTTAGAACGTCGTCGTTTTCGTATTCGTTTTTTTATTTTCGTTTTCGCTTTTTTGATACAACTCCTCCTACACTTCATTTTTTTTGTTAACTGAAGTACGACAAGCAATGCAATATAAAAAAAAAGGAAAACCCGTCTATTTATACTGTTCTGTTTTTTGATTTTTTTTTATATCTTTTCTGAGACACATATATATAAGATGTTTAAACTAAAAAACTTTATCATTACTGAAATAAAACATTGTCTGTATTACGTTATGTTAGTACAAGTAGAAATAGTATAACTTTTTTTGACTGCTCCAAAAATACTTTTCAGCGCTATTTATCATGTGAATCTCTTCTTAAAGAAAATCCTGAATATATATATTTTGTGGAGGATTGCAAACCTGTTACAATAAATGAAACAAAACAATGTTTTTTAAAAAAAAAAATGGTGTGGAACAACACCCGTATGAAGTAACCCTGAAAATTATCAATCATGGAGAATCTGGAAAAACAATAAAAATATTATCAGAGAAAGATATTCCTCATCTTTTGCATAAAAATGTTAAGTTTATAAAAACTGACAAAGACATAATAATTCCTTCTCTTGTATAAATTTATTTAATAAAACATGTTGTTATTTTTTATACATGAATTTCTTTCTTTACTCTAAAAGTTTTTTTCTTTTTTGTTTTTGTCGATGCTTGTTCTTATAATCAGCTAATTTATAGATTCTTTCACTATTCCATAATTTCCCCATTTTACCCTGACGTTTTCCATATCGATATAACGTGGACGGATCATATAGTCTACCTTTAAAATGGTAGAAATCATCAGCATAAGAACGAATGATTTCTCCCCCATATGGAAGCCAATCAAAAATATCACCTCTTGCTTCTTTGAGATAAACAACCCCTTGAAGAAATCCCAATTCTTTATCTTTTACAATTTCACGACTACATTCAAAAAACGATATTTCATCAGCATTTTCTTGATTACGCATTTGAAATGACCAAATCTTTCGCGAGGGTATATACCCCATCTTCAACAAAATAACTGACCATTTTTTTTATGATATCGTTTTTTATACCCAGGTTTTGTAGAACTTATAGTGCTTATAAAACATTGTCCCTCTACAAACTTAGTTTAAGAAAAAATGGCTACGAAAGAAGAAATAACGAATGAAGCTTCCTATGGAGAACCCAACCTCATATCCCTGAATGGTTCCCCTCTCATATGGGATTGCAACGATAAAGGAGAAGGATACGCGTACGGTGTACGTGTACGGGATACGGATACGTATACGTCGAAAGTATTTAATTTCGATGACTTTAAACCCGTCAAACCTATTCAGGATAATGGTGATTCTGATAGCACGGTGGTCAGATTTGCGTGATTTTCTCCCATATGGGATTTATGAGGTGTCTTATTTCAAGTGGCCGATTTCTGTAATGGCCGCCATAGTGAAACTTATGCAAGAGTGCACAATGATTTAAATAAATTATGCACGCATTGTACGACTTAGTCCCCCATAAATGAGTAGGCTTACTCCTCCTCTCTAACAAAAATCAGTTGGGTAGCACCCCACGGGATGCATTTTGCATCTAACAAAGGTTTTTATACCCCTACTTTTTAGGCAAAGTGGGGTTTATACGAGCTCTGTGTGTCCTCTAATTCTTTGTTCTTGGCATTTTTTAGTACACTGTAGCAGAAACTTTATTTTAAGTTTGGGACTTTTGCCTTTCTTTTTATTGTATTCGAGTTTGAAGACGAAATATGCGTCAGGGTACCCTTCCTGGGGAAAATTTGCTTTTTTGCAACGTCATGATTTTGGTAAACAAAATTTTGCCAAACTTAAAATATAGTTTAGGATCATGGCTTCAACAAGTGGAGTGGAAAACGATCAGAAAGTGTAAGTATTCGCCGTATAAACCCATGTTTTGATTCATACTATTTATCTGTCCGCCATGTTGAATTGCCTTCTTTGCCAAGCGATTAATGTCAGTTTTCTCTTTGAAATTTTGCATCCTTTATAGAAAGCAAAAATTGTGTGAACTTAATCGGAAGTTCAGCAAGGAAAATAAGCATATTGGAAGGTGTGACTCGGCGAGAAAGTGTCGTGCCTTTTGGGAGTCTTCGCTTGTAAAAGCTAGACATAGTTTAAAGAGGAAGTCCGACGAGACTGCTGAGCAACTGAAAGCTGAGTATGAGGAGAAGTCTGAGAAGTTTAATGCATTAGAAGAACGAGAGAAAGAAATTTCTCGACAGGAGATTGATGCAAGTAAGTGGTTAGATTCCAAACATATAGTTTTGTACAATTTTGTGAAGGTTGTTTCAGGTACGAGGAATAAAGACAGACTAGAAGTGTTTTAGCAATGGTATAGTACTAGATATATCGATATCTAATGACTTTGAAACCGACGCCAAAGTCGCCAAGTTGCTTATGAAGTTAAAATATGTGTATGATATATATATAGCTTGACTAGAATATTTTTTAAAGTAATGAATTGTAAAATAAATACTTGTATGTGTTAATCAATATTTCATTGATATCCCTAATTTTGAATTTAATGAATAATTTAACCAGGCGGCCAACTCGCAAAGTGATTTTCAGTAGGGGCCTAGAATAAATGCTTAAAATAATAAAAATTACAAAATATATAAAGTAGAGTAACATATACACAAAAGACATTACAAAAATAGTTGACAAGAAATTACAAATAGTTAAAAGTTTCATAAAGAAGTATAGCACAATATGCAACTCAAAGTTAAAAATAGTCTAGGACAGACTAGAACTAGATTTAAATAATTTTAATAATTTTATTATATTTCTATGATAGGTAAACTACTGGAAGATACCAGAGCACAAGTGGCAGAGCAAGAACATCATTTAGGACAATTGAAGAAGCAGTATGATCGCTTCAAAGCAATGCTTGGCCAGACACAAACAGAAAGATCGAAACGAAGTAAGAATGCTACTTCATTCGAAATGATTTCTGATGTTGGAAATAGCACCCGATATAGACGGCGACAAGAAACCAAAGATATGCTGGAATATATACATGGTGGTGAGGATAGTGCAATTTTTGGTGCATGGGATTTAATTGCTGCATATGCATCCAAGGAAATTATTGATAAATTAATAAGTAGCTATAAGCGAGGGAGGTATTTGCAAGGGGTGTTAGGAAAGTCTTTAAAAGATTTTAATAGTTCTGAAGATGCTATTAGACAAGCAATAGCTATAAAGTACCAGAACTATTTGTCAAGACGAAAATTTAAGTTAGTTTGCAAGACCCAAAGTTCTGTGTATGATGCAGAGAAAGACGTGTGGCTACCAAGAAATCTAAGATGCCTTGATGTAGATGTAGCTCTTCCTAAAATAACCAGCAATGAGAAAGTAGATCGCTTTGTGAAAAACTTAGACATAGGTAATGTATCACAAATTGCTAATTATCCAGGAGCATCGCGTACAGTCACTGGATTAGTATTTATGATTTTAGATATGCATTTAAGGTTAGATAGGTTTAGTAAGCAGCTCCAGTGGTTTAATGGAAACATTAATCACTTTATATTTCAGTTTTCGGATGACGGTGCACCTGAAACAAGTGAATTAGGGATGTCCATAGGTTCATTGACATGTTGGAACTTTGGACTTAGAGTTAGAAATAGGGAATTCCATTACTTGCTTCACTGTTTGAGTGTGTCAGAAAAAGATTCAGTAATGGAAGATATTTGGAACCAGCATGCTGAAGAGATGAAGATGATGGAAGGGAATATATTGACTGTTTGTGGGCACCAATGCACAGTTGAGTTTCAGCCAAGTGCTGACCAATCCTGGCAGAGTTGGGCTAATAATGAGCTTAATCAGGCAGCAACATACCCCTCCCCATATGCCAATGTTCACCACGGAGAGCTTTCCAAGTTAGGTGGTTCTATTGGACTGTCTGATACATGCACTTGGAAACCATTTACTAAGAAAGGGAGGCAGAGGGACTTGGAGAAGCTTGCGGCTTTCCGCAAAACATTGTCCAGTAATTTATCCCAGGCACAAAGCCACAAAAAGGTATTATAATTTATGGCATCTTATGGTATACGGCAGCTTGGAGAGTCAAGGGTCGGCGACTATGCCAACCTTCAACGACCAGAGCCAATGCATAATGAGATAAATGCATGGCAACATATCCTTAATTTAATTTATAAGGAGGCAATGCAAAGAAATTGCATGGAGTTAGTTTTAGATATCCTGGGTTCCCCTGTTAAAATTGTGGATAATTCTGTGCCAATGCAGTTAACTTCAGCAACTAGTGCCAATGGTAGTCAGACATCAGATTTAGGTCAGTCTGTTAATGATCAGTCAAAACTTGGTTGTGGTCTTGCATTTACTGCTAATAAGATTAGAGAGCACTATAACGACAAGAGTCACCGGAGTAATAAGTTAAGTATTCGTCTCATAGGCAGACAAGCAATTGCACTTGCTAAGCATTCGTATAGATTAATAGATGCTTTACAAATTGTAAATGAGTCAGAAGCCCAGAAGCTTAAAAGGCTAGTTCTAGGTAAAGCTGCTCAGTATTTAAGAAATGCAGGCACTTTATTTAATAAGGTAATTACTAACATAGTAGAAATCAATCAGCTTAAAGAATATTTGATGCTGTATTTTAATCTCTTGGCATTATTTTTCCCATCGTCAGTTAATATTACTGTATGGACAATGGCTTATGCTATTCCATACCATTCCTCACTTCTGTTTGAAAACTATGGCATTGGCTATATAACATTGGCATTGGCTAGGTATAATATCACTTCAGGCAAAGGAGTAAAGCATGCAGGAATAAAACATGACTTAACCCTTACTAACCGTTCTAAGTCAACAGGTTCTCTAGGAAAATGGTGGCAAGTAATGCGGGCTAATTACGTTAGAGCATTTTATTTACCTGAGCATCACCCTATGCCATCAACTTATATCTCCCATTATGAATCAAGAATGCCCTCCCATGTTGCCAAACCCGACTACAGGTATTGTGAGTGTGGTAGAGCAAAGGATGACCCTCACGAACAGTTGTGCAGTTTTTGTGAACAGTGTAGCATTGTTCTTAGTTGTGCTACAGAACAAAAACTGGTTCCAGAAGTGGAAGATGTTCTCTTGCCTATAGTCTGCTCGACATGTGAGATGAGATTTGCTGATAGGTCAGACCATGATAAACATGTTAAATGCACCCATACTAGAGGAATCACATCATTAGTTGACATTGACATCAATGTAATGACAGTATCACAACTCAAAGCAGAGTTAAGTAGAAGGGGGCTTATCACTACAGGCACAAATGATATTTTGCGCAAGAGATTGGCTGGACGGGTGGCAGGAGAAACTAGTTAAGAATAGTCAGTACAAAAATAGATAAGCAATTACGGTAGGCCACACCAATTTAATTGTTGGGGGCACGGATCCGACCGACCCTGTTTTTGTGAAACCAAATGAAATAAAATTAGTACATATTTACTTAGTAGCTTTTCACCGGCGAGTACGGCGAAAAGACTGGGTACGAGCTTGTGCTTTTTTATTTCCATTTTTCCCGACTGACCGACCGTAAAAATTATATAATTTAAAAAAATATTAAAATATCTGTGTCCCGAAGTATCAAATTTGTGTGGCCTTAGTCAGAAATTTTAATACATGTACATGTTTTTTCATTTAATACATGTACATGTTTTTTCTCCGGGCAAACCGGTTTCTCCCACTGGAAAAGTTGACTGGGTGGGTTAGGATATAGAAACTAGGAAAGTAATAACACAGTTATTATAAAGATGAATAGTCTATATGTTAAATACTAAGCATAATGCTTCAATGTACATGTAATCAGCAACTGAAAAGCTGCAGCAGGGAGTGAGTTCAATATTGTACCTGTATGTATGTATGTATGTGTGTAATGCAATATTGGCATTGTTTAAATATATTTTGTATTGTATTTATACCCTAAGAGCAGGCTTGCTCATCTCTGTAGGGGGTCACAGACATATGCGTTGGTTAAAATAGACTTTATAGTAAACATTAAAGGAACAAACCAGAACATACAGTTTTCATATAAAAACTTTTATTTCTATTTATTGTACAATCTGTAAATAGTTTATTAGCATCTATTATGGTTCTATTATGCACCTATCAATGTTAAGCCCCAGAGGGAGGAGGGGTATCGGGTATATATGGGGCATTTGACTATCCCTGTCAGCCCCACCCTCGGGAATTTGATTGTTATTTTTGCCCCGAGGGAAGGGCTATTTGATTTTTTAAACTAGTTTTTAATGAAAATTTGTTAAAGTAAGGAAGGCTATTTTTGCTTTGATCGTAAAATTTCATGAAAAATCAAATGCCCACATATGCCCGATACCCCCTCCGGGGCTTAACATTGATAGGTGCATTAGTCAAACAAGAATCAAAACTGACTATAAACACATATTCTTGCCAACGCTTCCCTTCTGCTGAATACAATTATCTGGTTTTAGCCAGAATAAAATAACCAAGGCTGTATTGGGCGTAAATACCGGTAGGTCAAAGGAATAGTATTTAGAACATTCATAAAAAAGCTGGTCTCAACTGGTCTGTCTCTTGTGCTTAAAAAATAATCCAGCTTTTATAGCCAAAAATAACAAATTAAGGGGATGAGTACATGGACTGGGCTGGCCTTCGCAGAGCTCATGCAATTCACAAAAATCTTCCATCGCCTCAAGAATAAATTTAAAATAAAGTAAATTGAATATTGATCCCAAATTTAGTTTATACTGTATTACATGTTGCACAGTAAGCTACGATACTACAATCAATTGTGTGAACCCTGCCAGCCCGACTCCATGTATTCATCCCCTAAGGGTTTTTGTCTTTACAAGTAAAATCATCTGGTGTTGGCCAGAGTAAAAAAGGTCACCACATTAGTGAAAGCATGAATCAGATTATCCCTTTCAGTACTATATGTCTTCCTTTTTTCAGAATTATCATCCTCAGAGAAACAAGGAAATTTTCATAATTTCTTACACTGCTAAATCAACCAAAAAATTTGAATTTGAGCAGAAACCAGCTCACCACTCAACCTGTTGAGCTATAAGTGTTAAGTTGTCGTGAGCATATCGCATGCACTTAAATAGAATAAAATGCACCTCCAATCACTATGCGGTTTGATAGCTCAACAGGTAGAGAGCGAACTGGTATCTCAAAGGTGCGTGTTCAAATACAGCTCAAGTTAGGCGAAACTGTTTGTTTGATTTCGCGGTGTACAAAATCATGAAAATTTTTCTCATGCCTTGCCGAGTAAAATCATAGAGAGTTAGCCATATTAGATACTTAAATCAGTGGAATTAATCTAAGTCAAGTTAAGCCTGTTTTCGACTAGGCAATTTTTTCCCACACAAAGCAACTTTGTAGAATTGCATAGATTTGTTAATTAGTTCCAGTCGAGAGCTTGCAAGACAAAAGAAAAATTGCTTTGTGCAAAAAAGTGGCCCAGTGGAAAACAGGCTTCAGCAATATTATGGCCTAACTGACAGCGTTAAATACATGTAGAACCATAACAAAATAGTGTTACTTTATACTGTAAAATATTTCTAGATAATTAAATTATACCTCCACTGGATCCACACGATTCATCAATGTTTGCAGACTTGTGTCCATAGCTAGTTTATCTGGAGTGTAGCGTTGAACATAAAATGAAATTGAAACTCTCTCCGTTTTCATTGAATATTCCATTGTAAAAGGAGTGTTCTTTGTTGCCACAACAACTGACCTGCCTTTTAAAACCGAAATTAATTTCGTCGAGGTTTTAGAAGGAACCTTTCTGAAGTGACGATAAGCAATAAAATTCTCCCCTGAAAACCTTGCTGGAGCAAACATCTTCTCGAGGGAGTCGTTTTTGTGGAACACAACCGTATGTTTTGTGCCGGATTTTGTAGTATCCACCTCACCAGAGTAACCTCTTGCCAGTGTCAATAAGTGGCGAAACACTTGCCAGGGAATGTAAATAACCACTGGGGTCATTAAACCAGTCGCCTTTGAACGACACAGCTTTTGCAGGATGGATTTCCCAACCTCCTTCAAAAATGAATCCACCAAGGGACCAACCATTTCTAGCTTATTCCCCACAACTTCTTCCAGCAAGGGATCCATCTCTTTCATGCCATAATCTGGCTTATTTTCTGCTCCTCTAACAGCTTTAATCCACTGTCGCTCCACAGAAAATTTCATCTCTGTCAGCGAAGTGTTCCAAAACCTGTCGCCACGCTCCGAGGACTCCCAAAAGCACCTTAAATTTAATTTAGAACTTTCCTCACTGTTGTTTGGCGTGTTCGGATTGTCCGCCATTTTGATTTTTTGCTTACTCTAATGGTACAAGCGCTGACCATGCGCGCCCGCACAAGTGGGAGAAAATAATGCCAATCTGACCACCGTGTAGTGATGATAGTTTGAAAGCATTTTTGGGGACTGCTGATGACGAAGTAAGGGGGGAAAAAGTATTTAATAGAAACAACATTAAAAAAAAAGTATATACCCGCTGTGATATTAATACTCTTCGACAGAATTTTCCAAATCAAAAATATATTTTACGACACTGTATATACTTTCCCTCGGGTAAGCTATCCGGGTATAAATTATATTTAGAAGTGGTAGATGGGGGAATTCTTTGTCCGCATAAATATCTAACAACAATTATGATAACTGATGATTCCATACTTACTTCTATTAATAAAGAAATGTATTTAGATTAAATAAAAACAATAAAAAGAGAATTTTGTTTTTTCAAAAAAAAGTTATTTTATTGTGTGTTAAAGTACATTTTATTTTTTTTTTAAATATATTTCATCTATTTGAAAAACACCAAATAATTTTTGGAGATATTTCCCTCTACAAATTTTATCATTTTTTTTTTAAATACCGTAACTAAGGAATATCAGTCATTCGGCCATAAGATGGCGTTGAGGTAAGAGCTCCATGGCGGAAATTTCTATGATTAATTCTATAAACCCAAAATTTGATTATTTTTATTTCAACATCGTACAACTCTTCCAATAAAAATAATATGGACGTTTTTTTGGATGGCACGTGTAAGTATAAATCACATTGGGTGAGGTATGATGGTCGTTTATAAAGTTTTTTTTTGAATTTTAAATATCTATCTCATGAAATTGACTACGATCACCTTGATTGACCTTCCTCTCTCTCTGTTCGTCAAACGCAAGGATAAACCGAAAACCGGTCGTACAACAACACCAGATTTCATGAGATAAATATATACAAAATTTACAAAAAACCTCTTGTATACGACCAGGTGCATATCCCCCCTGATTTGATGGCTGGTCGCTCTTTACAGGGTGACCACACCTTAAAACTATTCAACCCCCCTGGAAATTTTGGACTGGCTGTGCTCTGATTGGTCCATTCAAATCAATTCTTGATTCTGATTGGTTTAGAGCTCGGTCCAGTCCCAAACACATTGATATATATATATATATATATATATATATATATATATATATATATATATATATATATATATATATATATTACTACTGCAGATCAAAAATCAGTATCAAGATGAATAACTATGGGAGTTCCTCAAGGGTCTGTCTTGGGCCGTTGTTGTTCCTTCTGTTTATAAATGACCTTCCGGATGCTATGCGAGAATGCGTGATGGATATTTATGCAGATGATATAACAATGTCTATTTCAACCGACCTAAAAGATGCACCCGAATCATTGTGCACCAAACTACAAGGAGAGCTTAATAAAGTGGTTTCATGGTCTTTTAACAACAAAATGGTCTTGAATGAATCAAAAACATGGCCAGAAATTCCGGACATTTGAGCCAGCGCTAGCAGTTCAGCAGCCTTTCGTATAAATTCTCTGAAGTCCTCGGTATCCCCTTTCTATCCATCAGAGTCCCATTAAAGCGGAAGTCTCTGATGAAAATGGCGACTGGTCAGAAACGTGCTAGAGATGTCGATTACAAACAATTAAATTCGTTTAATTTTACTGTATTGTTCGATACAACTCCCAAATTGAAAAAGACTAGATTTTTTGAGGTGGAGAGGATCATCACAAGGCGCATAATTCGCTATGTAAGTTGTGTTGATAATTTGTATGACACGTTTGTTCTACTGTATATGAACATGAAGATTTATAGAACTAAGTTTGTGTATCCACACGACCACAGATACTTATAATTTGCGAATCCCATGTTTTAGGACTATGAATACCTGGTAAAGTGGACAGGATGGTCTTTGGATTCATCATCTTGGGAACCTGCTAGTAATCTGACTGCAGATTTGTTGAGGTTGGTTTCAAATATTTACTCAAGAATGTTGAAGCTATATCATATGTGTGTTTACTCAGCGAAATTGACAGTACTATTAATTATGATTTTTTTTCTTTTTGAGTACTGCAGGTAATGTTTGATAAATTCTTTTAACATTGTTCAGTAAGCATGTCTATCGTTGGAGTCGTATTATCGGTAAAGTCTTACTCATAACAAACCAACCAAACGATACATGGGTGATCGTCAAGCTCGTATCCTCAGAAAAATGATTCTGAGTCCCGATTCTGAGTCACCATTACCTCATTGTAACCTTCTGATTGCCGGTGAGACGCTCTAACTCAGATGGAGAGCGAAGGTTACAATGATGTAACGGTGCGATTGATATATGTACTGCCTATGCGGCAGTCACTATATATCGGTAGTGTTTGGATGTGTTAATATACATACTGCTGTAGTGAATGTAGGAGAGCTTGGAGTAGACAGACGATACATGGGCGATTGTCAAGCTCGTATCCTCAGAAATCTACTAATATCTACTCCAAGCTCTCCCACATTCACTAAACCAACCAAAGCCAAGCTGAAATATGTATCATATTATATGATACTAGCAGTAGTGTGACACTATAAATTCTGTTTGTTCCGAATACAGTGCATTGTTCTGAATGTTTTAATTTTTTAACTTGCAGGAACTATGATAAACCACTCATTGCAGACAACAGACTGCAAGATCAATGTCGTCAGTTTTGTGTTGCAGTTACAACTGCATTGAAAAGTTCACGATCATCTCCAGTATATTTAAATATGGATATGGATGTCTGGAGATTTGTTACATGTGGTAAAGGAAGAGCCTCAGAGCATCGGGGAAATTATCTCTTTGAAAAAGACGACCTGGCCAGACTAAAATATTTGCCAATTGATTGGTGGTATTACCTTAGCCAGGAAGGTGAAGGTGTTGCAGTGGACTTTCCATTGAAAGCAAAACCAATATTGTCATGGTCACCTCAAAAATATGTTTAAAAAGATGGTAATTTGATCAAGGGGGCAAGATTCCCCATTGAGAAGGTTTGACGTACAGACAACATTTTGTAATGAATCATGTCAATATTTTAATTAAGGCTCTGCTCGAAATGCTATTGCAGTACATGTATACCGTAAACCTCCGAATACAAGCCCTGGGCTTGATTGATTGATTGATAAACTTTATTTACCGAGGGTAACATATAACAGAATAACTGATAAACTTATGGCCCCCTCAGCCCTTATGGGCTTATATTCGTTTGTAAGCACTTTTTGGTGGGCTTATACACGGACAAGATTTTGTGTTAGTAATAAGATTTATTGACTTTATTTCAATATAATGGGGAGGGGGGCTTATACACGGACAAGATTTTGTGTTAGTAATACGATTTATTGACTTTATTTCAATATAACACAAGGTTAACATATAAACATTTTTGACTTTATATTCCATTCACAGCATGGTATAGGGGTTTTTAAAACAACCTTTAAACAGGACTTTTCCTTGTCCACGTATAAGCCCATGGGTTTATATATGGGTGGGCTTATATAATCGGAATGGTGAGAGTGTTAGTAAATTGGTGGGCTTATACATGGGGGCTTATATTCGGAGGGGGGGGGCTATATTCGGAGGTTTACGGTATTGTTATTTAAAATCTCAGTATTGTTATTTAAAATAAACAGCAAATATTAGTCAGACTGGACACTCTGTTCTATGCGACTTGAGCCTATAATTATTGTATCTATGTTGTTATATTTATTTAAGACTAGTATAGATATCCAATTTAAGATATGTTGACATTTATTATTTACATTTCTATATACATGCATGTACCTGTATTTATATTTACACTAGTTTTCATTACATTTATAAACTTTCGGTTTTCACCGTTCTCTTATATTAAAATAGTTCAGTTTGGTGACTCATTTTCCTTATTTTGTATTGTTTCAATGAGTAGCTTCTTCAGTTTGTTAAGACACCGGAATCGCGTCTTAACTCCCATTTCCTTCAGTTTGTCTTTGATATCCTGGGCTGTCAGAGAGTCCACATCAAAACCCCAGTGCTCTTGGTTATCTTCAACCAATTCAACAGAAATTCTGACTCGTTTGGCTCGCATATCCTTAATGCCGGATTCCCAGTAATTGGCATTTTGTTTCTGGTAGTTCCTTCGTGTCCTCTCACATTCAGCAAGTTTTTCCACACGTTTTCCAACCAGAAGAACATCCTTAGCAGCATCCCATTTGTTTGATCGATGTAAGTGGATTCGTCGACAGTCGTCGTTGAGCTTTTCAACACCTATATAATAAAATGAGATAGTTGTAAACAAAATATTTTACGAATCATAATTTTTAGTGATATGATTACCTTGTCCTGTAAACTGTTTAATTCCCCCATGTAGACGCATGAATCTAGGTACGTGGTACACCATCGTATGCATGTACAGTATGGTGTGACTCTTGCTTTTTCGTACCCTAAGCTTTTTCCACTGAGCGATACAAACAGTTGTATCCAGTTGACAGCCTGAAAAGAAAACACCACTTTTAATAAATATATACTTTCAAAAATTTGAAAAGTATTAATTTAAAAGCACACACATGTACATTAAGTCAAACAATATCACAGTCAGTTTGGATCTTTTGTTTTTATATCTTTTTCTTATAATCTTAATCTTAATATTTCTTTATTAGAACTCTATAGTCTCTCATAAATGCAGTATAAATGATGATTAAGTACTTGCACTTCATTGACATTTAGTTATTTTTATTACTTACCTTAGTAAAGTACTCTACAATTTGCTCATTAGTGGGACTTGGGCATCCTAATACTTGATAAAGTTCACCAAAATCCTTGACAAAATAGGAAAGGAATTTCCCATTCAATATTTCAAATATCAGTAACTGAGGTTTGTGAAAACAATGCTGTTTGTGAAACAATGCAAATTATTATATCATTCAAACTGTGATGTCATTTCCTGTGAATTATTGGACAGACATGTCCAAAAAATGTTATTGAATGCAAATGACATCGGTACCTAAAAGCGTGCGGATATAAAATTCACCTTGGTTTGGATAATTCTTGATATCCTGCTTAGCCTCATCCAATAATTATTTATTAAAATACCATACCTTCCAGATTTGGACTACAGTTTTGCTTGTTTCTGGCCAAATGACTCCAGGCAGCTACCCAGGCAATGCTTTAAGAAGCAACTTCTTGTCGGACCCCATCAAACTTGTGAAGTCATGAAGTCCGCTACCTTTTCCATCTGCATCCATCTTTTCCCACACGTTAAATGACACCCCGCAACTCGAGATACACTTTATCAGACGGATAGCAAAAAAATTGGTTGACAGAGACATGGTTATTAAAATAAATGACATAAATCTGGAACAAGACCAAACCTTTTCCTTTCTTGGATTATCAATTGATACTAACTTGAATTTTAACGACCATGTGGAACATCTTTGTACGAAATTTTCAAAAAGAATCGGAGTATTAAGAAAAATAAGACCCTAGTTGCCATTAAAAGAACGGAAACTGTTTTATGATGCTACTATTAAGCCTTGTATGATATATGGCTCCTCAGTTTGGACATCATGTTCAACTGAAAACCTCAACAAAGTTCTGAAGCTACAACAACGAGCGGCTAGGGTTATTCTAAAGGCGGATAGGTCCGAAAATAGCGTAAATATTTTTGTCAAACTTGGTTGGCTTACATTTTACGATGAGTCTAAGCTTATTAAATGCTCTCTTGTATACAAAAGATTGCATGATGATACGGCAGATTATCTCATGAATATCCTCCCAAGAAACAGTGATACCCAGAACAGAACCACAATAAACGGACATATTAATCTTTATTGCCCAAGATATAAATATGAATCAGACGGTGGTAACTCTTTTTCAGTCTCAATATCTCGTTTATGGAACAGTCTCCCAAATAGTATTCGTAAACTATCGACTTTAAATGGTTTTAAAAACTCGTATAGAAAGTTAATGTTTGATAAATATGATAACATTTCTCGTTTTACCTTGTCTGAGAGTTAGGTCTCTCAGAGTATAGTATGTTTTAGTGATTATTTTAGATCTTAGTATTTTTATACTAAATTGTTTCTATTTATAGTAATTTGAGGGCTGCAAATTTTTCAGTTGTAACTAACTGTTACGCATTTACCCTCTTGAAATAAAGTTCTTACATTACATTATATTACATGGGCCATATACATTTGCACTATATATGCACCCCTATGATAAAGATGCACTTTCTTCCTTCAACAGCCAATAGTATCTGTTTATACTAACTATTACCATTAATGTATTTAGTTATTTATTTTGATGTCCTAAGAAACTTTTAAATTCGGACAACACAAACCTCTCAGAGATATTGTTCACTGAAAGTCTATTCAGTTTGGCAAATGAATGTGCAATTATTTAATTCAAGTACAACTGAAAGTAAGAACTAAAAGAAGTACTGTAAGCAAAAAAACTTTCAAACAGTAAGAGGCGAGAGGTTGTTGCGTGTACGTATATCTAGTCAATACAATTATTATATCATGAATACAGAGAAGAAACGTTCCAAAATGCAGGACGATGGTGAAAATATTCGATAAGTCAATATATGTAGGCGGATGCCCGATTTATCTTGCAACACTATTAATTTAGTATTGTTACAGAAATCGGCGTGTGTAACCTTGCATTAATTATACAAAGATAGATCTAGGGTCGTCCAGTACTAAATCTACTGCTAGTTTAGAATTAGTTTTTGTTTCTTTAACGTTGTTTAGTCAGTTTTCATGTTCGTAACTATCTCCACACCTTTTTTTAAATAAAACTTCTGCCAAAGGAAACGTGGGTGAAGACGCGTATACACGATGCGACCAAACTATGCACAATCAATAGATTCCTAATTAGTTCCAGTTGGTTCAGTCGATAGCTAATATAAGAAAAAAGAAAAAAGTCGCTCGTGCGACATTTTTCGCCAAGTGAAAATCCAGCCTAAATGGACTTATTTTGGCGACTGTTGTTTCAACTTTTGAAAAGATTTCAACTTTCCACGCAACATTCTCATGTCGCAAAACAAACTTCGTTAATATTTTGTGATTTTGTTGCGTATCGCATGTTTTGGTCGTAGCGTCAGTGAACGCAGTAGCTCACGTAATTCTGCATGATTAATTTTATCGTAGTCTCGTCGACACCGTTTTCTTTTAATAATCTGTGCCGTTCTCGTCGAGATTAATGTAGCTTCTGGCAGTACTTTGCGCATGAAGTTAATCTCGAGCCGTGAAAATATGTTTACGAGGAGCACAATAGATCAGAATAGATCTGTCATCTTGTCACATTATTTGCATGGGCAGTCAGTGAACGCAGATAGCTCATGTAATTCGGCATAATTAGTTTTATCGTCGTCTCGTCGACGCCGTATATCGAATGGCGTTCTTTTAATAATCTGTGTCGTTCTCCTCGAGATTTCTGTAGCTTCAGACAGTACTTTGCGTATGAAGTTAATCTCTCGAGCCGTGAAAAGCACAAAAGATCAGAATAAATCTGTCATCTTGTCATTTTATTTTGCATGGGTAGTAAGTGAACGCAGATAGATCATGTAATTCGGCATATTTAATTGATCGTCGTCTCGTCGACGCCGTATATCGAATGGCGTTCTTTTAATAATCTGTGTCGTTCTCCTTGAGATTATTGTAGCTTGTGGTAGTACTTTGCGTATAAAGTTAATCTCGAGCAGTGAAAAGAACAATAGATCAGAATATATCTGTCATCTTGTCACATTTTTTGCATGGGCAAGTTTGCAGCCAAATGATATTATAAAATGACACTTAAAATGGGATTCCTTCCACTGCGTTGGGCATCGGCTTTACTAACAGTTCGATTGTATCGAGTGATAATCCTACAGCAAACCGCGATGTTTTGATTCCTTCTTCTTCCTCCAAAATTTGTGTGATTTTCATAATCGAAACGCCAGAAGAATTTAACGATGCAATTCGATTTCTGGCGAATTGAGAAAGCTTTCCCATTCTGATCTGTGTGAACACAAGATTCGAGTGATAGAGCAGGAGAGTCGGATAACCTTCGTAATGTAATCGAATCACCGAACGCGATGCGAGCTCTGCGTCCAGCGAGTACAGCGTTCAGCGAGACGCAATACGAACGCAGCAAGACGGACGCAAGACGAACGCAAGACGGACGCAAGACGAACGCAAGACGGACGACAGACGAACGGAAGACGGACGCCAGACGGATGCAAATCAGACGCGATTTTTGATAGGTTATTTCTTAGCAGTACTGTATACCAACAACCACACAATCTACGCGTATTCAAACACTCCAATTTCTCCATTTACAAATACACCACCACCCTCGGCACCACTTTCTCTTACACATTGTCCATGTCAATTACCAGTGTTATCCAATGATATAATTGTTGTAATGTCCGTTGTGGTCAATATGCTATTTGCCAATTAATCGCAGTATTCAAGACCGGCGTGGTATATTATACAAAACAATTGTATTACCCATCTATCTATCATTACTTTTTACCAGAAAATGTAGATGAAATTACTTCTTAAAAATGTATAGTGTTGGGTTGGGGTACGAGATCTCTTGATTGGGTTGTGTTTTAGTTCCTTCCCTTTACGACTTCCGTTTTCAATTAGGTATAATTTTGCCATATTGTTAAAATCGGGCTACGGCTCATGTCGTTTTTGGCTGCGAATAGAGAATAATGTCCCAAAAACGCCGGGTAGGCGTTCGATTTCAGGCATATTGCATGTCGTTACAAATAGCGGCATTTTCCGTGTTTTTTCCTAGAGAATGGTGCCGAGTTTATTGTACTATATATTTAGCCCCAAGTGATTCATTGCATAGCTCGTGGGGTTTCATTAAAATCAGTACCAGAAAGAGCATGGTTTTGCGATCGTTTTGATGCCAAAGATTACCAGGATTTCCTTTTAAAAGCAGTCGCAGTTTTGGGTTGTCCCACAACTAAAATGGCAGCTGTTCCATTTTCTTCAGAGGACCTATTTTGCGCCCGGATAGGTTTTCGTATCCTTTATCTAATTTATGAGAATTATACCCGGAAAGCGGCATTGACCTACTGATAAGAATCGTATGATTTTTGTTTATAAAACTTTACTGCTGTTTGAGAATAACAGCACCGAATACATTATGTTGTCGCAATGGTTTTCAGTGGGAAAATTTGCGTAAGCGAGAGAGAAAGAGAGAGGGGGGGGGGGGGGGGGGGGGGTGAATAAATATAGCGATATGGAAACATGTCGTATTTCGAATCTAGGAAGACTAAAAATATCAGTTGAAAATCTATGGGATATCTAAGCAGCGTTTCCTTGGTTTATTACATTACCAAATGTATCAAATCTAGGTGGTTTTTCATCTTTTATTATCTCTAATTTCTTTATTTCTATCTATCGTTCATCCGCCCGGATTGTGTGAAAGATGCGCGAGCATCCAAATTAAGCTCTTCTCGGAATAATAACATGGGCACCCATTGACAGCAACAACTATAAGTCCGAGAAGCGATCGATTTCTTCCTTGAAGGAGTAACTATGTTGGCTTTCTATTTTGGAGAAGACGAATATAGACAAAGCTTTGGCGAGAATCGTTCAGGATTCAATCCTCACTCGACTGCGATCGAGCAACACGGACGTGTTTATATTGCTGATATTCCGGTTTTTTGAGATTTGTCGTAAGGTTATTTTATCATTTATGTCCAATTTAGATTCTAGTCTATATCCCCTGACAATGATTTTGTTAATGTTCACTTTATTTCGATTGTTTGATTTGACAATTGTGTAGTCCCTTTAAAATATAATGTGACCAAATTGACATATAACTATATGTAACTTATGCTTTGGTAAATTATGGAATTTGAACGTGTTTAAAATATGAGTTTTCTATAATTTACTGTAAATTGTGATTTGAATGTGAACTTTATGGAAGCGTTATTCTAGATAAAGCTTTTTTTGTTTATATTTGATATTTACCTGAGCATGTAGATGCATGTCTGTTCTAAAATCTTACTTAAGGGGGAAGCCTACCTTCATTTAGACAATTATTCAACTAACATATTTTGGCAAACTGTTTAACAAATCCCTAACATCTATATATCAAATTAAACTGCAGAAAATTCTCTATAATAATATTGAGATAAAAAATGCCAACTGTTTAATGTACAACGATTATGGCCTGAATGGTGCCAGGTTCCCGAGTGTGAAATGGTCCATTTAATTTGTGGAAGAAATACCAGCTTAATAATTTATCAAGGGATTCAAGTTACACTACCATTTAAGCAGAGGAGATAGCTTGTTGCAATAAACCTAAAACAATTATGGTAAGCTTATTTAAATCCATTAAATATCAATATGAATTACGAGCTCCAAAAGAAATGTCACAATACAATGTTGTAGGGGTTGGCAATGTTTCAGATAATAATAAATAAAGAAAATCAGAGGTTCATTGCATAGAGGGCTAATCACAAATTCTAAAAATATATACGTTATGGGTACTTTTTTATAAAGCCCAGATGTTAGAAGCGCCAAACGACAGCCATAACCATTGGGAAAAGGAGAATATAACTAGTGGATTATATTCCTTAATGAAGGTAGCCTGCCTCCTTAAGTGACTTTAAGTGACTTTATCTTTATGTCCTTACAGTCGTCGCAGTAGAAACGTTCTGAAAAATGTTGAGCAGTTCATTTCCCAACTATTACCAATTCATTTGATCAGTTCCTCAAAATATTGGTAACTTTCTTGAAATGCTGACAACTTCCTGTGTTTTGAATCGGCCCAGCGCACAGGATTGGACAACTTGCAACAGGAAGACACGATTAACCAATCATAGTGCTTGTTAAATTCAAAACACAGGAAGTTAGGAAGTTTTTGAGGAGTTTCGTTGAATGCTTGAGGAACTCGTCAAATGAATTGGTAAAAGTTATTAAATGAACTGCTCATATGTGTTGATGATCTCCACAATGGACCGTAAACATTCTTTTAAATCCAGTCTTTTTGCAGCAACTGATATCTGTGTTGTAAAAGGCATTACTTGTTAAGCTCCCACATTGCACTATTTGCATTAATTATTTCTAGACAGGGGTACAGGCCATATGGGATAAATTGTGGGTCTTGTAAACAATCAAACTTCATGTATTTAACCAAAGTATCTCACTTTCTTTAAATCTTGACTAGATATTGCCAACACCTGATGTTTTCACTTTTATTTTAATTTACTTGTTGCAATCATGCAAACTGTGCAGGAATTAATCTCTCCTAGGATTTAGTTTAACAGTTGAAAGATGGTTCAATAGTAATACAGTAATTGTATACTTGGCACTGCAGATAAAGGTGAATAATAAAAATAGGTACGCAAATATATACAGTGCATGTCTTGGCTGGTTTGTTGATCATCTAATAATGTTATTTCAAGTAGTGTGGGGCTTACAAAAATTAAAAACTCACCAGTTGATGAGGGTAGCATACATGTTCTAGATGAACAGATCTGGCAGGCCCCAATAATTACACGCTGGAAGACCCGACAAAAACCTATTCATGCGCATGAAAGGCTTTGAGATACCTAATCACTGGTGATGCTTTTAGAACCATTGCAGCAAGCTACCGGTGATAAATAGAGACATGCTTCGTGCTGTGTGAGGTTCTTAGTGCACAGGGTTCCTTAAAAATGAATTTGAAGCAATGTGGCAGTTTCCTAATTGTGTTGGGGCAATAGATGGCAAACACGTACTAATTTCTTGCCCTCCCCAAGGGGAGGTTATTAAAATTTCGCAGCATAGTTTTGATGGCTACTGTAAATGCAACGTGTGGATGATCAAAAATTGAAACGGTATTGAAACGGTTTTTTGGTGCGTTAAATTTGGCGTAATTTATCCATTACTACCGTATAGACATTATCGAGCATCCATTACTACCGTATAGACATTATCAGCTGATTTCATGCCGAAACTGTAGTGTTGAAGGACAAGATAATCAAAGACAGGCACAAGTAAAAGGTAAATCAATTAGTATTCTCAAACATGACTAATGTTAATATGTACATTGACATTTGTCACCGACTCACCGGTCTGTGTTGAGCAATTAATTTGCCTTTTCTGCATAGTTTTTTTGGTTAGGGTTAGCAATTTGGTTAGGATTAGGGTTAGGTTTAGGATTTTGTTGATATTTACCCGCATTTCGTTGAATTCTAAAAGACTATAGCGTCGTACGGCTACCGTACGAATAGCAATTTACCTTCAGTTCAGTGCTTCACTTTATCGTTTAACTTTTTGACTTGACTCGCTAATTTTAATGTAATTTAAATAATTGTACACTGTATTGTGTATTTGCTCCAAGCTCCGAAATCTAATAGACACATTTTGAAATACTTAACACAGAGATTTGGAAAAAAGTGAAGGTGTGTAATGTTTTGAAGTTTAGAATTTTCAAAATATATATGTATAATATTTTGAGAGTTGGAATTAAATCCATACAGTTTAAAATATATACCATTTGTTCTTTATAATACTACAGAATAGTAAGTGGTAGTACACATTTTGGAATGGCATGTATATATTATAATATTTGACCGGCCGTAGGCGACCCGTGGGCTCCTCTTTCATTAGCTGCTACCCGACGGAGGGGTGGGCGCCATTCCTATCCCTGGAATTAACCACTTACCCCAGCCAGAACTGGTCCCAATTTTATTTAAGGCTCTTGGTGAAAGCCAGACGTCCAATTAGAACTGCTCATTGGATTATGGCAACATTAATTTTCAGTCTTCTGGGACCGATGTATGAACAAGGTGTTAACCCATCCAGTTAGTGTACCAGAGGTACAGTGCTTAATTTTGGAAAGTCAAGCAGAGATCACTGACCATTATATTATACCGGTCCGGTATACTGACCACTAGTCAGTGTTAATATATACACTGCTGTAATGAATAAGGGAGAGCTCGGGGGAAACAGACGATACAGTACATGTACATGGATGATTGTCAAGCAAGCTCATATCCTCAGAAAAATTATTCTGTGTCCCGGACAGGGATAACTTTCTGATTTCCAGCGAGATGGCAAGTGAAGGTTACATTGATGTACTGATTCTATTGATATAACAGCAGTGTATTAACACACCCAATCATTACTGATATATATATATATATATATATATATATATATATATATATATATATATATATATATATATATATATATATATATATATATATATATATATATATATATATATATATATATATATATATATATATATATATATATATAAATATATATATATATATATATATATATATATATATATATATATATATATATATATAACTACAGACGGTACCGTTTCGGCCTTTTGGGCCTCATCAGTGTAGTGCTGATGAGCAGGATGAAGATGACTGCTATTTACAGTCACCCTTGATGCACACAAAATGTGTGCATCAAGGGTGACTATATATATATATATATAGTAACATATATAACGTGCATAGGCAGTACATATATCATTAGAACGAGTACATCATTGTAACCTCTCTCCATCTGAATCTCGATGGCTCAATGGTTACAGGCCGTCACTGGCAATAAGAAGGTTATAATTTTTCCAACCAGAAATATTATGTTTCTGACGATATGTTCTTGACGTCCATGTTTTTATACCGGCATGTGTTCCATTAATAATCTGTGTTTACAGTACTCCATCTATAGTACTATAGTACACAATGCCATATTATTATATGCTTTGTTACATGGCAAATATGGTATCTGCATTAGGCATTATTATTAGTAGTATTATTGTCAATCCATTATTAAATTTAGTATTAATAATAATAATAATAATAATAATAATAATACAATAATAATACAATAATATTTATACAGGATAGCCCCTTCAATGCTAACACTGGTATAGTATATGAGTAGTAATATATATATATATATATATATATATATATATATATATATATATATCAATGTGTTTGGGACTGGACCGAGCTCTAAGCCAATCAGAATCAAGAATTGATTTGAATGGACCAATCAGAGCAAAGCCAGTCCAAAATTTCAAGGGGGGTTGAATAGTTTTAAGGTGTGGTCACCCTGTAAAGAGCGACCAGCCATCAAATCAGGGGGGATATGCACCTGGTCGTATACAAGAGGTTTTTTGTATAAAATTAGTCAAAAAGTGGTCGCGGTCAAGAGTATATATATCACTTTGCTCGTGTTGTTGTACGACCAGTTTTGGAATCGTCC
Organism: Chrysogorgia sp. JL179-B06; assembly: GCA_035772405.1. Lineage (NCBI taxonomy): Eukaryota > Metazoa > Cnidaria > Anthozoa > Scleralcyonacea > Chrysogorgiidae > Chrysogorgia > Chrysogorgia sp. JL179-B06. The sequence goes on along the minus strand of JAYKKM010000410.1, from coordinate 1,070,612 downwards.
CTGAGTTTAACGACCAGAGAGTTTGAAGGTCGTTAAAGGTGAATAGTGTTAAGCAAGTACTGACGTCATTTGCTATACGGGGTTGAAAGCAGTGATGAACCAGGAACAGGATGTTTAAGTCGTAGAATTTAGTGTTTCAAACAACTGATAATCAGTGCGGAAAGTTTGCCCAGAAACCAAACATGTCGAAAGTGAAAAAGTTTTACTCTAGACATGTTTGTTTTTTTCGGAACACGAAATTCTACGACTAAACATCCTGTTCCTGGTTCATCACTGCTTTCATCCCCATATAGCATCCGAGACAGCACTTAATCAGATCATCATTCACACTATGATATATATACTGACCCACACACCGTGTTTTTGAAAAAAAATACAAAAAATTCTATTATGTATACTTACGTGCACGTGCCATCCAAAAACTCCATATTTTTATTTGAAGACTTGTATTGTTGGTTGAAACAAAAATAAAACAGTTTTGGACTGTCCTTATTTTTATTTTGAAGAGTAGTAATGTTTATTGAAATAAAAGTAAACATTTTGACTGAATTAATCATAGAAATTTCTACCATGGAGCTCTTACCTCGACGCCATCTTATGGCCGAATGACTGATATTCTCTAGTTACTGTATATTTAAAAATGATATTTCCTCAAAATATTTTAAGATGATATATCTCATAAAAATTATTTGGATGTTTCTTACAAAAAGTTTGAGGGTTATAGTTTTGAAAAACCTCAAAATAATTTTAGATGAAATATTACCCAATAAAAATATTAGAGTTGTGGAAAAAGTTTTAAAACCGTAAAAGTGTTTTTAATAAATTTGGAGAAAACCCCAAATAAATTTTAAGAGAATAGTAGAGTATATAAGCAGATGTTTTTTTCATATTTTATCAGTTGTGTGTGTTTTGCTCGCTTGTAAGTTGTGCTTCGGTACAAGACTCTGACATCTTCCAATGTTCTTTTTATTATTAAACTGCATTGGCGCGCGTTCAACCCGTAGTAAATTTGCGATTGGAATGAGATTGACACAGGTCCATAGCGACAATCTGGTCATCCCTTATTCAATGAATTGCTTATTTTACGCAAGGGTTGTTCGTTAGCTTATGATGAAAGAGTTAGCTATAGTAAAAACACACACACGATGTAAAAAAAGTAGGATGAATTATTATTAAAAACACGTATTTACAAAAAACGAAAGTTATACATAGAAGTTTGTTATACATTTAAGGGGTTCCCGTGTTGGATATAAAACCCCTACAAAATTAAAAATAAACAGTTTTAATTTTTCTGTTTTACCATTGTTTTTGTACTTTCAAAGTACATGAATTGCTCACCCCTGCAATCCACATACCCCCACACGCGGGGGTCATAGTTGTCGTCTTCCGGAGCTTCGTATTCGTCGAAGTCATACTCCGACTCTGTTTGGACGCGGAACGCCCACTTGCTCTCTTCAGGATCCTGCACCAGTAGGATCCCCGGTACGTCCGTTTCCACCGTGTTCTCTATGGGTGGTGGAGGGACGGTTTCTTTCTAAGAGAAAATAAAAAACAATAATAAATACATGGCGATTGTATACAGACAGTAAAAACATTTTAGCGCTATCTTACATTGACTTCTGTATTTTTCGGTTCTTCCGTAGTCTTTTTAGTTTGTTCGGACATCGCGTGTTTTTTCTTTGGTCTTCAGCTTAAATTCGTTTTGGTTTGAGACGTACTTACATGCTTATTTTATAATCACGGTCTGCGGACTATTACAATGGTTTTGCGACTTTAACCAATCAGAGTTTCTATAATCAAACCCTCCCCCGTATCTATCCAATCAGAGATCGTTCATTAAAGCCTTCATGTCAAAGCAATTGAATTATTATGGGTAGGAACAATGCGTGTTGTTAAACGCTTAGGGACGCGTATATATAATAAGCGTCTTGTTCTAATTCCTCCCCTTATGTCAAAAGCAGTTGATTAATAATATGGGTAGGGACAATGAATTTGGGTTGCTGGATTAAAGACGCTGGATTATAATTAGCAATAGGGTCTACGATGTCAGAAATTGATGTAGTATACGTGTTGGGGATTAGCGGCCATTTTGTTTGTGGACTTTGGAGATACTAGTTTTTAATGAGCTCTAACCTGTCTATGCAGTTGATGTATTAATTACGCGTAGGGATTAGCGACCATTTTGGAGGGATTAGTCCCTGTGAAATATATATTTCCGTAGAGGTATATGTTTAAATACGTCTATATTCTAGATATTTAAACATTTTTACATTTATTTAAAACATTTTTATGCTTTTTGATACTCTATTTTACACTTTTCATACAATTTAGTATATATTTTAATATACCCTTTAAACAAATTAGCTCGATATCGAGAAGAGTGTTAATTAATTCATACATGTCAAAACAGATGATAAATGGTTTTTAATACACGTGTTTTAACGTAATAATTCTGCGTGGGTACAACGTATTGTGTAAGAGTTTGCAAACAAGATGTGCCTGCCAACGAGATCTTCTTGATTTTCGTTTCGATGAATCACAGCAATAATAATTCCAGCTTCGACACCCATTCGGGTATTAAGAACAGAGGTAAGATTAAAATCTTTTAATATTATCCCGCATTGGTCATCTAGCCAAATTTTATCCCGGGCATACATAAAGTCAACCACATAAAAATCAGAGTCTGGAGACATGGCATATAAAAATTCAGAGCTGTATAACTTTACGTTATCAAGTTTAATTTCGTTTATATCTATACTTGTTGCCATGATGAGACTTGTCTAATAAATGTTTTTGGGTAGAGATGTCTATATATATACAAAGGATTAATCTTTTACAATGAATATATATTGATTGGTAAGATACACACTTTTACCAATCTTAGCGTGTTCGGATGAACCGAATTCTATTTTAATATAATTATTATATTCATCGTTAAAAAAAAGTTCATACATCTGTGTCGGTTCGACAGCAGGTTTGGGTATGGGTCTTGAACCAATTAACTGTAGATTTCGTTCACGAGATAGAGCCTTCATAGATATTATATCTATAAATGTTGCTTGATTCATGGTTGATAGGGTGGAGTTTCATCGATTTGTACATTCACAAACTTCCCGATCAAATGTGTAAAATCGTCTGATGAGTAGGTATATATATATTTCTCATCCCATAACAATAGTATCTTATGTATTATTCTATCGGCACGTGCATTGTTTGGTAACATATCCACTTTACGACATTCAAGCACTTGATATTCAATATGTGAAAAATACTTTGCTAAATCGGTCAGTATTACCAACAGAGGATTTTCTTTAGTACCTGCAATCATTTTGAAAGTATTCTAAAAAAAATATGACTTCTAACATGTGTTTTTATATCTTTTCCTACAACGTTTTTACCGATAAATATTTTTAAGCAATGTGTACTTGCATTATTAAGTCAACAAAAAGATTAAAAATATTTACATGTATTAGTATTCGTCGGTAATCGTCTTATAATATTGATTTTATCATTCAACCAATGAGAATACCCCGATTTTTATTAGGTAATTAAGTTCAACCAATCAGGTTACCCTATTTTTTTTACCGAGTTTTTATAAGCGTTTGTTTCTAAATTTTTAGGCACAATCTCAGCATGGCCCGTGTGAAACAGACTCATAAAAATTTGGAAAGCGGAAAAAACATTGCACGGGTTGAAAGTAGGGGAAAAGATATTCCCAAAATGTTAAAACAACGCCGTCAACAGCAACAAGAATATCGTCAAATGGGACGGAATATTTCAGATGATGAACAAGCATACAGTCAAGAAATCACAAGAAAAAAGAACGTCAACCATCGAACAACTAAAGACATTGCACAGTTGCCATTAAATTTTGCTGTACCGATAACACCGTCCAGTCACATATGCCCTCTGCAAGCGAAGACGTCGCCACGGCAAGCAAAGCTACCCTCTCTACCCCCGCAAGTAAATTCACCATCTCAAGAACAGTCCGGTTACACACACCCTCTACTCCTGCAAGCGAAGTATAACACGTCGCCACGGCAAGCAAAGATACCGTCTCTACCCCAGCAAGTAAACCACCAACCACCTCTACTATCGCAAGAACAGTATAATATACCTCTTCAAACACCGCAAGCAAAGTATAATACATCTCCTATTCCACCGCAAAAGATTTCACCGCCACAGGTATACGAATTACCCGTTCAAGAAGATGAATTAGATAATTACATACACGAAATGCTCATTGATTTCTTTGGACAAATCCCTATTCCTTCTCCTGAGAATTTAATACGAATGTGTGATGAAATTGTACCCGTTCAAGGAACACATTTATTACAAATTGTTGATGAATTAGCAAACGCTCTTTCCCCAACATTATCTCCTATTCCTCTTTCACCACCACTGCCGCCGCCACCTATGTCTACATCACCCCAACCATTATTTCCACTGTGTGAAGAAGAGGAAGAAGAAGAAGAGGAAGACGATCGAGAAGTATTGAACGATCCTCCATTGAAGAAAAGATGTTTTAAACGTTCTTTAATTTATATGAAACGTGAAAAAAAAGGCGATGAACATCATGAAGAAAAACGAATGACAATCTATTCGAATTATGATCAAGATATTATTTGTACACAGCGTGATAAATATCGTGAGTTAGAGGGTCTCTATATTGAGAAACTATATATAAATAAACAATATTTGCAATGGCGTTCTCAAAAATTTACGAGCGATCTTATGGAAAAACGATATATAATGGATAATAATAAGGAAATAAAAAGAAAGCATGATTTGAAAAAAAGAAAACCGAAATGTATAAAATGATATTGTTGTAAATAAAAATATCAGTAATGTGAAATCATGGAGGTGTGGAATATTATGGTAAAAGAACTGGCACGTTTTGAAATAAAAATCAATAAAAATATGGAAAAAAGTGTGTGGAAATGTCTTGACGAACATGAGAATTTATTTAAAAATATTATTGGACATTTAAAAATTCCACGTGAACTTTTGGATGTATATAATCGTATGGATAGACATGAAATTGGACAAATAATAGCATTTTTTGCTTTAATCCTATGTTTTTTTTAGATATAAAAACATTGATAATGAAGAATATTATATAAAATTATTTGTACGTCAAAAAATTTTAGATTTTAGAAATTCTCATCTTAAATTCATTTTATTCCCCAATGACAAAAAACACACTGGTTTTTGGTTGTTGAATATATTCTTTGAATTTTTAAAATTAGTCTAAATACAATTTTTCAATACTCTGTATTATAATGTCAGGATCTTCATAGTTAATATTATATGCTTCTATAATACTCTTAATAATAAAAGTAGATGATGTAGTATTATCAGATGTAATCCTTACCCTTATAGTATAATTATATAATATATCCAAATGCGGAGGGTAAAATGGGTCTATTATTTTGTATAATACTATTATTTTTAACTAGATCAGAAAATAAACTGACTTTAAACTTATAAGTTTTACTTGTCTTATAAAACAATTTAAACCAATAAGAGTAATTCTGACAATTTTTATAACAACAGGTAATAGGCGGGGGTTTCGTTATCATTAGCTTAACAATCTTATCGAGATTAAAATTATAAACCCCATCGTTACGAGTGTTAATTTTTGATATAGGGTTATGATTTTCGCAAAAGAAAATAAAACAACTTGCAAGTTGATAAACTATTTTCTCAAAATTATCTAAATTATGTAGATAATAAAAAGTAGACTTCAAATAAAACGGATCTACAACATATAAATAAATACAGCAATATGTAAATTCACGACTAAAACAACGATTAAGTCTATGTAATGTATTACAAAGATAAGACCCTCCATATCCTATGGCTTTAGGAATTGTAGTTTGATCATCATTAATAGTAATAGAAATAAAGTGGTAAATATCATTTCTAGGGTAATAACTTGTTTGAATTTCAATAAAAAAATTATCGGAATGATTATCATTCAAATGAAAAATAGATTTAACTAATGTTTGAGCGGGTATTAATAGTAATTTATGATAACGCGAACATAGTTTTTCACCATAAATATAATATTTTCGTTGTGTATGAACAACGGGTATTATATAGTGTTGTTTATCTTTTAAGATTCGCCAATCCTTGCATTCATCTTGGTTCATTTCAGTTTTCATTTTTTCAATATAGGCGTATTCTCCATACCCCTGACCAATTTGTCTCGATTCAATTTCCATACATTCGATAATTCCCCCATAGTAATAGTCACATAGGTCACAGACGGCAAATAATAATCCAATGTATCGGTTACGAAAATGTTGTATATAATAAACAATTTTCAATATCGTCTTAATATTGATTTCGTGGGCTTGCTCATAGATTCTTTTATCACCAATGTTTAACGACATTCTCAAAAACGAATGATGGAACGCGTTTTTTAAAAAATCGACTTGTATATATACTATTTTCCCATTCTTAAAATATATATTTCCACACGCAGAATTTAACACGAATTTTGATAAAATTTTGAAAAAGTACTATTGTAACTACAATGTATAAACTAATCCCACGAATATTTAATATATCAACTGATTTGACGTGTGTGTGTTTTAGAACAAAATTAGGGTTCGTGTCTTTAATCCCACAACACATCATTAGGTCAACTAATCCCCGAGTATTTGTTTAGAAGAAAATCGCTAATTATGCATTCGCGTCTCTAATTCCTACAACACACAATCATTTTACATGAGTATCACAAATCATCTGTATGACATGAAAGCTTTAATCAACGAACTCTGGTTGGTCAAACTAATCTACCCACAGTAACGCATAGTAACGCGGGGATGCAATTATAAAACCCGATGTAGGTTCGAAAATAATTAATATCAGTCTGAGTGTAGGAGAGAGATAGAGATGGCAAAAATATTTGAGAAGAAGAGCAGCGAAATTAAAGAAGCAGATGACTACATCCCGTTAGAGATAACTGAGAATCAACAGGAAAAATCTGAAGAGATGACTATCGAGCAGTTGTATATGGATAAATATAATTGTGCATTAAACAAATGTAAAGAAGAAATATCCCAAGAACGACAAAAATTATTTTTAGCCCATATCACACATATAATGGATTGTGAATGTTTCCAGTTTAAGGGAGAGAGACCCAGTTATCGTGAAGTAACTCTTCTCGAACTTCAAACGAAGAAGTATTTTATTTATCATTGTTATGATGGCAAGTTAAAACCCTACAAAGAACTAACTCGAAGGGAACGTTCTACCGTCTACTATCAATATCGATGTCATGGTTTAGACTATTTATCTGAAAAAAAATCAAGAGATTATTTTAGTCAAAGTGAACTTATAAATAGATTAAGTTATTTATTTCGTAATGTTTTTTCCCCGAATGCCATTATCGGGTATAAAGGTGGTGATAAAGAATCTTCTTTAGTTAAAACACTACAAGAAAAAACTATTTTACATTGTGTTAATCTTGAATATTTTGGAATTGAGAAGTACGATTATTTACTTTCGTTTTATAATCTAAAACCAAGAAATTGTTGGTATCATACTAGCGAACCAACATGTTTATTGTATCATTGTAGTTTGTTTGAATGTCTTTTATTTGCTGCATGTTTGTTTCGTAAATTAGAAGATGAGGATAATGAACGATCTGTACTCGCTATGTATGATAAGGAATTTAATTTTTTAAATTTATTCTCTCCTGAAAATTTTTCCTAAATAAAAAAATACACTAGTGTCTTTTGATTTAAAAAAAATCAAAAAAATATTGAATGTATTTTCCTTTTATTTTTAGAAACACAAAGATTGTTCAAAAAATTATCAAAAGTACATTTAAGAAATGCTTATATTTTAAAAATAAAACGTACATTAGAACGTTATTATTTTGTTAATGATGTGTATGTTGTCAAAAATACTATTTTTGTAAAAATAGGAGAGAAGTTTTAAAAAAAATAAGATGATCATAGAAACTCTTTGTACATTTAAATATATAAAAAATGATATCATTATACGTATAGTATAAATAAAACGTTCTTATTTTTTTTCTCTTATTGGAAAAGCATTAAAATGAGTCAGAAAAAATCATCCATTATAATGAACGTTTTTGGCTTTCTAATCCAAGAAAATACGCGACAGTTGCTTTAAAATCAGCAGCAAATTTATATGAGTTTCAAGAAGTTCCTTGGAACTACGGTGTAATACCAACGAGTTTTCTTGACGGTTTTAAAATTAAAACAAATATTCGTGCTCCAGGTCCATTTACTGATTTTTCATTGACATTTAGTAACCATAGAAAATTTCAAACAGCAAAACAGAATTATCTTACGGGAGAATTAGAAGCAAGAAAAAAAGATTGGTATAAACGAAAAATAATTCATAGTATTGATGTAAAACTTAAAAATAATATTGCAGAAAAATATAACGATGCATTAGGATGGAGTATTGTTCAAGTTAAAAAAGACATATTCGTAGAGGGTGAATTTGGGGCATATATTGGAAAATCTAATAAACCCTATTTTAGCCCTAATCAATTGTTTATTGATCCTGAGAAAAATTTCTTTAACAATGATAAACGTTTTGTAGATTTAGCTTATAATTTACCTGCTGACGAAGATTTTATATTGATTCAAAATATTCAATTTATAGATGATCATTTTTTTAATAAATATGGTCTTAAAATAGGTAACGCTGATAAACTCTATATTGAATACGATATTTCTATTGTTTATTCCGATGGATATACGTAGATATGTCTATATATAAAGATCGTTTTTTCAAGATGTGTGTGTGTGTAAGTGTCATGGCTATTTTTCAGAGAGTAATAAATCAAGAGGGATATAAGATTTATCACGATTTAACACAATACAGTAATTTGGAATCCGTTTTTTTTTGGCAATTAGTAGGAAGTGTGGAAGTTGAAAAATCAAGATATCATCTACTAATATCTATAGCTGATTATGAAGCATATTTACGGTATAAATTTATACTGGAAGTAGAATGTTAAAAAAATCCCAAGATGTATATTATACATCATGAGGAACACGAAATTCCAGAAGAATGTTATGAATTTCTTAGTAAAATATGTGAAGCATGGAATGATGACCGACTCCAACGTATCAACGACAAAGGAATTGGAGAATATTTAAAGATAATAGATTACGATAGAAAACATTGTTTTGCTTATGAGTGCTTTAGGAGTATTATAGCATTATATTATTATTTTTTTGTTTATAATAAAACTATAAAATACTCTTGTAAAAAATGTAAAGGGGAATGCGAATGTAATGTGGATTACCCTAATTTCACCAGTGTAAATTTTAATGAAATACGAGCTAATAATGTAGAAAAATATTCAATGGACAATATCCTCTTATGTAACGAAATAATACAATGAATGTATTTTTTTTATTTTAAAATTAATACATTAAAATCTTTTCAAGATTGTTTCTGGGTCTATGATATACAATTCCTCCTTTTTGAAAATGACCTTTGATTTTTTTCGTTCCTTGTTTTGCTATATATTTTACTAAATTAGCTCCTTTTTTAAGCTCTTTTTTAAAATCTTTTATAAAAAGTTAGCTGTATTTATTGATTGTTTTATTTCCTCCACGTTGCCCTTTTTTCCCTTTAAAAATACCCCCACGTTGCCTTTTTTCCCCTTAAAATCACCGCCCCGTAAATCTCTTATTCTTCCTACCATTGTTATGAAGGTTGTTTTCTCTTCCAATAGTTATCACCATAGTCTGCAAAAATTTCTTCATTTGCTTTTATATGTTTTGTACTTTCTAAAAAAAAATTTTATTATTTGGATCGTAAACAAAATCGGAATTATTTTTATATATAGAACCGGGTTTCCCATTATTCGCATAACGTGCTGCTGCGTGAGTTGTCAAATAAGCATCGATACAAGTGTTTGCATCGTTACAAATACTATATACAGCATTATTGTTTTTACCATATTTACGATCCAATTTGGATTGTGTTGTTTTTTGACCCGTGTAATAAGAAATATTACGATCGGGTTTAAAAGGTTTTTTCCAAGCAAATAATCTTTCACCAGCATTGGGGATATTTGATTTCTTGATACGTAAGTTATTTTGTTTTGCTAAATGAATCCAACATTTTTTTGTTTTTGCTGTTCGATTACGACATCTTATTTTTTTTAAGGTTTTACTTCTACATTGAAGAACGTGACGTATACTTTGAGATTTATCATTGCGTCTTTTTTTTCGAGGTAACTTAATTCTTACCATTTTTTTTTAAAATATTGTTTTTATTCCTAAATAATCATTATTTTTTTTCATGTGTTTTGAATAAATTTTACCAAACATTCTACTTTATAGATAATATCTTCGGGACAGTTATATATTTCTTTTTTTAATTCTGTTATTCTTTGTTTTAAAATCTTTGATGAAATAGGTATTATCTTTTCTTTATCTTCTGTAAAATTTAGTAAACATTCCTTTAAAAGATGCGGAGTAAATAATATTGAAGGATCATTATCTTGAATTTCATATCCGATATAAGGTAAATTAGACGTTTTTAAATAAATTTCAATATAAACAATTTCACTCATATTTTTTTTTACTCTCTTTTTTTTGTTTTAGTTTTTTTAAATGGGTTCTTTATTATCAAAAAAAATCCCTCCTATAGTTACGTTGACATGTATTAATATACAGGATTCATACGATGTTACTATTGATCGTGCTGATGGTGAAGACGAAAACATAAATAAAAATAAAAGTGCATGTTTTTCTTGTTTTAGAAAGAAAAAAGAAGATGAATGATCATCAGAAAAAATTAAAATATTGTCAAAAAGATATAGATAAAATTGTAAGTTTATTTAATAAGAAAAAAGAAAGTAAGAAAAATGAAAAAATAGACGATTATTTTTCTGTTAATCATATAGAAACTATTAGTAGAGAAAAATTTAAAGTCACTGAACAACATTTTTCATTGAATGTTTCACGAGAAAAAACGGTTAATTTTATTAGTTTTATTCAATCGTTATCGTTGGTTTTTTCTTATTTAATTAACATTGCGCGGGCAAATGTAAAAAGTGATGATGATTATGTTAGATTTATATTTAGTAATGCTCCAAAAAGTTTTTTCTCTACAGCCGTTTTACCCGTGAAAGACTTTGACGTTAAAATATTTCTTAAATTATTATGGAAAAATTTATGCAGAGTAATAAAGAAATAATAGCTAATGGTTGGAATAGTAAGGTAATAGTTCAAACTTTTCCCGCAGGAATAAGTACAAATAAAAAAAAAATAGTGTACTAAGGAAAAAAAAGTATTTATAATAGTTTGAATAAGGGAAATGCTACAGATAAAGGCGGTGTGAAAAGTAATATGTATGTAAAAAAATATGGTCGTAAATTTCGCACGGGTGTATTTTATATTCTTAGCCATGTATTATTTCGTACAGTGAAAGATTGCTGTTTTGCTTTAGCAATATTAGTGGGTTTATCATTTTTAAAACAAGACTATAAATATTTTATAATGAAAAGAAAACCAAATAAACCTGTTGATGATTTATTTACGTGTGAAGAAATTCGAAATGTATATCGGGAATGTGGGATAGCCGAGGGTAATGTTGATGCTACACAGTTTAATTTAGTATATAATAATTATTTAAAAACACAGGGTGTTGATTTGTTAGTGTATGCTGACACTCATTCCGATAATATAATTTATGATTCACGAACTGATAGTGAAGGTAATCTTATTAAATTGACTAATGAAATTGTATGTTTATGGTTAAATAATAATCATTACGATGTAGTTTTAAGCATAAAGGAATTTTCTAAACTTAACACCAGTTCTTTTTGTGTTAAATGTATGAGTTATTTTACATACATTGAATATATCGATAACCACCTATGTACTACAAATAACTTAACTTGTTTACGATGTTATAAATATCCGAATAATTGTAAAGATAAAAATAATAAACTTATTTGTAGCAGTTGTGATATAATTTTTTATGATGAAAATTGTTTTACAAATCATTTAACAAATAAAATTTTTAAACCTTCTCATAGTAATTATAGCCGTTTAACACCTTGCCAATATTTGTTTTATTGTAAAACCTTTAACAAAATTTGTCCTCGATTCTTTTTCATTTTTTCTAATAAAACAGTTAAACATGATTGTAGCAAACGATTTTGTTTTCATTGTGATAAATACATGAAACAACCTCATTTTTGTTATGTGAAACCCCTTTCATTTGAATATAACAAGGGTGAAGAAAGTGAACCCACTTTTTTTTTTTTTGATTTTGAAACAAAAGTAAACAAAACTAAATTGCTCGTACCTTTTTATTGTATCGTCCAAAAGGTATGTAAAATATGTCAACATATTGAATTTAAAAAAACAATAATTTTTGAAAAAAAGGATAAAGAAATTATCGATAATACTATTGAAAAACTTAGTTGTTGTGGGAATAGACAATTTATTTTTGATAACAATGTTATTGAAACTTTATGTGAATTTATGTTTGAACAAACAAATTCCGTTTGGATAGCTCATAACGGGGGTAGATTTGATACTTTTTTTATTTTAAAATATTTTTTAGAAATAAAACAGATAATACCGAATACTATAATGAACGGCACTAAAATAATGAGTTTAATAATTAAAGAACAAAATATTAGAATCCTCGATAGTTATTTGTTTTTTAGTATGAAATTAGCAGATATTCCAAAAGCAATGGACCTTCAAGGAGAATGTAAGGGATTTCATCCTTATGAATTTTACGATTTAACTTATGAGGGTGAAATTGTAGATCGGAAATTTTTTGATACGAAACATATGAATACAGCAACACTTAATGAATTTGAAAAATGGTATTTAGAAAAAAAGAAAGAGAAATATATATTTCGTAAAGAGATTTATTATTATTGTTGTAGTGATGTAGATATTTTAAGAAAGGGGTGTGTTAAATTTTCTACAATGATAGGTGCCATAGGTCATATTACACCCTTTTATGCAAATAATTGTATTACTATTGCTAGTTTAGCTTTGAAAGTGTATAGACTTAATTTTTTAAAAAAAAATTGTGTAGGAATTATTCCTGCTTCGGGGTATAGGGGATGTGTAAAACAAAGTTTAATTGCTATTGATTGGTTAGATGAAATTAATCGAGAATTAGGAGGAAATTTAGAATATATCTGTTCACAAAATGGTGAGAAAAAAATTCTAGGACGTTTTGTCGATGGTTTTTATAATGATACGATATATCAATTTCATGGTTGTTTTTATCACGGATGTCCCAAATGTTTTGACCCCTATGCATTAAACGTTCTTACAAACGAAAAATTTAGTAATTTATATGCAAATACGCAACGTTTTTCTTGGACAATAAAAAATGCCGGTTACAAATTAATCGAGATGTGGGAATGTGATTATTTAGAAGAAAAAATATATACACAGAAACAATTAATTGAAAAGAAAATAAAATTTTATCCGTTTACTCCTTTAACACCACGTGACGCATTATATGGGGGACGAACTTCCCCCGTATGTTTATTTAAAGAAACAAAACCCAACGAACGAATAAGTTATGTAGATTTTACATCGCTATACCCCTATGTACAAAAAAATTATGATTTTCCTGTGGGTCATCCTACTATTTTACTGGGGGAAGATTGTAATAAAATAAAAATCAAGGACATATTTGGTGTAGTAAAATTTTGTATTTCACCTCCTCGAAATATTTACTTTCCTGTTTTACCTGTTAGAATAGATGGGAAATTATTATTTCCATTATGTTATAAATGTGCTGTGAATAAATGTAATAAATGTGAACATAATGAAAGCGATCGATACTTAACGGGTACTTGGACTAGTGTTGAGATTAATGTTGCTATAGATAAGGGATATAAAATAATAGCTCTTTACGAAATATATCATTTTGAACGCAAAGAAAAAAAATTTTCACAATACGTAAATCAATTTTTAAAAATCAAACAAGAATCTTCAGGAATTCCTACGGATTGTTTGAACGCAGATGGAAGTAAAAATGATGATAAAATTAAACAGTATTGTAATGATTATTTAAAAAATGAAAATGTATTTTTAGATAAAGACAAAATAGAGAAAAATCCCGGATTAAGAACTATTGCCAAAACATTTTTAAATTCGTTATGGGGAAAATTTGCCCAAAACGAAAATAATACACAAGTGTGTTTTTTAAACGATTATGAAGAATTATTAAATATCGCCAATGATAAAAGTAAAAAATTAACATCGATGGAATTTATAAACGAAACATTATTACGTTGTACATATGAAAAAATTGATGATGCAACAACACCTCTAAAGACGAGAAATGTAATCATTGCATGTTTTGTCACTGCATATGCACGTTTAAAATTATACGAGTTACTCGTTAAATTAGACGATCGCGTTTTATATTTTGATACAGATTCTGTTATTTATATATCTGATGAAAATAATTATACTGATGTTAAAACGGGAAATTATTTAGGAGATTTAACGAATGAATTAAATGAAAATGAATGGATAACAAATTTTTGTTCAACGGGTCCAAAATGTTACGCGTATATAACTAATTTAAATCAGGAATGTATTCATGTGAAAGGTTTTACTTTAAAAAATGAAACAATAAAAGAAAAATTGAATTTTTTATCCTTGACACAATGTGTTAAAAATCAAGATCAGATCCTTGAAATTAAATATCACAATAAAATATGTAAAGATAAACTTAATCATATTTTTATTGAGGATGAAATAAAAAAATTTTCATTTACATTTAATAAACGTGTTGTTAAAAATAATTTTGATACTGTTCCGTTTGGATTTTTAGATAACTGAAATGAACAATGTTTCATTACCATTTCAACACCCTTTTATGTTAACGTTATGGGGTCCCAGTCAAAGTGGGAAAACATATTGGATATTACAATTATTGAAAAATATTAACACTATGATTACACCCGCAATTGTTAAAATTGTTTATTTATATTCAATTTATCAACCTCTGTACGCTGAAATGGAAAAAGTTCTTGCGGAAAAAACAGATATTAGTGTTGAATTTATCGATTGTCAAAAGGGTATTGCCCGCATTACCGATATACAAACGAATACCCGTGAAAATACTTTAATAATATTAGATGATCTCATGTTAGTTGCAACATCATCAAAAGAAAATCTTGAAAGAATAGATAATATTGCAACTCAAGATGTCCATCATCGTAATATTAGTGTTATTTTTACATGTCAAAATTTAACATATGGTAATGGTAAATTGCTAAATTTACGTGTCAATAGTCAATATTATGTTATGTTTAAAAATTTAAGCGATTATAATAATATGTATACGATATGTGATTATAAAAACATTAATAGAAATAGATTTAATAAAGTATTAAGTGAAATTAATGAGAAACCCTATGGTTATTTGGTATTTGATAATTGTAGAAAAGGGTATGAAAATTGTAGAATTAGAACCAATGTATTTCCACATGAATCAACGATAATCTATGATTTGTAAATAAATGTAAAAGAAAAATTAAAGTTTTTAAAAAAAAATAAAAGGGTTGTTGAAAATCTTTTTTTTTAAAGTATATATAGTATAGGGGGTGTATATTGTGTATGAATTTTTTTTAAAAACATGGCAAGAAGAAGATACAGAAGCAGGAGGGGAATTATCCTTAGAAAAACAAAACAAAAAGGGGGTAGTAGTTTTCTAGATTTTTTGGGACCTATTGGAACGATAATTGGAAGTCAATTGGGATTCGGTATTCGAAAAAGAAAAAGAAAACAAAAAGGGGGTATTCGAAAAAGAAAACAAAAAGGAGGTTATGATTTTAGCGGTTTTGACCCATACCCCAGCTGGTTAAAATAAAAATAAAAAATCACTGTAAATAATTAATTTTTTGTTTAATTAAAAATTGGCATTATTAAAACTACAACATGACTGATTGTTATTACTCTTACAATTTTTTTTACATTTTTTATTATATATTCCCACGAGTACACTACCCAAAATTGTTTCTATTTTTTTTTTTAATTTAATATCATTTTTTATTTTAATACGTTCATTTTTAAATATTTTTTGTTTATTATTATTTTCGATTTCATTACGACATTGATTGTATAAATATAATAAACTCCAATTTCCACACACGGCAGTATTTTTGGATTGTAATTGTTTACTTTGAATATATTGAAATTTTAGTCCTTTTTTTACACTATAATCATACCAATATTCACGTTTATAAAACGATACATCTTTAGCAAAACTATCAGAAAAATACATATGTTTTTCTTTATCCACCCATATAGCAACCCAATGTTGACCGTTTTGATCTGCTTCATCCGTATTCCAAATCCAACACGAGGGATAAAAAAAATTTTTAGGAAAAATATTTGCAGGAAATGTACCCAAATAATATTTATTTAAAAATTTATTTATTTTTGAAATTTTATTAATCTCGTTCGTAAATAAAAATTGGGTTAAAAAACAATGTAAATTCATTGATTTTTTCGTCGCCATTTTCTTCGTGTTGAATAGGGTGTTGTTGAAGGTGTAGGAATGTGGGTGGTGAGTGATGTAGATGGTTCTTCGTTACTCAAAAGACCCAAAGTTGTTTTTCCCAAATTTATATAACGTTGTCGTAATTTTATATTACGTATATAATAAGCGGGCATATGTAATTTTTTCAATTATTTTAAAGCAACCGTCTGCTTATGTTGTGTAAGATTGAACATGTTTTGTTTGCTGACATTATACGTTAAATCGTATAATAAATCATGATGGTTTATTCCAACACCGTTTAATTTTATTATATCTGTACCCGCAATTCTAATAAATTCATCACTAATATCATCACTAATAAATTGCTTGGCCTACTGAATTACTGGATTTGCCTTTCACCCCTCTTATGTAAATAGCACCAAACAAAACAAGTAAAACCTTGAAAATATCTTGCAACTTACAACGCAATCTTTGATACAGAGCCATGTTATGTCGCAGAAACATGGTAAACATGTTTATGGTAAACACACTTTTCTGACGTTTGCTTTGCATAACGTGCCTCTGTCAGGATTACGTTGGAAGTTGCCTTGTGTGACTTGAGTTTAGTGTTTTTCTTAATTATGTTTCTTAGAGCAATTTCAAACTCAGTGCGGTGTTTCACTATGCAACTTGTCTCGCAATGGCTGATCTCAAAACATGTTAATAAAAAAAATGTTCTAACAAAACATGAAAAACATGAGCCTGCATTACACCCCTCTGGCATTGCCCTACATAACATGGCTCTGCATCAGGCATTACAAGACAAGTTGCATAGTGTAATAATGCCTAATTAACTCGCAAAGGTACCATTTGAAAAATCAACTTGCAAGGCATAATATCCAGGAAAAAAAACCATGTACAGCTCACCACCCAAAAAAAAATTGCATGCATGGCAAAAATACCCATCCCTCCCATCACTTTTCTAATGGTCCGTCCCTAAGCTTAATGAACTATGACTTTCAATGTCACGTGACTTTCAATATAATTGAAAACCAATATACCATATTATTACTTTAAAAATGATTGATAGGGATTCATTCGTAGTGTAAGTTGCCTATTGCCTACCCAAAATTGTGGGGCCTGGCGTCACCACTGAGCAGAACTTCTCACACGGAAGATGTGAAGCCATCTTGTATAAATATCATTTTAAAAATAGCTCAAACATTTGAGAAATGGAAAAGGCCTGTTAACCACATTTTTAAAAAATAATTTATTTAGATCTTTCTTTTTAATTAGATTCAGAATAGAAAAACAAGGACAGAAAAATATCCATGCAAATGCAGATTGAGAAAAGCAAGGTGGCATTTCAATCATCATCTGTTTGAAAACTCCTGGAGGACATGACTAATTGCTCACAACTTATTGAATGGTTCAAGCAACAATAAACCAAGCTCAAATTTAAAATAAAGTTGATTAAAAAAATTAAAATGATATGCTTTGAATATTCTGTATCTATAGTTTAGCTAAACAGGAGTAAGATGTATTGTTTAGGAACACGCTTTTGGCGTGTTTTAGTTTTGTTTCTCAGACGACACGTTTTTGACGTGTCTTTTCTTGACGTGTTGTAAGAACACACATGTGTGTTCCAACAACACGCTAAGATTGATAACGCGTAAAAAATGTGTCATCTGAGGGGACAAAACAAGAACAACACGCCAAATGTGTGTTCCTGTACAACACGTCATCTGTACAACACGTCAAAGCGTGTTCCTAAACAACACACCAAAAGCGTGTTATTTTGCAACACGCCAACAACAACACGTCAAAAACAACACGCCAAAACCGTGTTCAACACACTTTTAGTGTGTCATCTGAGGGGACAAAAGTGCGTGTTGTTTCAACACGTTTGCAACACGGCTGGGTTTCTAGTGTAGTTCCTCGACGTGTTTAATACCGCTCAACTTCAGGCACGTCTTTCAAGTTTGTTGTTGTTCGGACGCTTCAGAATAATTGTACAAAGACTTCAAATTTATTTGTAAAGTCAACCCAATGATGTTTAATTAATGGTCGACATTCGCGTGGCGTAGTGTGGAAATCATTGTCCGACGAACGGAATATATATCCCATACATTGATCGTATTGACCTTATGCCAAATGCCCCTTGAATTAATTTGCATTGAAATTAAAAAACCTAAAAGCAAACCGGTGCTTATATCAACGTGGTACAGACCACCTAATTCTAAACCCGAATTGTTCCACAATTTTGAACAATTTCTTCAACTTGCAGATGATGAAAATAAAGAGCTTATCATAACTGGAGATCTAAACTGTAATCTCTTGGAAAAAGAGAGAAGTATAAATACTTCTAAATTACTAGACCTTATGGATATTTTCCAATTACAACAGCTTATAAAAAGCCCTACCAAAATTACTCTAACGACACAAACTTTGATTGATGTCATCATAACTCAGATTAGTGACTGCAAAACGTTGCATGCAGGAGTCATTAACCTTGGTATCAGTGATCACAACTTAGTTTATTTATGCCGTAAGGTTAGCATTCCGAAAGAAGCGCCGAAAATTGTGTCTTGTAGACAGTTTAAAAATTATAATGCCAACCATTTTAGAGCGGATTTAAGTGAAATTATGAATTATAATGTCACGTCAAATGACCCCAATCTATTGTGGCATGATTGGAAAACTAAGTTTGTTGAAATTGCAGATAAACATGCACCAATTAGGCAACGTCGAGTAAAATGCGAGTATAAGCCTTGGCTTACTAACGAAATTAAAAAACTGAGCTACCATAGGGATTATCTAAAAAGACAAGCCGTTAGATTGGAGTCTTCATATTATAACGATGCTTATAAAAGGTGTAGAAACGACCTTAACAAACTAATTCACTCTACTAAAGAGCAATATTTTAAAACAAAATTAAGCAAAGCTAAAAATAGCAAAGAAAGCTGGCAAGCTATTAATGAATTGTTAAATAAGAAATCCAAGACCACGCAAGTCAAAACAATTGAACGCTAATGATCAAATTTTAACTGGAGATAAAGATATTGCTAATGGATTTAATAAATATTTTTCAACAATTGGCTCTAAATTAGCTGATAATATTAAAGACAGTGATATTGATCCATTGAACTTTGTGACTCCTGTTTAAAACTCGTTCTATTTCAGAAATGTGACCAGTCTGGAATTAATGAACACTTTAAGCCAGTTCAAAACTAAAAAATCATCAGGTATTGATGGTATCAGTATGAAGCTATTAAAAGACGCTGGTGAAACTATTACTGAGTCGCTATTGCGCATTTATAATCTGTCACTTCAGACAGCAATCTTCCCTGAGGACTGGAAATTAGCTAAAGTTTCGCCAATTTTCAAGGAAGGAGATAAAACTGATTGTGGTAACTATCGACCAATTTCGGTAATCTCTGTTGTCGCTAAACTTTTTGAGAAATTGGTATGCAAACAGCTAAGATTATTTATGACTGAAAATAATATCCTCGTTGAACAGCAGTCTGGTTTCCGGTTACAACATTCTACCGAAACTACGTTGCTTAGTTCTACGAATGAATGGCTATACAACATGGATAAAGGTATGATTAGCGGTGTCCTGTTTTTAGATCTCAAAAAAGCATTCGATACTGTTAATCATGAGATCCTTATCTCAAAACTTGAATTTTATGGTATAAGAGGGAACACTCTCGAATGGTTTAAGTCCTATATCGGGAACAGAAAACAAATTTGTGTAATAAACGGCAGATCATCCGATACAGGAGAAATTGGTTGTGGAGTACCACAAGGATCTAACCTTGGTCCCATCCTTTTTCTCCTGTATATAAATGATTTACCGAATTGTTTGGAAAAAACTGAGGCGACTTTATTCGCTGATGATACGAATCTCACTTGTAAAGGTAATAATTCCTATGAGATACAAAATAAACTTAATAATCATCTCGATAATGTTCACCAGTGGCTTAAGGCAAATAAACTCACACTCAATAAAACTAAAACCGAATTTATGATTATTGGCTCCAAATATCATCTCGCCTCAATTAACGAAAGCCCTGAAATAAGCATAGGGGGTGATAAAATCAAACAAGTCCCCCATAAGAAATAACTTGGTGTAACTCTTGATGAACAGCTGAAGTGGGGAAAACACAATGAAGTACAATGTAAGAAAATTTCGAAAAACATTGCTTTACTTCGAAGGGCAAAATCATTTGTTCCCCCAAAAATTATAATAAATATGTATAATGCTTTAGTGTTGCCTCACTTCAGATATTGCTCAACTGTCTGGAACGATGGTTGTATTACTCATATTAATAAACTTTCAAAACTACAAAAGAGAGCGGCGCGTGTTATAACTGGTGATACTTACAATGCAGTTCGTTCCACTGAAATTTTAGAAAAACTTGGTTGGATGTCAATTCACGAGATTCTAGGAAATCGTCAAACTTTGACGACATTTAGAGCATTGACATCGAAATTACCAAATTATCTTGTTGACTTATTTAATACTTGTGATAATGAAAATTACAATTTACGAAGTAATGGCACTAAACTTACTTTGGCAAAACCAAATACTAATTACCTTAAAAGAAGTTACTCATATAGGGCTGCAATTTCGTGGAACGAACTGTCCAATGAAGTAACTGACAATTATCAAAGTCTATCTATCTCGTCATTCAAACGACGACTTAAGAATCTTTCATCATTGAATAGCTGACGACTTGTAATATAATCGTATATATTGACTTACATTTGTATTTTTATTTTAGTATTGTTTATTGATATATTTATATATAGTTAGGTTTATGCTGTACTTATTTTTAACTATAATAGCACGGCCCTTTGAAAAACAGTTTTACTGAATAGGCTACCTTGTCTAAAGAAATTTAATTAAAGATTAAAGATTAAATATATATGATTTGTGAAGCGACCAGATATAGTCCTGGTGCAACGCTGGTTGTCGCTGTTATACCAAACTATTTCAGAGCTTGGGGCTGATTGCTGTAAAATAAAATCGCGAATCTGGATTTCTGGCTAGATAAGACTTGAAAAAAGCGACCGGGCAACGTGGGCCTGTCAGCCAACTGACGTACTAGTTTACCTCAGGAGCCAACGGCTGCGAAGGAGACTATATAGATGGGAATGAAATTCACTCATATAAACACGAGCCAAAAACTATCTCGCTTACCGTCTATTGTTCGCCTCCATGAAAGTTTATCAGGAAGAGACCGATATTGAGTTATTTTATTTATACAAACTTGTGTTAAGTAAAAATATTTGTTACGATAGTGTTTAAAATAAAGACATGCAAGTGCATTTAACTCGAAAACATGGAGTTTATTTTTATATTTTAACCCAAATTTATGGAGTAAAATTAACTCTTCATTGCGGAGTTATTTTTAACTCCGAAAAGAAGAGTAACATTTAACTCCAAAAATCGGATTGTTTTGGACTCAAAATTTAAACACCGATTCTGGAGTTAAAACTACTCGTTGAAAATAACAGTGCACCAACTGAATCTTTGATTGAAGTTCACCTACCATGACACGCAATTCATTAATCTTACTAAGAACACTTTGTATGCTTTGACGAACTATCTTGAGGCAACGAGATTTAGCGATGTTACTCAGTTTATATGGAAGGTATATTTTATCGGTGTTCAATTCATCATTTATAGAAACATCAATCAATTTGGCAGACAAGCAGCGATGGCAGGATTTGGATCACCAACACATTTAAGATGAAAATCTGACTTACACAATACACACTGTAGGCGAGGTTGAGTTTTCTTAAAACTGTTAAGACAGCAGGACAGATTGAGCCATTTGTAGTTGGGCCTGGATTAACAGCAATGTCGCTACACATAAGAAGTAAAATGATAAGGAGAAGCTTCCGAGACACAAAGTGCTCGTAGCCGTAGATTGTTTGACAATAAGGGCATCTCTACTATTTCCCGAAGCAGTACACTGTTATTTTTAACGAGTAGTTTTAACTCCAGAATCGGGATTTAAATTTTGAGTCCAAAACAATCCGATTTTTGGAGTTAAATCTTACTCTTCTTTTCGGAGTTAAAAATAACTCGGCAATGAAGAGTTAATTTTACTCCAGAAATTTGGGTTAAAATATAAAAATAAACTCTATGTTTTCGAGTTAAATGCACTTGCATGTCTTTATTTTAAACACTATCGTAACAAATATTTTTACTTAACACATGTTTGTGTAAATAAAATAACTCAATATCGGTCTCTTCCTGATAAACTTGCATGGAGGCGAGGCATAGCTCGGTAAGCGTGATAGTTTTTGGCTCGTGTTTATATGAGTGAATTTCATTCCGCCCGTCTATAGTCTCCTTCGCAGCCGCTAGCTCCTGAGGTAAACGAGTACGTCAGTTGGCTGACAGAGCCTTTTTTCTCCCAAAATGTACGCCACGAAAGGCCCACGTTGCCCGGTCGCTTTTTTCAAGTCTTATCTCGCCAGAAATCCAGATTCGCGATTTTATTTGACAGCAAACAACCACTTGGCCAAACTCACTTGGTACAACACATCAGCATTGCACCAGGGGCCGTTGTGAAAACCCGGAACGGCGGAATATGCCGGAATATCACGGGATATGCCGGTATATCACGGAATATGCCGGAATATCACGGAATATGCCGGAATATTACGGAATATGCCGGAATATTACGGAATTGCGAATCTAATCAAAATCCACGCAGAAAATTTATCATGGTCAACTTTGCTAGTTTGGCAAATCTGCGGTCATAGTAATATTTTTTTACAATGTGCGGGGACATGAATAGGGAAAATGTTGTAACACAGGACGAAGTTTGAAGAGAACACTGACTCCCCTTGAAAAACCCTACTGTAAGTTCTGGCTCGTACCCTGCCGTCTCTGTATCGTCTAAACTTCAAATCCTCCTAGATACGCATCAGCTGATACGCATTAGAGCCTTGCCACTGGCCAAAAGAACCTCAGGCTCTGGGGAATAAGTTGTGTGTATTTAGCAACCAAATTAGTTCAAAAAGCTAAACTTACGTTGCAGGTACTTGAAATAAACCAGCAACTTACAAATATTTCGCAAAACCTACTCAAGCATAAACATTTGAATCTAATTATCTAGAACGTGTCATATTTATAGAAGACGAAGAAAGGTTTTTTTTGTGCTTTTCTTCACTTACCATGATTAGAATTGTCCATACGAGGGAAGAATTAGCCAAAAACAATGAACGAGAATACTGCTTGTCAAGGATTTCATTATATTATTCACGATAATTCCGTGATATTCCACCATATTCCGTGATATTCAGGCATATTCCGTGATATTCCGGCATATTCCACCGTTCCGGGTTTTCACAACGGCCTTACACCAGGACCGACTAATTCCGTTCGTCGGACAATGATTTCCACACTACGGCATGCGAATGTCGACCATTAATTAAACATCATTGGGTTGGCTTGACAAATAAATTTGAAGTCTTTGGACAATTATTCTGAAGCGTCCGAACAGCGACAAACTTGAAAGACATGTCCCTGAAGTTGAGAGGTATTAAACTCGTCGAAAAATGAACATATGAAAGTATCGACAAGACCGAAGAACGAATTTTACATTCTTTATCCACCAATTCGTCCTCCCTTTCAAAACCGGCATCAACCATGTTCTCAAGACTGCTCCTTTTCGTTCGGTGATGGCATTTTACCTGAAGTCGGTTCTGGTTCTTCAAGCTTCGACCAGTCGTCAGGTTCGCCACGAATTAAGCGATTCAAGTCCTGGACAGCAGCGACGAATAACTTTAAGTAACGTACTTTTCTCTCATAATAGTTATACATTTTACAATTCATTTGTTTTGTTTTTGAGGCTTCGCATATCTTCGAACTTTCTTTGCCGAGGCCGGCCGTTAAAAATTAATTAAAATTTCGTTTGCCTAAAAACTTGATTGACAGGTTTTCGCTGTTTGTCATTTTTCTCCAATCAGATTCAAGTATTTTGCTGGCTTCTTTGAGAGTTGTCGTATACCCCGCGGAAGATAGATTTTAATGGCTTTGAAAATACTTTACAAATCATAAAATACAAGTAATATAATAAATATCCCATTGAGTTGTTTGTGGCATTTTACCATTTTTAAAATACACCCGAATTCCGAAACTCGTAAAAATACTCGGCCGTATATAGGTTCGGTTCATGAGAATTATGACGTTTGAATTAGTTGTCGAGCCTACAGTATCAACCAAACGAAGTCGAAATTCCCGACAGCTCGAGTCGAACTTAATAATTATTCAAACTCGCTGAATTAGCGAGGTTCGGAAGAATGATAAGTTCGACGATTGAACCGGGCCTTAGCTCGTGCGTGCAGACGCTCGATCCGTATCCGTCCCTGATTAATCGGCACTGAATATTCCGCCGTCTATGCGCAGGCTAGGCCTTAGCGGTCTGTATGAACAATTATCATTAAATATTACTTAATAAAACAGAAATAAAGAACACAACAACATAAATTGTTGTTTACGCGTGTATTTTGATCGTGCATGTTTGTTATGATTGAGATCTTATCTCAGGAATTCACCCCCAAAATGGAGTTTAAATAACTCCGACAAGTTTTAACTCCTCTAAAAGAGTTAACCCGCGTAAGGGATAACTTTCAGATACGGTACTCCAAAAAGTAGAGTTAAAATAACTCCTGTAAAATAACTCACCCGCATGGAGTTAACTTTGATCCTCTTAAAAGAGTTAAAACTACTCGTTGAAAATAACAGTGTACGTGAATCGAATTTAGATGGACTGTTCGCAATACTCATCTCCACAAGATCAGTTAACATATTACAACGGTCTTTAACTCTCCGCGGTTTGTTTCGTTGGTCACATAAAACCAATAAGAAGACGATATAGACAAATTTAGCGCATAGACAATTCAACGACGCCATTTTCCTTATTTTATTGTGACAATATTTAAATATTTAAAACAACTCACCGGAATGTTCTTATTTTAAATATTTACATAACTTGTGTACATTATTATTATATATACTGTATGCTGTATCATCTTGAAGTTTATTTTAATTTCTGAGTACTTTATCATTTTGCTTTTACAATTACAGTTGTTAAAAACGAAGGAAAAGACTGCTTCTTTCCCGGTTGTGAAAAATATGTTAGGTAAATAATCTATCAGATTGTGGAGTTGGAAAAAAATGTTTTTCAAATTAATAATTGCAGGCTCACCTTTAAAATGCAAGAAATTCCTAATGATATGAAGATGCTTGCAATGCTTTCAGGTGAACTGACTATTAGTCCAAAGTATTTCTCTCCTTTTGCTAATGTGTGCAAAGATGATGATACTGACTTGCAAGCTTCCAGTTTGGGGCAAGTACATTGATAAGGCCCATGTAGAGCCTTTGCATCAAAAATAATAATGCTTGGCAGTATTATTTTAGGAATATTCGGAATATTATTTTAGGAATATTAACACGACCTTTCGCAAATCTAAGCTTCCAGTGAGTTGTAATAAGTTTTCTGAAGTTCTGGATGAAAGTAGTTTTGTTGGGTCGTGACATCATTGCAAATGGAGGTAGAGGCAAAGTGCCTTTCCAGAAAGGTAAAAAGGTGGTTTGATGATACTTAAGGATCTGGTCCAGATTTACAATACAGATTTACTGACAAAGATTCACGCCGTTTTTGTAACAATTTTATAACCTTAGTCAGATCACTTAGTCATGAAAATGATTCTAAGGCTCGCCAGAGGCTAAGAGTTATTGTTTCACTTTTCAATAGATTTGCTATGAAAGAAGAGCAACTTCATCATCTTTCTCTTACTGCACGTGAATACCTGAGGGTAAATGCAACGTTTGTGCAGATGTCAGTGAACCCAACTATCCTGGACACTGGGCAATGTTGTTCCTGTCCATGCCTGGCAGGTATTTTCAAAATATCAGCAAGGTCTAGGATTAGTCACAATGGAATGGAGTGAAGCAAAGCATATTTTTCTGAAAAAATTAAGGGAAAATACAACTAAAAGCGTGAAAATACAACCAAAGGCGTTGGCCAGAAATATTTAGGCATAAATTTATAATGTTGGTCTGGCTACCTGAACAGAGTTTTCAGCTTTCAGATATAAAATTCCACAATGAAGCTTATATTCCACCTAGAATATTGGAGGATCCATCTTATTGCTACTGTGGTTTATTAAAGGGAAACCCCAGTGATGCAAAATGTACATTTTGTTGTGACCCAGTGATGAGGCTAATTGAGAAACTAGTGTTACAGAGGGGAGGATTTAATTTAATTTAATTAATTAAATTTATATAGCGCTAAAACTATAAATATTCTAAAGCGCTGAAACGTATATAACAAATAAACAAGTAAAACTATTTCAGCCCAAAAACATTAAAATGTAAATGACATATCCACAAATAAAATTGAGAACCAAAGTTAGAGTTTAGTAAACATTAAAGCTTATCTAAAGAGAAGCGTTTTAAGCGTTTTCCCCACTGTTTATCCCCTCGCCCGGCGCGAAGCACCGGCCGAAGGCCTGAGGGCGAGGGTGCTAATATCGACCGGCGTTTAGTCCCTTATCACGGGGGGAATGATTGGGTCTACAGTGATGGGTTTTGTATATTTATATGCATCAACCGCCGTCCAAATATGCGGCATCGGAAATTTGGCCTGGTGAATAATGCAAAATTGAAACGGTATTCAAGGTGGGTTTTTTCAAATAGGTTATAGTGAGTTTGAAAGAAGTGAGTTTGAAAACAATTTATTGCTATGGATAAACAACAAGCAAAACAAAAAGAGGAGCGGAAGAGGAAGGCGGCAAAAGCAAAACCGAGGAGCATAAGGTCGAAAGACTACGGAAAATAAGAGAGCGACAGGGACAAAATATATAATTACTGCAATACCAGACCATCACAACAAGCCATATTCCGCACAAAATCAGCGGATGTAGTAATGTTTGTTTTGACTTTTGAACAAAGTAAACACTGAATTCATGCCGAAACTGTGGAATGTAGTGTTGACGGACAAGCAAGTTTTATTTTGAAATATTCATCTATGCCTATGGATACTTTGCTCGGACACGAATACAGGTAAATAAATTAGTATTCTCAATTTCTCAGTATTCAAGGATAGTACACTGTGAGTCTGTGTTGAGCGAAGGCCCTTTTATTTTAACTTTTAAGTGTCTATATATTTGTAAGATAGGACTAGGAGATAAACAGGGCGTTCGTTCCCAACCCGCGATTTCCGGTCGAGTTCGATAAACATTATTTTTAATACATTAATATGCCTTTTCAGCGTAGTTTTTTGGTTAGGGTTGGTAATTTGGTTAAGTAATTATATTAGGATTAGCATTTCGTTTAATTATAAAAGACTACCGCCTTACTGCTACCGTACCAATAGCCACTGCCTTCACTTGACACTACTTTATCGTTTATTGTCTTGAGTGACGAAGGGCTTTCGCTCGAAACGTTGAATGTCTGAGACCTGTTACACACTATTTAGTATTTTGGCAGTGCACCAACCTTTAAAATATCTGTATTTCTGCCTACAATGTACAGTACGCTGAACAATATTTTATCTTCAATAAAACAACCATGTCATGTTATTGTTTGTTAGTTGTAACTTGTATAGTACTGCATTGTGATTGTTCAGAAATCTTTAGACAAATTTTGAAATACTTAACCGAGAGAGTTAAGTATTAGGCCAGGCCCAGGTCTTATAAACACAGCTATATAGTTTTTGCACCCTATTAACTACCAGTAATGTACAATATATATAGGCTATATATATAGGCTATATATAGTATATATATATATATATATATATATATATAGGCTCATCATGAAGCATAGAATAAACATACTGTACATGCAATTTCAAAATATGTACTAACACTTACTATTCTGTAGTATTATAAAGTACAAATTACGAGAATAACATTGGATATCTGCAGCCGTTGTTGACATGATTTTGCTTCAACACTTCGTCTTCGAGTTGCTTTGCTCGAGTCGCTTTGACTTGTTTCTGTTAAAATTCTTGTTGCTGTGTTGGTTTTGTCACGGAATAAGTATTGAGGTTTTGTTTTGCGCCTGCCATTCGTTATTTAAATTACTCATTTCACGTACATTTCACGTTTTTTTCGAGTAAAATAACACAAAATATTCCCGCTCACGACCTATAGATAAATATCCTTTAGATCCATAAATATCCTTGTTTACCTACTTTCTACCCGTGAGGCACGTCATCGTAACCAAGACAACCAATGTCTGCCGGTTGATGGATACATATATGTGCGGCGACAAACATTTTCCAGAATAATTTTCCCTGACTCAAATGACCGGACATTCAACACGACCGGACATTGTACGCGAGGGGATTATGTTTACAAAGAAATCCTATTTACAAAAATAGTTAACAAAAATATTTTAATAGTTTTACCTATATTTATCAACAAAAACATGTTAATAATTTTATCTATAATTAACAAATCTGTATAAATTTGCTAATGTATTGTTAGAATATTACACATTATTAAGCTTTATTTAAGTTTTGGTATTTAGGCCACATTTTACCTGTTCTGGCATAATATGTCATTGCTCAATATAGTTAAACATGTGAATAAAGAGTTGTTTCCACTGTTAGCTGGTATCTGGTACAAGTAATCACTCCTTAAGAGTAACCACCACTTTGAAATTATCTACTTCTTTAGTGCTGTTATAGTAACTGCTCTTAACAAAGTGGCCATATTTACGTAGCCTGATGCAGACACGAACTGAAGGAAATTTGGGACAATTTGTATGCTTATGTGAACCCGCGCTTTTGGCCAGGGTTATATAAATACTTTCAAATTTTCCCAAACACATTTGAATTTCAAATTTTCCAAAATCCACTTGTTTGAGCCCCTATAGGTTCCACTCGGTGGTCCAGGTCATGCATAACTGTACAATGTCAGGATTGAAAACCTTAAGTTAATTAAACTAATGCAGTTAATATCTTCCTATGTATTAATTTGTTCTGATGGCGCCAGAATAACAGCAATGATCACTTGACAGTTTGAGAAGTAAAAAAATTAGAAAACATGTTACTATAAAGGAAAAGGTTAGATTGGATGACTCTATGGAACCTTTTACAAATATGGTGCCCAGCCGGCTTTTGTCGACCTTTGGAAGACCATTATTATTATTATTATTATTATTATTTAATATTATTTCGATACGGTAGCTCTTCAGGCTATACAAAGTCTGCTTTCCAAGAGGCCGTATATATAGTAAAAATATTTACATAAATAGTATAAAAAGAGAACTACCTAACTAACTATTAATTAAAATAACAAGAAACTACTTATACAATTAAGTTATCAAATATTTAATTAATTTACATCGTTTATATACATATGTCACTGAGGCGAGCCTTAAATTCCCCCAATGAAAAGGGTTAGTATTGCTTAGGGTTAGTGTTAGGGTTGCATTGTTGGCTTCCAAAGCCAACACTAAGCTGACAGTGACGTACTGGGCGCCATTTTCTGAAAATGTCGTACAGAGTCATCCATAAAACCTGACTCGTATCCAAACTTCTCTCTATCTCTACAGGGGTGGAAAACTACATGGGTGGCATGGAGACGGTGGCATGGAGACGGTGCATGATGGGATGGTGCTAACACTTGGCCCTCTGTAGTTTTCCCGCCCTGTAGAGATAAAGGCTACTGGATACGAGTCAGCTATTAATCAACAATCTCAAACTCATTAATAATTCATGAGCCGAAAACAAAGAAAATCAGCACCGAGACGGTGGTTTGGATATCGGAGGAAGAAATTACACAAATTAAGCCAACTTTCACCTCGATTTTCTCTTAAAATACTGATTTGTTTGAGATGTAATATGAAATACTCGGAAGAGTGTTTCATCAGGATATCCAAACACCTCGAAGTTTGTTAAAAAACCTCGACTTCGCCTCGGTTTTCAACAAACGTCTCGGTGTTTGGATATCCTGATGAAACACTCTTCCTCGTGTTTCATGTAATATATGAACAACGAGAGCGAGTGTTTCACCGGGATATCCAAACACGAGAAAACAATGTATGAAAACACGAGCGCGAAGCGCGAGTGTTTTTGTTAATTGTTTTCGAGTGTTTGGATATCCCGGTGGGACACGAGCTCGAGTTGTTCATATAGCATCTCAATTGAACACAATAGTAATTAGTTATAATTTAAATTGCAGTTTACAATTTTGAAGATTATTTGCATGCGTAATTAAGATATTAGATGAACAACGTTGTTCATCTAATATCCAGGCCACGCGTATTGTATTGGCATGGTTCACCGGGGTATCCAACCGCAATCACCTGATTAATTCGCCTACTCTGATTGGTTAATTAACTCATGAATTATTCATGAATTTGAGATATATTACATAAAACATTTCTTCTGTTTGAACACATAACCAAATTCATTTTCAAAAGAGTCATGGCATGTTATGATAACGTCCTTTTTCTGTATCTGGCCACCATTGGCTTTTCCGGAGTGATGATAACCGTAATCTTCCACCATCTGTTGCCACGACAAAGCTTTGAAAAATATGATGTTATTTTCCAAATGTTTCCAAATCCCACAGCGCACGTTTCATATCTATGAATGTTATAATTTTCTCTTGATCATTCTGCTAAACTAAAATACCATAACGCGTGCTTGATTTCACAATGACCTCGTTCATCACAGCAAACACGTCCCCAGATAAGTATCGAGTGAATAAATGGTCCAAGGGTTTAGAGCTCTCGTCCGTGGTGATAAACGTCGGTGAATGATTTTTAACCATTGAGTCACTTCCTCAGCAATTAAGGACCCGACTTCAATAGTAGATCTCAAGATTCGGTCAGTGATAGTTTTATCTCGGCGCCACTTGTCGAACAGCGAAGTGAGTGAACCTGACGCTTCACCGGCGACAAAATTTGACATTTTACTGCGCAGAGACAACAGCTCTTGAACTGCAGCGGAAATAGTTTATTCTGAATCAGCTGCGACGTCTCCATCAGTAAGTAACTTATAATTTCCTCGTGTGTGAAATACTCCTTGGCCGCCATTTTGAATTTTTAAAAAGTCTGCTGACATCTAGAAATTAGCAGTCGTCTCTCATGTGCTACTTCAGCACGCCTGCTGACCCGGCGTGAAATAGGTCTTGTTTTTCCGGGTATACGTATATACGGCATATGTTTATTTTTCGCGGCAATTTTCGTTTTCCCTCGACCTTCTTCTCCAATTTAAAACAACAGCATGCAATATTGACAGGAACACTCGCAAAAACTATAGACGGTGGCCCTGTCGCTTCGTGGCGGTCGGCCCTTTGACATTCAAGTCGAAATATTTGAGGATGAAATTAAGGTATTGCGAGACCTGTCCGTGTGATCGGAAACTACAACCTTATGGCGTATGGACGATTTCGTCCCACCATTTCATCCCACCATTCTTTATACCCAAACCAAACAAGTCTAAGTAACCTCGCTCCCGCAGATAAAGTACTCCGCCAAAAATTGTGTTAACAGAGATACGATTATCGTTGCATCTTCCCCCTCCGCGAAGCCCTGCCTGTCGAAACTAGTTACGAACGAATGACTAAAGGCTAGTTTCCAATCAGGAATATCTTCCGCAGGACCGGAACGGACAGGAAAGTTTCATTTGTGTTAAAGTCGTTAGTTCCAACCGAGAGCTAACAAGACAAAGAAAACGTCCCTGTCCGTTTCGGTACAGAGGAAGATTTTCCTGAGTGGAAACTTGCCTTTAGCCCCGGTGACTAGCTTGCATGACAAGAAAGCTGCGGAATGTTCAGGCGGACCTGTGAAAATATCATTTTTAATATCAATATACTAAAGTTATGAAAACATTTGTGGAAACACCATGTAGATAATTTTATTAGTTGAGCTTTCGTCTCGTTGCTTCGTCATAATCAGATCTGAGTGGAAATAGCATGGAACTTTCATATTAAGTAACGCTAACCACCTTCATTATGTTCTTGAATCCACCTCCAATGACTAAATGTTGCGCGGGCTTTAATTCCTCTTTTGCCATGGAACCATTCTTCTGACAGGAAGGCGCAAAGGTTGGCTTTGTTCTGAGGATTTGAGAGGTTTTATCCCATTGCTTTGGAACAGGTGTTGAACGAGTGTGAATTGAAATCTCCAAAGCTCTCTGGTCTCCTCGCCTGTTGCGTTCTTCTGATTTAATTGAGATAGTTTCATATCGATCGAATACGACGTCAACCCTTTTGCATCTATTATGGCAAAATTTACTGGCAATAATTGAGTAATACTTGGAAACTAAATCATTAAAAGGGGATACATGTAGTATATATTCTTCCAATATACCAAGTAGCACACTTTTCTTCGTTCTTCTCATGGTCCCATCACAATGTGCCAGATAAATTGGAACGTGTTGAGCTCATAGCGATGTTAATGTCCCTGCTCCTCGCGCCGACAAGAAGCTGACCAAAAAGCAAACGATCCGCAGCAAAGGAAACAGTTTTTTCATCACCCGACTTCAGTGGCACATTCTTCACTGTCATATCAAAGGTCTTTATGTTAATCTACTTCGGCGGTGTTTAATCTCTTTTCCACGAATGTCTTTAGGTGGCATGTTCCCAGTTTTGAACCGCTAATGAGTCTAATGGCAATCAACCTCGTACCCAGGGTCTTATCTCCGCTCCCCGTCCCCGCTGCGAAAAGATCCTGGCTGCGGCTGGTCTGGGTGCCTCGTGTATGCCAACAATATTACCTTGGGAAGGGAGGGTCGAATGCGTCGTTTTATAGATCTGCCATATGTTAGACTATTCGTTTGAATTTTCGCCACTTTGCACTAAAAAATGGCTTTAAAGTTAAATCTCGTAGTGATATCCAAACAACATTAGTAATAAATTCTTGAAGGATTACATGGTGGTGATTAATAATTATGAAAACATTTGTGGAAACACCATGTAGATAATTTTATTAGCTGAGCTTTCGTCTCGTAGGACTCGAGACTTCATCAGAGCAAACTAAAGAAGTGAGTGTTGGTATACCACAGTAGTCATCAGAAACTCTACCAACACTTATACACGCATAAGGACAAAACCGATGGATCCTTAAAGCCTGGTGTCTACTGCATACCTTGCGAATGTGGCCTAAATTACATTGGTGAGACTGGAAGGAATTTAGCTACACGCCTGAAGGAGCACAAGTCCTGCTGTTCTAAATTTCAGACCGAGAAATCAGCAGTGGCTAAGCACTCGTTGGAACAAGATCATAGAATAAAGTGGGGAGAAGCATCACTCATAGCCAACGAGAAAAACTATTTTTCGAGACGTGTGAGAGCATCGATAGAAATATGTAAAGCGGAAACTATGGAACAAGAAGGGCAACCACTAAATAACACTTGGCAAGCCCTTTTAGTACATAAGTAACATTTGTAGGTCCAACTGCAAAAAAGTGGCTTTACAGATTTTACTCTAAAGGAAGTTATTAACAAGATTAAAAAACTAAGGATAAAGTACCGAACAGAAAAAGATAAATCTGGAAAAAGTGGTAATGGAGCTGCCAAGAAATGGAAATATTTTGATTCAGTGGACAGGTTCCTGGCCCAAAAACATTCTGTTACACCACCAGTGGTATATGATAGATTGGCTGAGAGTGAGACTGAAAGTGAGACTGTGGCCAGTATGAATAATGAAAACAAAACTTCTGGTAAAGTGGATTTTTGGTGTGTTACAGGGGTTGAAATATTTTTTCCTCGTAGCCTGAGACTGCTGTTTTCTGGTAGAAATATTTTTTCCTTGGGCTACTAAAACAAAATTGCTTATTTCAACCACTGGTACAGTATATCATATTATGCATCTTAGAAACAGTCTAATCACTGTTTATAATGTTGACATGGAATCCAATAAATTATATAGAAGAACAACCATATACTTTTTTATTTGGTTTCTTGAAAGGATTCAAGAACCTGTAATACAACATTTCCTGAAAATCAGACTATTGTCAATGATTTATAAAATAATAACTTAATTATTTAGAGTGACTCATTTAATATAGCAAAAATACTGCAAATGTACAATCTTTAATATTAAATTCAAATATCTGTTTGAACTGCCATAAGATTCACATTCAAATTTGCAGGGAGATATTTGATCTGTATGTAATCAGTGAGTAATTTGTGTCAATATTTTTTCAGTTGATGAACTTGTTGAAAATTATGGTATGGGTGAGATAAATACACAGAAATTCAATACCTGCTCCTATGAACAAGATATTCACAGCGGTGGTGTCCATGTAAGCGAGAATGGTGCTGTTAAAGTTTATGAAGAGGAAGACTGTTTTCATTGTCCCAACTGTGACCCATTTGTCATTTTAGATGAAAATCGAAAAGGTATGTTTCAGTCCGTTATGTTTTACTGGTCTGTATGGGGGGAGGGTATGTGTGTTGGGGGATGGGGGATGGCAGGTACCCTAAAATAATTATTTGGGACTCAGGTACATTAATGCCTGGGTCAAATTTCATTTGCGATAATAAATCAAGGAAAATAAAAATAAATATTATTTTACGCTGACTATTACACAAATTGTATTGTTTCTGCAGTTAATGTTCTTCGTATCCATTTTAACTATTTTTTGAAGCATTTACGTTTTGTAGCAGTAGCTCGGGTGATCAGTTAAAAGCATTAATTCATCGATAAAAATAGCGCATTTACAAACGCGGTCTGCCGGGTAGGAAAATCACTGTCGCGCAATTACCTTTCAGTGCGTTTTGTAAGTTCTAAGGTTGTTCTTCAATGTTCAAAGTTGGAAAGTAGGAATATTTTTAGTAATGATTATGATAAATGACATTGAAAATAATGCGCGCTGCATTCCCTAGAATTTCGTTAATTTTAAGTTATTTACGAAGCGTAAATGTCACTTTTACGGTTTGATCCTTGAAGTTGAATACAATGTGTAGCAACATATTTGAAATCGGTGAATGGTAGACTGTGACAACCTTCCCGGCGAAGCAATTGAAATTCACAATTTAGAGTCTAAACACATTTTCCAAATGCGCAATTTTTGACGCTTGAGCCGAGGTACTCGTCACAGCGGTAGAACAATTTCATGTCAACAAAGACAAAAATCCGCTGCCAAAATGACACGGCAAACATAAGGAAGGTAACCAGTTACACGTTTCCCTTCGAAAGTGCAGTATAATGCTAATTTCGATATTCAATATTGTGTAATATAATGTTAAGATGGCCAATTTTCACGTCTCTTAACGCGTTTTGAAATATTATATCCTACCACTTGAGTCTTGCGTAAATTGCGCAAAAATTCCATTTTATTTATCATTATTGCCAGACGATGAATCATCTAATGAATCGATCGGGATTGATTCTAGTCTTATACGCATCCATGCACATGTATACATTTTCGGTTACAAGTCACAAGCGGCTGTAAAACATAAATTATCTACAAGAATAGAGTTCGGCGTGCAGGTTAATGGTCAGTCGAAACAACAACAACCGAAACGCGTATTGATAAAGCTCGGTTGAGCATGCAAGTGGCGATATAAAAACTCAAATATTTTTCTGAGAACTTAAGTAAGGGGAACTGGATTTTAACTGGATACATTTATTTGGCAAGTTTGTCTTGAAATGAGATTGAGGAGCCCGCCGCGGCTAGCAGACCTTCCGCAGCGGCAACATAATTTTGTTTCATTCTTACATATGCAAGTTTTCCGAATGGGCCGGGAACTAGGAACAAAACTTGCTTAGTAAAAACGAACACAACATTAATATATTACCACAGGTTAACTGTGATTACATGATTATGGGATATCTGTACTGATTCTGAATGCTCGCTCCTGAAAGGCGCCATTTTATTCGAATGAAATTGATATGTCGTAAAAAGGACGACGTGGCCGCGTGCACAAAGCACTGGTTCGAGGAAATATTTGACCCAGGCATTAACACACCTGAGGAGTCAAATGTCAATTTTATTTCAGAATTGGAAAGGCCCGAGAAGGAATCTGGCAGTGTGCAGATGCCTAGCAAACTGCAGTCTCAGAAGAAGAAAAGGAAGACAAATGTCGAAAAATCATTGGAAATTATCTTCCAAAAGTTTCAGGATTCTGCAAATAATGACTTTTTAAGGTGATTTTTAATGAATTATTTCCATGCTAGCTTTATGACTATATAAAGTCAGCATTTAATTCTACCATTAATAATTACTAAGTGAACATACATACATGTAGGGGCATAGAGAGGGGAGCATGTCCCCCAGGGCCTCACCCTCTGCAGGGTCTCTCAAAATTTTACTGGAAATCAATGGCATTACACTGTCAACTTTTGGGTAACTATCAGTGGGCCTGGTGAGACAAACATGGCTCTGTATAGTTTTCGCATGGAATAAAGGGCTCAGAGATGTATAGGGTAAGCTTATTAGCATGAGATGATTGTCAGAATATACCCTGAACTATGAAATATATTGTGAAAGTGTTTTTGTATTTGTGACTGTACCTTTTAACATGTTTCATATTGTACATTGCTGTTACATGTATTGTTTGTTATTGGTTTATTTTCTTGTTCCTTGGTGCATATATAGACCAAAAAAATAGCTAACATTGGGGTGGGTAACCTTTTGTAGCTGAGAGCCAAATTATAAACAATCATGATTACAATAGAATGTGCTTTAGGTCAGTGAACAGTATAAAGAACAATGTTGTCAAGCATTGGGTTGTCAGTGAAGTTTCATCTTTCTGATTCATTTCAATTATAACTATATACTAATAAGTTGTTTAGGTCTGAAACACAACTAACTTGCAGGATAAAATTTGTCCCCAGTCTGAGGTCACCAACCCCTGAGCAAACCAATTACAACAACAATAATGTACTGTATTCTTTCTTGTACTGTTCTAATTGCAGGTATCAAAGATTGGAAGATGAGAGGCAAAAAAGAGAACATCAGTTCCATCTGCAACAGATTACTTTAGAAAATGAAAGAAGGAGAGAAGAAAGATATCATGAATTTAATATGATGCAAATGTTAACTTCTCATTCAACATCAGCCATGCAGACTCCTCAAACACTTAATAGCGGTACAATAACCACAGACCAGTCACGTACTTATTTCCAGCTCTGAATATTATACTGTATTAAGAGTAGGGAAAATGTTGTTTATATTTATTTATGGATTGATGGTGTGTTCATATTATTAAGCACACGATACATGTCAAAATTAATCATGTATATTGTTTGTTATTATTTATATTGTTTGTTGTAAAAAAGTAACTTTTGATTTGGTACAGTATATATTCATTGTAAATGTACATTATATGCCAAAGTTTGAAGACAGCTAGGGCAAAGCCATGGATTATATGTCCTATATGCATGTGTTCTACAATGTTAATAGTTCACTATTGTTAAGATAAAGAACCCTCCGGTGAAACAAAATATGATGCTAAAGCTCCACGAATGTCTTCCGCATCGGAAACTCCTACAGTTATATCAACATAT
Organism: Chrysogorgia sp. JL179-B06; assembly: GCA_035772405.1. Lineage (NCBI taxonomy): Eukaryota > Metazoa > Cnidaria > Anthozoa > Scleralcyonacea > Chrysogorgiidae > Chrysogorgia > Chrysogorgia sp. JL179-B06. Next base: position 1,032,617 of record JAYKKM010000410.1, on the reverse strand, counting down.
CTGTCCTGCAAAGGTTGTTCACGGAATTGATGGTCCTCCCATTGAGGAAGAAAGTCGTTGTTCTGGGCTTCACAAACATTATGTAAGATACACGAAGCTGTGATCACAGTGACTAGAGTAGATACGTTCATGTCCAAACGTTTCGAGAACCTTTTAAATCTGCCTTTGAACCTACCAAAAGTGTTCTCCACGGTCATTCTTGCCCGACTAAGGCGGTAGTTAAAGACGCGTTGTTTTCTTGGAGTGTTGTTATTCTCTGGATATCTCTTCATCAACCATGATAAAAAAGGGTAGGCTGGGTCCCCGAGGATGAGTGGCGGAATATCTTGGTTACGTATGCTTTTTGCTTCAACTCCAGAAAAAAGGGTATTATCAATACCTTTTCTAAAAACTGTTGAATTTGACAACACTCTTGCGTCGTGCACACTTCCTGGCCACCCGATTACCACATCTCGAAACAGATAATGACTATCAACTACAGCTTGCATATGAACGCTGTGAAACCCTTTCGGTTTACGTAATCTGCATGGCTCTCATTCGGGGCGAGTATTGGAATATGAGTACCGTCAATGCAACCGGTACACATAGGAAAACCCCATTTATCTTCGTAGTTTTGTATTACTTGAAAAAGCTCTTCTCCTTTAGGGAATCTGATCACCTTGGAAATGCGGTTTCTTATAGCTTCACATACATCTTTAATGCAAATACAGACAAATGAAACGGATACTCCGAACAAATTACCGAGTGTCCTGTACTCCGCTGTAGATGCAAGATAATATAACGTAAGTGCTAAACGACGTTTGTCTGCAATTGATTTACGCATAATCGTGTCCTTATGAGTTATGTCTTGCGAGATTTCGTTTAAAAGATAGACGAACGTCTCTCTTCGTACTCTAAAATTCTCATACCACTGGTCGTTAGTAAAATATTCTTCCGCCATGTCAAACCAAACCATAGATCTCTGGCACATCCATAAAGCCCTAGAACGAGGAATATTTACGCATGATAAAAAAAATCGCTTGCAGGAATTCTGATCTTCGCTTTGCCAATCTACGAACAAATGATTCACGGGTTCCATATCTTTGGTGAACAAATCTACGTTTATTGAATTTCTTAAGGAAATACCACACCAGAATATCTTTTCGAGTAGCCACCTCCATATAAACAACGAGTTTTAATTTTCCGCCAAAACATGCATCAAGTCGCGGTGGCTCTAGACTATTACGGTTTTGTGTAAAATACCGCTGAATTAAGGAATGTGGTTTCAATTTGGGTTGATAAGCCGGTCAATCAAGTCAGTGGTCGCTCCCATGAGCATGGTCTCGGCACTGTTGAAATTTTGGGTCCGCGTGCCACTAGCGTTCGCATTTACACGACAATAATGAAGAGTACCGTGCCAAAAATTTCTAGGCACGCGGACCCAATTTTAGGCGTACCGTACCAAAATTACTTCTCGTGTAAACCGGGCTTTAGTGTCATATGTCATGGGTTTATATTGTTATTTGATTTCGAAATCTTTTATCAGCTGTATATCCGAGTGTTTTCTATCTTTCTAGAACTACGGGGAATATAAAGAAGGCACATAATCAAATAGAAAACCTTCAACTTAGGCGCAAGCAAGCGAACCGAAGATAATTATTCTGTAGCCTGTAGCATCATGTGCGCGTCAAAACATCAAACAAACACGCTATTCAAAAGTGGTTCAAATTCACATTACAGATCACTCAGCCGTGTAAAACTACTGTATTATCATGCATATATAAGTCTAAGACATATTTTCCACATAAAAAGAAACATTTTGGGTATGAAAAAGCAAAGAAATGCGATTGTAGAACAGCAAGTTGAAATACGAAACCGAACAGAATTTCGCAGCGCGAGACATGATATATTCGCCCCAAACTTACTTGGTTTTGAGAATAGCTGCCGATCCAAAGCCAAGTCCATGGATACATTTATAGTACAGAGAACTTATTTTGACCAAATAGTGACAAAACATCGTCTAGATTATACACAACAAGTCCATCTCAAAGCACGGATCGAAGCCATGATTGCAATATGAACAACAGGGAGTCGCGTGTACGCGTCACGAAATTGGAAATCCCACCAATCACAACACGTTTTTCCACACAACCTGAAAATCGGGCTGTAAATAGAGAAATCCTGCGCGGTTTTTTAAGCCTATGCCCGCAACTATTCAGTGAATTGTGCCAGAGCTATGGCACTATGACTTCATCAGACTAATTCGTCTGATAGTTACCCGCGCCGTCTGGAATTGACATCTTCAGCATATACAACTTTTGAGTTAAATTAAATTAGCTTTTGTAACATTGTACTGTACATATATGAATTATGTGTTTATATTTGCAATAACGTTAATTTGTTAGGAAATAAGACTGCCATTAATATCAGTGTTAGCATTGAAGGGGCTATCCTGTATAAATATTGTTGTATTATAATTATTATTAATGATAATAATGCCTAATGCAGATATCATATTTAGATGGTTATTAATACAAAAGCCATATGTATGTGCAACAAAGCATGCAATAAAACCTATATATTCAGGACAACATGCCTATAGCCTGCTTGTTGACAATGATCTAGCTGGCACAGTACTTGTTCAATCCCTAACAATTTCTGCTGACATGGTGTGTGTCAACATCCCAATGTCAACATAATCCTATACCGGTATAAGCTGTACATATATTTTACATTGCAAGTCTGGGACCAGTGTTGTCCAAGTCTATTATCGCACACAATAAGTTATGGCCCACTAGGCCAGCAACTGTAGGCCTAACATGTTTCATAATGGATGGAGTAAACACAGATTGTTTATGGAATACATACCAGTATACAATACATACAGGTAGACGATCGTCAAGCTCATATCCTCAGAAAAATTATTCCCTTCTGATTACTGGTGACTCTATCCATTTTAGCCATCGAGACTTAGATGGAGAGAGGTAACAATGATCTACTGGTTCAAATGATATAAGTACCTATGCGGCAGTTACTATACATCAGTAATTTTAATGTGTTCACTGCTGTAGTAAATTCAATCTGCATAGGACATATATCAATTGAATCAGTATATACATCATTGTAACTCAGAATCATTTTTCTGAGGATATGAGCTTGACACTCATCCATGTATTAATTGTCTGTCTACTCCGAGCTCTCCTTTACTCACTACAGCAGTGCACATATTATGCACCTGTCAATTGTAACCCCCACGCCCCCCCCCCCCACCCCCAACCTCGGGGAATGGTGGGGAAATGTGGGGCATTTTCCCTCTTTTGAATGATAGTGGTGGTGGGTTTTCTCTTGATAGATCCCGAGCTTTTAACGTGGGGCACAATGTCGGGGATATGTGGGGATTGAGTGTGCACGCAATTGCAATGAAATTGACCCCCTCCAACAAAAATATTTGCGAAATGAGAGCAGCTACTATTATATCTAAAGCGAAATTTTGGAATCCGTTTACAAAAGGTATACACGTAAGGGATCTTTCGACCGAACTGCTTATTCCCAAGCATATTACTGAGAAGTGGAAGTATGGAGAACTAAGAGCTTTAAAGTAAGTAAACCAAATGTTGAGTATTGTTGAATATATGAATCAAATAGTTCCGAGTGTATAATAATCATTACTATGAGGTAATGAGGTTGTTGTTGTATTGCAGTGTTGATACATGTAAAAGACTACATTTAAAAGCAAATAGAGTGCATTTATGCTCCATTATATCTTTAAAATATATAATCCATTCCTGCACAGGAGTCAGGACAGCCTTTGGCTTTAGTATTATTGTGGCTAACACCATATGATTTTATTTGTTAACTCACTCAATATGTGCATATTTGAATTCCATAACGCAAGCCATGTAAGATTTTAAATGTAATGCGTAATGTGCATTCCTGTGCACACTGTGCAGTAGCGGTTGTCATCATATTTAGTTATCCCTCCCCTGGCGCGAAACGCCCGCCAAAGACCTGAGGGTGCTAATATCGACCGGCGTTTAGTCCCTTATCACGCGAGATTCAAGCGGTTCCTGATCTCGGTCGAGTTTATTTGTTTATATATATATATATATATATATATATATATATATATATATATATATATATATATATATATATATATATATATATATATATATATATATATATATATATATATATATATATATATATATATATATATATATATATATATATATATATATATATATATATATCGGTAAATACTAAAATTGCAGCCAGGATTGTACATATTAAAAATATTTATTAAGTTGACTCTGACTAACTAAAAACGTATCACAACGTTCAAAATGTTCTTAAAGACGTTTCGATCAAAAAGCTTCGATCTTCGTCGGTTAAAAAGGTAAAAAAGCAATTACAGCTTATTATATACAGTAGGTTAAAAATTATGTAAATCAGTAAAAACTACGAGAGGGATTTATAAATCTCAGGAATGTGAACTCACTTCTCGACAGAGCTGAAAACATCCCTTCGTCTAAGGCTGGTAAAAAAAGAGAGAGGAAACATGTTATAAAGGTGTTGAAGGACAACGGCTATCCTCCCAAGTTTATTAAGAAATGTGACGCTAAAAGGAAAACTCCGCACCCTTCCACTAACAACAACACAAATACCAATGAACAATGCACTAACCTTGTCGTATTACCATATGTCAAAGGCGTCTCAGAAAAGATCTCTAGGGTCTTGCGACGCGAAAATGTTAAAGTAGGCTATAAACCGTTGAATATTTTGAGCCAACGCTTTCCAAAACCTAAAGACAAACTCGATAAAGGTGATACAAGGAGTGTAGTGTATAGAATCGATTGCCAAGATTGTAACTTCGTTTATATTGGACAAACAGACAGAGCTTTGAGAACCCGAGTTAAAGAACACACAAGAGCAGTACAAAAACATGACAAAAACTCGAAAATAGCCCAGCATACTAGTGAACAAAACCACAATATGGATTTTGAAAACACTAAGATTATTGACAAAGCGACAAATTATCATAAAAGACTGTTCCTTGAAGCGTGGCATTCCCAAAGAAATTCCAATGCTGGAAATGATCACATTGACATTCCTGAGATTTATAAATCCCTCTCGTAGTTTTTACTGATTTACATAATTTTTAACCTACTGTATATAATAAGCTGTAATTGCTTTTTTACCTTTTTAACCGACGAAGATCGAAGCTTTTTGATCGAAACGTCTTTAAGAACATTTTGAACGTTGTGATACGTTTTTAGTTAGTCAGAGTCAACTTAATAAATATTTTTAATATATATATATATATATATATATATATATATATGGTCAACGGCCACCGGGCGAGGGAATATATATCCATCAACCATGACCATTTCACCATTTGGTTGGTTGCCCTGTTTACGGGGCAGAAAATATGGCCAAAAACATAGAGAAAACACCAACAATCAACGCGAAATCGGCTTTCTAAGAAAAAAAACAGATAGCGATACTATTTATCAAAAGACCGTGAACAAAGGCGACAAGTTGTGCTGCTAGGTAAGTGCATGACAGTTAAATAATAGCCAATAGGTCTAGATATTTTAATTGGTAGTATATACACAAGCTTTCTCTGCCATTGTTATGCTTTTGCTTTCCCTGCCATTGTTATGCTTTTGCTTTCCTTGCCGTTATGCTTTTGCTTGCAAAACTCTGTTTTTAACAGTCCTGGACAACACCGGTCGGTGGTCCCTGAATGTAAGATTATTACTAGGCGATAGCCGAGTGTTTTGCTAGCTTCTCGAGTTCCATTATAATTCGATAATCACACAATACAAGGTTTTTTATTTCTTTTATAAAATAACGCCATTAAATTTACAATAAAGATTTAACTGTTATATGTTGCGTTGCTATGTGCGTTGCTAGGAAAACACGTTAGCGATTTTAGCGATGAAAATGTACTCAACGTTGCAGTTAAAACATTGTGCTGTGTTAATACCTTGATTAGCCTTGTATCCAAGTACTCTATGACTTCCTTTTGTGATTTAAAACGTTAGCTTATGCTTTATTGACCGGTTATAATGACACAGTTTTTTAGCTCAATCAAACAGCATGTTGTCATTCATTTACTTCCTATTATTTTATAATACTAGATATAATTGCATGGAGGTGTCAGTTCAGCCACCAAGCAGGTGAAATGCACCTTGATCATCCTGATTATGTTTATGTGGTGATATAATTTACTGTAATGCATGCATAAATGTTGTCCTTTTAATTTTTGTATGGGCATTTGTACATTTGAGTGGTGTAATTGTAAACATGCATTGTACAGGTTTATAGACCAACACATGTTAGGCCTGGCCTGGCCTCCACTTAGTGTTTCTGTGTAAACGCTTTTATCCTTGGAATAGAAATGCACATGCAATGCTGGTCCCTGTATATATATTTAAGCTACTCTTGTGATTGTTTAAATGCTTTCTGAAGGACATATCATAGGTTTTATTACATTTCTTACAAACAATCAAATGTAAATTTAATATAATATGTGCGATCATTCGAACTAAAAGTATTATACCTTCATCAACAAATTTACAAATCTGGCAACACACGGCATACACCAGGAGAGCATTTATATGTGTATTTTTTAAATTGGGACAATAAAATAGGATTCTGGACATACAAATTAAACAGCTTTATTCCTATGGGACTGAATCTGTTATAAATATAGCGCTTCACTTTTGTAACTTCATTTTGATAAAGGAGCAGGGTCCTAAAATGTTAAAAATCAAGCAAAAGTGTTTTTTTGAAGGCGCGGCATATTGAAGTTTATAAACATGAAGAAGATATATATATATATATATACCGTAGAATCCGTTGATATGCCCTGGGAATATACAACTTACTTCCAAAGGGGTTTTGAGTGGTCTTATAACCGCTGGAGGTTAATAACCAGGAGAGGTTATAAACGGTATAGAAACAATGTTTAAAAATTCATAACAGGCAAATGGTTGGCACTTTTTTACTCAAGTCAATCAAGAAAAATGTAAGATGAAAAATGATGCCCTGTATTATATAGCAAAACCTGCTACACACGTTATGTAGCAGCCTCAAATTGATTTATCAGTACTGAGAGATACAGAATGTTGCCGTAACTTTTTATCTATTATTATTTACTTTTATTCTCTGATTTCTTGTTATTTTTGTTAGGAAAGGTGCTAATGGAAAGCAATGCTGCGCTTATATCTGTGTGGGCTAAATTATCTTAATATTAAATCCGAAGTCTGTTAACAAACCATGGGCCAATAACTAGGGGGCTTATAAGCGGGATTGTATGGTATTTTATGATTGGGTAGGTTGATGCAGTTTCACTGTATTAGGGGAAATGTTAGGGATTGAACATGTGTCAGCTCGCTTGCGACAATGCATTAAACAGGCAAATGGCATGTCATCCATTATGGGTTAAACAAGTAACTGATATAATTTAGATAATACATAATGTTGCATGCACTGCTGTTGCATAGGCTAATGGCATGGGTTAATTACCATTGGAATAAAATAATATGGCATGTGTTAATTAATATTATGATAGCAATAGAGGTCTTCCAGTGGAGTAAAATATTTATCAATAATTATCAGTAATAGGGATGTGGTGAATTATTGCAGTCTATGTTGGATATTATGAGAGTCATTACAAACCATAGCTGACATAATACTGTTTATAAGTTAATTATTTAAATCATAAACAATTGGTGTCTTATACGCAGCTATATGTGACAAGTTAATTCTTTCTTGGTGACCGATGGTAGTGTTCACATCAGAAGACTTAAAGTATAATATATATATATATATATATATATATATATATATATATATATATATATATATATATATATATATATATATATAATATATATATATATATATATATATATATATATATATATATATATATATATATATATATATATATATATATATATATATATAAATATATATATATATATATATATATATATATATATATATATATATATATATATATATATATATATATATATATATATATATATATATATATATATATATATATATATATGTACTATATATATATATATATATATATATAGATATATATATATATATATATATATATATATATATATATATATATATATATATATATATATATATATATATATATATATATATATATATATATAATATATATATATATATATATATATATATATATATATATATATATATATATATATATATATATATATATATATATATATATATATCTCTTTTGATAATACTAGGTTTATAAATAGGTTGATAACTTTCTTTTCTTATTAAACATTTTTTATTTCCTTCTATGTGTATTAAATCTAAGTCAGATCATTGTAAAGTTATACGCAGTAGTTCATTCATAAATAAATAACTTCGAGAAGATCTTAGTGAATTAGCGGCCATCTTGAATGCTATTAATTTCGACAGAGGGACAACTCGCGAATCGTTATCACTCGTGCTCGATATCACTCGCGTTCGACTGATGCATATTATATTTATTAACATATATAGAATCAAATAGGATAAACAAATGCCAGTCGCCCACACTGTCTTAAGTTAGACGTTGCGCTGAAAATACATTCTGAACACAAACAACGGGATATATTGCCAGCAGACTTTCATAAAGCTAGGAATTGTTTCGGCAGTGATACTAGTAATTCGATAATATAAAGTGTAAGGTAGAACGGAACGGAACGAAGATGTTCAGCAAACCTGTCTGAAAGGCGTCGTCCAGTTTCACCGATGTAGATTTTAGGGCATTTATCGCAAGAAATGCAATAAATTATGTTGGTGCATGAAAAAGCATGACGGATTGTGTGGTCGAATTTGGGGACAGTAATAACTGTAGTGGGATTGAGAAAAGGGCATGTGTTACAGCGGGAACGGCCGCAAGAAAATGTTCCCGCTGGTGCCGAGGTATTAAGTTTAAGGGCACTATGTACTAAGGAGTCACGAATGTTTTTATTACGGCGATTTTATTTCATCTCGTCTTACTCTGATGAAGGGCTCCGCTCGAAACGTCAGTATCTCGTCACTAAATTCTTGGCAGTTTACCTACTTTTCACTTTGCTATATATATATATATATATATATATATATATATATATATATATATATATATATATATATATATATATATATATATATATATATATATATATATATATATATATATATATATATATATATATATATATATATATATATATATATATATATATATATATATATGCATTGTGCGCACGCTCACTGCTTGCAGTTTGAGCACTCTGGCATGGTTTTTGATGTCCCACATTCGTGTGGCATCAAGGGTGACTGTAAATAGCAGTTACCTTCATCCTGCTCATCAGCACTACACTGATGATGCCCAAAAGGCCGAAACGGTACCGTCTGTAGTTAGATATCGCTCTATGACCTTTAGGTTATATTAAGCACTCTACAGGATGAAAACCATTGTCGCTTATGCATTGTGCGCACGCTCACTGCTTGCAGTTTGAGCACTCTGGCATGGTTTTTGATGTCCCACATTCGTGTGGCATCAAGGGTGACTGTAAATAGCAGTTACCTTCATCCTACTCATCAGCACTACACTGATGAGGTCCAAAAGGCCGAAACGGTACCGTCTGTAGTTAGATATCGCTCTATGACCTTTAGGTTATATTGAGCACTCTACAGGATGAAAACCATTGTCGCTTATGCATTGTGCGCACGCTCACTGCTTGCAGTTTGAGCACTCTGGCATGGTTTTTGATGTCCCACATTCGTGTGGCATCAAGGGTGACTGTAAATAGCAGTTACCTTCATCCTGCTCATCAGCACTACACTGATGAGGGCCGAAACGGTACCGTCTGTAGTTAGATATCGCTCTATGAACTTTAGGTTATATTGAGCACTCTACAGGATGAAAACCATTTTCGCTTATGCATTGTGCGCACGCTCACTGCTTGCAGTTTGAGCACTCTGGGATGGTTTTTGATGTCCCACATTCGTGTGGCATCAAGGGTGACTGTAAATAGCAGTTACCTTCATCCTTCTCATCAGCACTACACTGATGAGGCCTAAAAGGCCGAAACGGTACCGTCTGTAGTTATATATATATATAGTACAGTTTGAAATAAACTCTGCTACTTGAAAGAACTATATAATTAATTATAAAGATTGGCATTTACAACTCTTCCATAATAATAATCTCACTTAGATCTTTAGATATTAAGATGTGTTTGATATGTAAATCAGAGGTGTAGCCAGAAGCGGGGCCGGAGGGCCTGGCAAAATTCCTGCCCCCCTTACAAAATTCCTGGCCTCCCTTAGAAAATGTGTTCTCCTGCGTCTTCATTTTCCTCAGTTAGGCTGCCCCCTAGGTTTTTCCTGGCCCCCCTTAATAGAAAATCATGCTGCATAATGACTTATAAAAATAGATATAACCCATTAATTTGCCAATCGAATGGAAATATAGTAGACACTACATGTAAGTAGTATAGAAAGTGGGGCTACCGGCGCATTTTTCCATTTTTCATGTCTCAACTTTTTTCTCTGATGAACGCAGCACTTTTTTCGTTTTTAGATTCCACATATAATTTTCGAGCAAATATGTTGAATCCAAAAACGGAAAAAGTGCTGCGTTCTCCAGAGAAGTTGAGACATTCAAATGGAAAAAGTTCGCCGTTAGCCCCACTTTCGAGACTACTAATAGACGATGTGTCGCATGGTTTGGAGCCTATGAGGCGTGTGTCAGCTAGTAGGCTACAGAGTGAGGTGTCTAGACGCGAGGCTGCTGTGGGTGAGGATGTCGCTCGTAACAAGATTATGTCAAGCAATATTATGTATGATCCTGGTATGGGTTTTATTCCAACTAGTGAGTTGAGTGGGACTCGTAATTCGAAAGGGTCTAAGGACTTGGCTATATTAAATAATAAAACGACTCTTATGAAAAGGTCTGGACGTAAACGTGACTCTGTTGTGGGTGGTAATGTCGCTCGTAGTGGTATACTATTGAGTGGTGGTGCACGTGATCCTGCTATGGGTTCTGGTAATTTAGTTATACCGAATATTAAGATGAGTTTTCTAGAGAGGATGTCTAGCTATCTTGTTGATGCTAAAGCATTGGGGTATAAGTGGATGGACCTTATTAGAAGGGGATCTAGAGAGAACGTTATTAATAGAGTCACCAGAGTTAGGGAGGTCAGAAAGTCTAGACGTGATCTTAGACGATATGTGAGGAGGTCACAACTAAGTCAGGAGGCCTCAGACAAAGAGTACGAGAGAGTCACTAGTCTTATTGCTAAGATGAAACGTCCTACTGTAGTACAAAGGAGAGTTGCTCTCAAAGGGTACACCAAGTCGTATAGTGTTGAGGTGATCGACAATAAGGATCCATTAAAACAACTAGTCAATACTAGAGGAGTAGTAGGCTCGACTTTACAGAAAGAGTTAGAGAGACTGAGAGGTTTAAAGTTTTCTGAGATATTGAAAGTGACTCTAGAGAAACAAATTGGTGATGGAGAGTCTGTGTTTAAGACAGCCTTCTTCCATAGCGTAATAAAAACAGTGATTAGTAGTGTTGATATTAGTGGGACTACAAAGCAATCTAGTGAGGAGATAGTAAATCGTATTGCTGTGTGGTTGTCAGAGGGGTCTGGGTGGGTTGTGGATAATATTGATGATCACTTTATTAATGTAGTGGTGTATGAGCCTCTTAAAGGATCGAGTTATATTGAGCTACCAGAAGAGTTGAAGAACGCGTCTAAAGGTTTGATTAATATAAAGAACAACGATGACAAGTGTTTTATGTGGTGTCACGTGTTTCACAAGTGTCCTGTAAGAAAGGATCCGCAGAGAGTGTCGAAGCATAAGAAGAACGTAGGTTCTGTGAACTATGAAGGAGTGAGATTTCCAGTTAATACAAAACAGTACAACAAGATAGAGAGGCAGAACGGTACTAGTATCAACGTGTTTGGGTACGAGGACAAGCAGCCATTCCCTATTTACGTTTCTGAGGAGAAGTACGAGGATCATATGGACCTGCTACTTATAACTAGTGGTAGTAAACGACATTACGTATACATCAAAGACTTTGATAGGTTTATGTGCGGTCAGTCTAAACACAAGTGTCGCAAGAACTTCTGTAGGTACTGTCTTCAATGTTTTACTACCAGTAAGATTCTAGAGAAACACAAGGAGGTTTGTATGGTGATAAATGGCAAGCAAGCGATCAAGATGCCAGATGAAGGAGACAACACTCTTGAGTACAACAATTACCACAAACAATTAGAAGTGCCGTTCGTAATATACGCAGACTTCGAGGCTATCACAGAGAAGATAGACAACGTAACACCACTCACAGGATCGTACACTAGCGAGTACCAAAGACACACGGACTGTGGGTATGGATACAAAGTAGTGTGCTGTTATGATGATAAATATAGTAAACCATTAGAGATGTTTCGAGGTAAGAACGCTGTTAGGAAGTTTATGAAAAAGATGTTAGAGGAGGTTAAGTACTGCAAGAAAGTTAGAAAGGAGCATTTTAACGAGGACATGGTGTTGACCAGAGCTGATAAGACTAACTTCAAGGAATCGACTAAGTGTCACATTTGTGATGGGAAATATAAAAGTGGAGACGTGAGAGTTAGAGATCATTGTCATATCACTGGTAAATATAGAGGTTCAGCACATCAGTTATGTAATAGGAACTATAGATTGACTGGTAAGATACCTGTCATATTTCACAATCTAAGAGGATACGATAGCCACTTCATAATGCAAGAGATAGGCAAGCTAGGTCAGAAAATCAACGTCATACCAAATAATATGGAGAAATATATGGCATTCATGTTAGGTAAACATCTAGTGTTTCTAGATAGTTTCCAATTCATGAGCTCTAGTCTAGTCAACCTAGTAAACAACCTACCAAGAGATTGTCTTAAGTACACGTCCGAAGTATTTCAAGGTAAGGAGTTAGAGTTGATGTCACGAAAGGGTGTGTACCCATATGACTATATGGATAGTTTCGATAAGTTCGAAGACATAAAGCTACCCTCAAAGGAGAGCTTCTACAGTGTGCTAAATGACGAACATATATCAGACGCTGATTATGAACACGCACAAGAAGTGTGGAAGACGTTCGACTTGAATAGTATGGGTGAGTACCATGATGTGTACCTCAAGACTGATGTGTTACTATTGTCTGACGTGTTTGAGAACTTCAGAAAGACTTGCAAGCAGTACTACCAACTAGATCCTTGTCACTACTTCACATCACCAGGACTATCATGGGACGCTGCTCTAAAGATGACAGGAGTGAAACTTGAGTTGATGACTGATATCGACATGTTTCAGTTTATTGAGAAAGGAATGCGAGGTGGCGTCTCTTGTATCACGCATAGATATGGTAAGGCCAATAATAAATATATGAAGGACTATGATAGTAGTAAACCATCGAAACACATCGTGTACCTAGATGCGAATAACCTTTACGGTTGGGCTATGTGTCAGTACCTACCGACTGGTGGATTTGAGTGGGTCGAGAAGTTCGATCTTAACGAATATAAGGATGACTCAAGCAAAGGAATACTATTAGAGGTTGACCTGGAGTATCCAAAGGAGTTACACGATCTTCACAACGACTATCCTTTAGCCCCTGAGAGGATGAAAGTAAGTAGTGATATGTTGTCAAACTATTGTAAGACAATCCAAAACAAGTTTAAGATATCTGTTGGAGAGGTTGCGAAACTTGTACCTAACCTAAATGGTAAGAGTAAGTACGTAGTTCATTATAGAAACCTACAATTATACAAGAGTTTGGGAATGAAGGTTAAGAAGATACATAGAGTACTTAAGTTCGATCAGTCACCATGGCTCAAGCAATATATCGACTTTAATACAGACAAGAGGACCCAAGCGAAGAACGACTTTGAGAAGGATTTCTTCAAGCTTATGAACAATAGTGTATTCGGAAAGACTATGGAGAATCTGCGAAAGCGTGTGAACGTGGAGTTAGTGACAGACGAGGAAAAGCTGAAGAAACTAACGTCGAAACCAACCTTTGTAAGCAGTAAGATATTTGACAATAACTTGGTAGCAGTTCACAAGATCAAAGAGATTCTAACTCTAAATAGACCAGCATATGTGGGTATGTGTATTCTAGACCTATCGAAGACATTTATGTATGACTTCCACTACAACAACGTCAAAAAGAAGTATGGCAGCAAAGCCAAACTACTATTCACAGACACTGATAGTATAATGTATGAGATCGAGACGGAAGATGTGTACAAAGACATGTACGCTAACAAGGAAGTGTTCGACTTTAGTGGATATGACAAGTCATCTCCCTACTTCGACCTAACTAACAAGAAGGTTATTGGTAAAATGAAGGACGAGACGTTAGGAGTCCCAATCGTTGAGTTCGTTGGTTTAAGGTCGAAAATGTATAGCTACATAAAAGAAGACGGAAAAGGTGGGAAGACTGCTAAAGGTATCAAGAAGAGTACCATTAGAAACAACATAAGACACGACAACTATAAAAGTGTCCTGACAAATGGTGAGCAAATGTCTCACATAATTAAAACTATTCGCAGCAAGAGCCACCGACTAGGAAGCTACGAAATAAGTAAGATATCCTTGAGCTGCTTTGACGACAAACGACATATACTACCAGATGGTGTGTCTAGCTATGCGTATGGACATTACAAAATAGTTTAAAATTAGATGCTCAAATTTCTCAAATGTTTTTTGGTCTTCAGGTGTCTATATTTAGAGGTCACATGGTATGACTGGTCACATGTCTCACACATCCATTTGTGAGTTCTCATCCACTCTTTAGTTTGCGCTCTGGATGCTACTAAAGCTTCTTCTTTGGTTTGGTAAATTCTTGGTCTTGCCATTATATATTACTATATATTTTATTTACCCACTCGTTGTAGTATGGATCTTCTCTTCCGTCCCAACCTAGATCCTTGTATACTACATTATACAGGTTATACTCGAATCGTGCCTTGACCTTACCAGGTTTGAGGTCGTTAAGACTACCTCTCAACTCTATACCTCTTCTAGAGCATATTCTTATGATATAGAAAATATATTTCGATATATTCTTGACAACTAGTTTGTTTATTTTAAGAGACCACACTATCTTTATAAAATCACTGACCACTATTGGTATGTCACTCTCGTTAACTAGTCTTTTGCTAGTCAACATTCTCTCTAGCCATTTACTGTAGCTGTGAGCCGATTTCTTGTACATCCAAATGTTAGGTGTGAAGTTTCTTACACGTCCGTAGGTAGTCTCTCCACACTTGTTACAAATAAATACACCATCTTCGATTTGGGTTCTGTGGTTACTACACTCGTAACAGTATGTGGTGTCGTACCACTTTTTTGGTCTTGCGTCCTTAATTCCATTCTTGATCTCGTCCAATGTGTACCCTAATGTGGTACCACTCCACTTTTTTGATGCAATCTCATCCAATGTATACCCAGCGTGGAACATTCTCATTGTACGTTCGTCAACCATTTGAGTTATTATAGTGTTATGTCTTTATACTGTTTTTAGAGACATAATAGTATAATAACTTAAATGTCGTTCTAGAAGGCGTGATAGTTAGTAGAATCAAACGTCTTCCTACTATACTGTCTTTGTTGGTCTAGAACGTCCAACAATAGTTGTTTCAACTCTCTAATCTCATTCATCTGACGAATATGATTATCATAGACTATCTCCATTACATTTTTACTATGTTTTGCTTCCATAGCCATCTCCTTCAAAGTTTTAGTGCTCATTATATTACTCTATATATTAAGTAGCCGATGGGTATTCCAACAACTCCAACGAATACCATTTGATATTCTTTCATCTCATCTGAGGGTTTGTAATAGTCTGATAACTCAGGCTCTTTACTAAATGTCTTCCCATCATACTGTATCGTCAGTACTTGTCTTAGTTGATCCAGAGCGTGGTTCGTGTCGTTTATGTCTGCGTTAGCATCTGACAACTGTTGTCTCAATTCCTGAATTTTGTCTCTCTGACGAATCTCGTTCTCGTAGAACTTTTCTTTTGCTATTGCAAGACTTTCCAATGCTTTGTTGTGTCTCTTTATCTCTGTCTCATAGCCGGTATGGTTTAGCTTGCTGAATATGAATCCAGCTCCTGCGAATGCTATAGCGTTGAACAAACCACCTGCTATCACACTAGCCATTATGTATTACGTTAGATTATTTTGAGAACGGGTCAATAGGTAAGTATTTCTTACTCTGCGCCCACTTAACGAGTAGCGTTGAAACGCCTACAGCAGTCGCTAACTTGAGGGTACCCTTCACTGATTCTGGGGTACCCAACGGTTCTTTTAGTATTTTCTTTGATGCCATCGACACGGCTACGGCTCCAGCAGTCACGAGGGCTGCGTCGTATAGCTCGTTCATCAGTTCTTTTCTGTCTATTGATGCCATATATTATACGATATGTTTTAATCAAAGCTGTCGAGTTTACGTGACGGTTCTATAACGACGTTCTTAGGCTCTTCGGTTACTACTTGTTTGTCTTGTCTCATCGTGTAATACAGTGAACCAGCGGCTATAACCACTCCAATAGTACCTATGATGTATCCGTAGTTAAAACTATCGTCCTCTTTTATCACTCTCTCTCTCATCTTCCTCTCTTTGGCTGCTTTAGATATGGCAGCCAAGCGTTTGCCTGCCTCTACTCTCTTAGGGTCTTTAACCCTTGTTGTCGACGTTATAATAGGTACGGACTCACTGTCAGTCATCTTATACTATACGTGGTGTCTTGTTACATATGACCTCACAGTCGTCTCACAGGTCGTCTCACAGATCATCTCACAGATTATCTCACAGATAGAGTATTCGGTGAAAGTATTTTTGGTGATTAGATAGTGTGGTTTCACTCTTGAATCTCCTATTACAGTATTCACACAGAACTCTAGAGTCTATCATATATGTCTCTATGAAATGTATTATCTCGTGTTGGTCTGAGGATAGTAATGTGTTGTACCCTTGTGATCTTAGTCTCCTTAACACCCTCAACTGGTTATTCCTAATAACCCCATTACCTTTCGGTGTTTTGAACTCTATAGCAAAACCATTGTGTCTCTTATGTAGTTGTGGAACTATCAAGTCTGGTTGTCCACCACTGTAACCTTTCTTTCTTCCATCCATCTATTCTTTTAGCAGATGTGTCTTGATACTCCCCCAACCCTGGGATGACTATTGTTGGGTGGTACTCTCTAATGTACTTCACAATGTCATAATGCAAGTCTGTCTCATTCATAATCGATAGTTGGTTATGTTGTGTGTACTGACCCGTCTTTCTAATAGATGGTAGAACTTCTGAGAACACCCATTTTTTAAACACCCTAGCAGACTCTAGTTTAGACGAGAATATTAGAGCGTAAACTCCAGACTCATTAATTTGCCAAACTTGTCTGTTTTGACAGTCTGTGTCAATTGATCTACTATGAGGTGTTATTTTACTAACTTTTCTTCTCTCGTCATCGTCGACATGATCTGTTATAGCCTTACACGGTCTCTTGTATCCTAAAATCTCTGCAATTTCTTTTCCGTAGAACCAAACATTGTCTCCATCTTTTGTAGCAGTGACTGACATGTCGTTATTTCTAAATATTTTAGTGATACTCATCACCTATAATATAACGTATGTTTTATTTTAAACTTAAAGTAGTGTTTTTATTCTAGGGAAAGCTGACACCCCAAAACGGGGTGTCAGCTATTCTTAAAAAATAACTGCTCAATACAAACGTTTACCAACCAACGTCTTGTTTTAAGGTGTCAGCTCTCATCGTCTTTCATGTGGAACACACTCCTAGTTCTGATATGTAGACCGACTATGTGTGGCCGTGTGGGGTGAGTCACCCCTTGTATCTTACCCTATTTTGGAACGTTGGTCTCGTCGTATATTCTATTGTACCTTTTCACCATTCCGTTGATTGGTGGGCATAAGTCAGTCACATTATCGTCCAACACTTTAACGTCTGAGAGGAACATTGACTCATTGTAAGGAAGACCTCTAAGATACGATCTTAGTTGTGTCAGTATCTTTTTGTAGCTAGTATGTGCGAACTTACAGTGCTCCACTCTACTCGTCAGATTGGATTTAGCCAAGTAACCTTGGATGATCACACCAGGACCACTAATACAAGCAATGATTAGAGGGTTAACGGTTATCGATCCAGCTACAATCCCTACTGTCGTTAGCCCTACACTGTAAAAAAAGCACGAGTAAAATTACTCAATGTTTGAGTAAACATGTCGCTCAACTCAGAATATTGAGTAAATTATACTCATAAATTGAGTAAATTGTTTTCTACTCAAAATTTGAGTAAACCATTACTCAATTTTTGAGTAATTTGTGGGTTGAGTAATTTTACTCAACATGCTGAGTAAACTTTACTCACATGTGAGTAAAACTAGAATTGGGAGTACTCTAACTCATTATTTGGAGTAAATTCGAAATTTTACTCATACTTTGAGTAGGTACATAAATTACTCAAGACTGAGTAAAATCTACTCATTATAATATGAGTAAGTTTAACTCACTAAACTGAGTAAATTCTACTCAAAAGAATACGAGTAGGCAATATGTCATGATGAGCTTAATTCGCTAAATGGAGTAAATTATATTTATACATTATATTATTCATGACATAAGTAAGTTTAAACTGAGCAAAATTGCTATCATCAATTATACTCACTAAAGGTCTGTTCACACGATGTTAAATGCATGTGATTTAGTGGAATCACTCACGATGACATTGGGTCACTTGCTCACAAATACTCTATTTGTCTCTCATTGGTGCTTTTGTAGACCCTTCTAAAGTGTGCATGCATGCAAATAGTTGTGCATGCTTGCTTGCATGCATGCATTGGACTGGAAATCCGCCTTTACTTATCCGCCTATACATATGCGCTGTTGCATAAGAGGCCATTTCCCCTCGCATTGCCCGTCACAGGAAAACTAAACATACATATCTATCTTATATGTATCTTAGTGAAGAGATGTATAGAGCGAAGAGTCGTATTGGCAGTTAATGCTTTATGTCGCCGCAATAACTACAGTGACCGCGATCGTTGTTTCAACGTATATCAGTTTATTTAATTATTACATAAACTTTGAATCGGGTCTCAGTCAAATAAATGTTCTCAAAGTAACACACGATCGGAACATGTAATAGGCTACCTTATACGGTACGCGAAAATGCTATTTTATAAGCTAAGGTGAATATATATTTATATTTATTTTTATATTTTGACCATTTATTTCAATCGGATCAACTAAATGAGTTCTCGACCAATCAGGCGACAATGACGGTGTGCTTAATTTAGCAACACAATATGCAGCACTGTCTTCGCAGAGGTCCGCCTGCGGCTCTACCAATCAGAATACAGGAAATTTTGATCCGACACAGCATTGAAGCTCCAATCGCTACGACAGTCGCCACATGCGTATAGCTGTAACAGTCAACTTCACGTTTGGATTTGAATAATATTCTTTCAACGCAACCAACACTCGAAATGACAGAGGTAAAGTAATTATCACTACTAATTTAATATTATAACTATGATTTACTGGGTAGAATTGCGTTGGGTGTTCGAAGATGATGAGGTTTGATCCAATGTTGTTGTCGTTGCAATATACTCGGCCTCTTATTATAGTTTACAAGCGCAGCGTAAAAACCTGTTATTGTTCCACAAGCTGAATACAGACTTGATGAGAAGGTAGATCAACTGTTGATCTCTATTCTGTGGAGTCTGTATTCAGCTTGTCCAACAATAACAAGTTTTTACGATGCGCTTGCAAACTAGTTATGATAATTTCTCATCAAGTCTGTATCCAGCTTGTCCAACAATAACAAGTTTTTACGCTGCGCTTGTAAACTAGTTATTATGATCATTTCTCATCAAGTCTGTATTCAGCTTGTCCAACAATAACAAGTTTTTACGCTGCGCTTGTAAACTACTTATTATGATCTAAATATAATACGTGACCATGTTCCTGTGCACATGTATGCAAATTGCAGTGCCTTTAGCAACGCTTTATAGTTTATATTCAGTGTGATCAATAGCAAGCATCTACATCATGTAGGCAGAATTTTAACGAATGCCACAGGGCACCGCACTTTAGCACTGTGTCTGGTGTAATAACAGAGCTTTCCAGTTTACAAACTTGATCCATAATTTTAGCTTTATCTCCATACTGTAATCAATAATATAGCACAGTCCTGTCTGTTTTTCCTTGAGATGTTTGAATGTGCAACAAAGATCGAGTTTGCATTTGCAATTACATGTTTGAATATAATTCCTTTTTCTGAAATATTTATATATTTCATTAAAATGAATTATTTTATACAGCATGAGATTTGAAGTGCAGTGAATAGAAATGTTATGCAGTATGTTGTGCTACTATAGATTGTCTACCAAGATCTTCATCTGTTCGGTATCATAATTACAATTCACCATTATAATAGCAATGTTATAGGGAAGCACGGGTGGTGTGTTCTGTTAGGGTGCTGCCACTCACCACTGAGGTTTGAAGTTAAGTGGTCAGACATGGGTATATATACCTTTAATATACCTTTGACTCGAGTCGACTATGTTTGATCTGCGCCCTTCGCAATTCAGCCACCGGCTGCAACTAAGGACGATTAGCCCTGGCATATTTTTAAAATTTCTTCTCAGTTATTTGTTTTTTACACTTATATGCTGAGATCTTTGAAATTTGAATAATTTCAGGAAGATGCTAGTATCCAAAAAGTGGTTGAAAATAGCACCAATTCGTCGCCTCATGTTATTGTGAAAGGCTTAATATATGAAGCCCCAGAGATCTTCTTGGCTGCAGAAAAAAATATTTGAAAAGTGGAACGAGTTGTTATTGAAGCGGCAGCAACATTCATGGCTGCTAATTACGTGTCCATGTTCCAGTACCCGCCATCTATCAACAACTTTGGTTTATTTCTCCAAAAGTGTGTTTTAAACATATTGGATGGGTTATGAAATGCCCTTCCTCAATAATTACATTCAAAAATAATTTAGAAGAACTTTTAATATGATGCATGAACTATAAATTAATATAACTTGTTTGTTTTGTAAATTTAATTCCTGACAAATATATAATTTTTATGAACTGCCACTAACTTTTGCTTGTATTTTGTCAAATTGTTAATTTTCACTAACAACTGTATACTCAATTGTGAGTATTTAGGTATTTTACTCAAAATGAGGAGTTACATTAGGCACATTAGTGTTGAGTAACTAGAACTCAAATTTTGAGTAGAATTTACTCAAATATGAGTAAGTTGATATTTTACTCAAAATAAGGAGTTGCTGTGGGTGCATTGATCTTGAGTAACTAGAACTCAAATTTTGAGTAGAATTTACTCAAATATGAGTAAATTGATATTTTACTCAAAATAAGGAGTTGCTGTGGGTGCATTTATCTTGAGTAACTAGAACTCAAATTTTGAGTAGAATTTACTCAAGCATGAGTAAATGAATATTTTACTCAAAATAAGGAGTTGCTGTGGGTGCACATTTTACTCAATATTTTGAGTTCATTCTACTCAACTTTTTTTACAGTGTATGCTGGTCATGTTTAACGATAGTTTAATTTTCTTCAACCTCTTGTATTTCCATTTGTAACAGGCTTCTAGTTTGTGGTAGTACGCGTACAAGCGTTTGAGCTCTAGCTCCTCTTCCTCTGACATATCCTTTGATATGTGATTGAAATCAACAACTGACTTCTTCCTCATATATATTAGCTCACATCATATTCCTTCATCATATCTCTACCAACTAATATTATGTCTCGGCTCGTCACGTAGCCAGAGACAATCCTCACACCGTAGAACTCTATCATAGACGGGTACTTGTAGGGTGCGAGTAGTGTTTTTGGTCGATGTACTCCAAAGATCGTTACGTAAGGAGACCCTATCTCTTCGTAATTAGCTGTGAAGTCTGAGTCTGTTGATCTTATGTTGTTCACCTTAACGTAGGAGTTACCCATCCGCCAATGTATTGATATCATATGTCTCTTGGTGGTGTCGATATTATTTGGGATTGTACACATGTACTCCTTTGCTGGAGCTCCACCACCATACGATAATTTATCGCCTCCTTTGTATCCTATGTATTTGTCCCACGATCCATCATCGTTTGAGATAATCGCCTCCCAATCTTTAGTAGTTACCCTCATGGCTAACCTAACTACCATAAAAACGGATATGTCACAGTATTGCATACGTGGACAGTTAAAGTGTACTCCAGCTTCAAACGGAATTGGAGTTAGTTCAGGGGATAGGAAGCTGTGACCATTGTTAACACCAATAATAGGACCATACGTTGGATCGTATTGCACTAACATGTTCGTTTTATCTCTAATGGTTTTCACTTTATTTGTTCCACTGTGGTATTCCACCATACTCACAGCATGATTTGTGACGTTAAAATCGAATAGAATGTTATAGGACTGCGTTCTAAAGTATTGCGATAAGTATACGGACTCCAACACTTTTTTATTGATAGCATCCCAATCATCTTCTGGATCTGCTATGTTTTTGAGTGTCCTGAACGCCATATCTATGTCTCCAGACATCCTCCCACCGCTCACACTTAACTTAGGGTCACTGTCTAGATGTCTCTTCGCTCTTCTTAGTATTTTGTCGCTCTCGTAGTCTCTGTCCTCAAACCCATAACTTAGACTCATTATGTTATAACACATATTTGCTCACTAAATAGCCAGACACAGCCGAAACCACTAGAATTAGCCCCAACTCTGTCGTGTTGTCACCTGGTGCCGCCTTTGATGCCTCCAGACGGTGTGTCACTTTTGGTTTATCAAGTGTCTCCTGGTGTGTCACCTTTGGTGTCAGACTATTCGTCACCTTTGGTTTATCAAGTGTCTCCAGATGCTCTCCACCTTCTTGGTGAACTTTTTTAACCTCCGTCGTTTTTGTGTAGTTTAACCTACTATTTACCCCAAACTTCATACTCTGTGTAGCAGTCTTCAATAGGTTGTTGTACCCAGCGATTTTGTTCTTGAGGATTACAACGTTACTTGGCATTAACCACGTAGACGGTGACAGTGCAAGGTTTTGGACAACGTTAGTGTCTTTAATCGACTTGTTCATGTTGAGAATCCACGTTGAAACGTCGTAGTTTATAACACTATCCTCCACCAACTTTCGGAACTCTTGTTGAGTCTCTAGACTACCTGCGGAACCACCAATGATTGACACACGTGTTCTCGCTTGTGCACCAAGTGTGGAGTAAACAAAGGCTTCTATAGACTGATTTATGTATTGTCGCCCAATGTTGGTAAAACCATTCGACACTAGAGGAACGTATCGTTTGTAGTCGTTCTTAACGTCGTTAATCGTGAAGACTCTCTCCTCACCTGTTGTACCGTCGGCAAGGACTTTACCCTGGTAGTAATGTTTTTTAGGAATCTTGTCTGTCTTACCATACAATTCTCCAGCGTTAAACTCTCTACTTATCGATCTCATACTCTCACCACCTTCCATCCTTCTGAGAAGTCTCCTAACAGTAAAGTATAGATGAAACCTCATCACACTTGTGATAACAGGGTGGACTTCTTGTGAGGGTGATAAGTGTTGTAACGACACTCCACAACAGAAACTTGCACAATATGTTGCAAACACAACCCTATAGTAGCTCTCGTTGTCGTCCCACTTTGACTTTGTCTTTGATGTGATGATTATTAGTATTGGTAACTTTGAGAGAAAGTAGTCCTTTTGATTAACGAAGACTCTGAAGTTATTCACTGGGTAGTTCAATACGTTTTCCGTTGGATAGCCATCCCAAAGTCCCCAGTGGTTCTTGCGACCTTTTGATAATGGTTGGATAGTTCCACCAGATAGCCATATTTCTGGAAACTTGTCGTCGTGACCTTTTGGAGACTTGTTGTTGTGTAACCAAACCCACATACTCTTGTCGTTTTTGAAGGTATCACTAGTTATGTTAGTGCTTATGATGTCGTTGTTTCTGAAATATATGTCAACACCGTTAACCTCACCATCTTGTGAGACAGTTGGATCGAACTCAAACTTGCTCAAAGTGATGTGAGGGTACTTTTTTACTAGATTCAGCTTAGCCACACGTACGGCGTTAGCTATCTCTTTCTGGTTAACTATCATTGGTTTGTTTATCGTTAGATACTTAGTATACTCCGGATTACTCTTAAACCTACTCGAGTCTATCGAAACGTCACCAATATTAGTTTTCGTCACGAAGAATATATGCATGTGCATATTGTCGTCAACGTCAAGAAAAAACCTATTCTTGTCAGCATAAGGATACTTTCTTTTGAATGCGTCCATCATAACATACCGTACGTTATATGAGAGTGGTAGTATTGATTAGTGGTTCAACTAAAACTGTAGACCTACCAGAGTCAGCTCTAGCAACTAACTTAGACCCTCACTTACTAGTGAAGGAGGCAACCATCTTTTGGGACTACGTTAACGTAACCACAGCTAACAACAAGATAACTTACGACAGTAGTGACCACGTTTTTAGTCCTGGGTACCACACCTTTAAAATGATTGCCGACGACTTGAAAGAGTTAGGAGACGTTAAACTAGTGGCTAACAGACACGACTCGACGTGTACGATAACAACTGATCAACAAATAGAACTGTTTAAATTTGGACAACTTTTAGGATTTGACGAAAACACTACAATAGCCACCACAAAAACCAGTCCCAACGTTGTTAACGTTAACAGAGGACTGAAATACATACAAGTAACGTCTAGTATCGTGGACAGATCTAAGAACATAGTTAATGGTAACAAAAGTGATTGTATCACAGTACTGCCAATAACAAGCACACAGACATTAAAGGGCTCTGTACAACATTTTGGTGTTGGGTCGAAAATCCCAATAAACAAAGGAGTCATCAACCAACTAGAGTTCAAGATAACAGACCAGGACGATAACAGTGTTAACGTTGGTGAGGTGCTGTTAGATTTACACATCATGTAGTGTATATGGAGCAAGAACTAAGAGATATTTACTACAACCCATCAACTGGTTACCAGTCTGCTGAGAGGCTGTACCAAAAGGCACGAGAAGACGGTCTAAACGTTAGTAGAGCAAAGATAAAGGACTGGCTAAAATCTCAAGACACGTACACCAGGTACAAACCAGTTGTTAAGAAACACAAGTTTAGACAAACATTTGTTGACTATCTTGGTGAGCAGATACAGATGGATTTGGTCGATATGGGTAAGTACAAACACAAGAACAATGGGTACTACTGGATACTAACAGCCACTGAGATCCTTAGTAGGTATGCTTTCGCAATACCTGTCTACAGGAAAGACACAGAAAACATGACTAAGGCTGTCGCAAAGTTACTGGAGAAGGCTAAGGTTAGATTTGGTGAGTATCCAAAGCTGGTTCAGTTCGACGACGGTAAGGAATTCTACAACGTTGGTGTGAAGGATCTGTTGGATAAACACAACGTAAAGTACTTCAGCACGAACTCTGATAAAAAGGCAGCAGTCGTGGAACGGTTCAACAGAACACTCAAAACGTCTATGTGGAAGTACTTCTACAGTAAAGGAACGTACAAGTGGATAGACATTTTAGACCAGCTCGTTGAGAATTACAACAATACCAAACACAGTACTATTCTAATGAAACCTAAAGACGTTAGTAAGAAAAACGAGAGTGAAGTATGGACGACATTGTTTGGACACCATTTCGGTGACTACCCACTGCCAAAGTTCAAAGTAGGTGAGACTGTTAGGATATCAAAGTACAAGAGCATATTCGCAAAGGGGTACGAGGCTAACTTCACCGAGGAGCTATTCAAAGTATCAAAGGTTGTGCGTGGTGACCCTACCGTGTACGAGATAGAGGACCATGAAGGGGAACCCATCACTGGTAAGTTCTACGAGGAAGAGTTGTCGGCTGTTGATAAAAAAGACGATGTTTACAAAGTCGAGAAGATACTGAAGAGAAAGAAGGTGGGAGGTAAGAAAATGGTCTTAGTCAAGTGGCTTGGCTATGACAGTAAACACAACTCATGGATACCAGAGAGTGATATTCAAAATATCGAGTAGTATATAATGACTGAAGGAGGGTTCGATGAAATCGAAATGAAAGATCGTAACGAGTTTGGTAATTATACGGACGAAAAGTTAGAAGAAGAGTTCGACATGCTCAATAATATAATCACAGAAGATGAGACAGGACTAGAACTTAGTAGCACACATAGCAGAATCATCAGGATAAAACAAGAGATAGAGAGGAGAGTTATAGATCGTAGATTACAAGACAGGATCAGACATGCGGAGACATTATTCACAGGCGGAAAAGATGGGAAAACAGTGTTAATCACTAGTAAGGGTAGTAACGTCACCACTAAAGCCCCAGCAGTAGCGTTTGCTGAGCCGACGACATATGGTGACGTCCACGACGAGAGCTTCAATTTAGCTTTCGAAGAGTCTAACGAAATCAAAAGAAGACTGGCTAAGCTAAAAACACTCAACAAAGAGTTAGTAGTAAATGATATTAAAAGAACCAATCTAATAGATAAAAAAATACGTAAATTGTACAAGAAAAGACTTAGTCATGACGATGTGTCAAGGAATATAGTCAATAGGTCATATGTGACACCCTCAGGTTCTATTCTTTTCAAACCGGTAGGAGAAGACGGTGAATATTTAAAACCTAAACTAATACTAAAACCTGGAAAAAACGGTTTAATCTACAGCACAGACACTAAAAGTAAGAGTGCGATTGAGCAGTTTAAGAAGTTAGTTGAACAAATCCCTGACACAACAACAACTGACGCTATAACAGTAGACACCCCAACAACTGACGATAGAACAGAAGACATCACAGTTTCAAGTGAAGACTTCCCAGTAATTGAAACAGAAGCGAACCAAGATAACGTATTCGGGTTAACAGAAAAAGAAAATAGCGAGTTAAGAGGCGTCCTAAACTCAAGTGATACAATCGATCCAGACACTAGACCACAATTTCTAAGAGCGCAAGCTGACTATTTTCAGGACGCTATTAACAAGACTGTAGACCTTCTAAACAGAGAGGAAGTCGGTTCCACAGAGGAGCTCGAGTTGAATGAACGATTGACAGGTCTCAAGACAGCTAGAGATAGAACCTTAGACCAATTGGAACGTGAGGAGGTTAGAGAACAACAAGAAGAGGACATCACTCGGTTACAAAAAGTAAAGGAGTGGTTTAAAGAAAATTGGTTAGGCGCCTCAGCTATGGGAATAACCATAGCCTCTTTTATCACCACAATCATAATATCTGCTAGAAGTGTTGTCTTCAAAGGTGGTCAAGCACTTGGAAAACTAGGAAAAGCTATAGCTAATCTAGCCGCAAAGGCTGGTCCTCTACTGGCTGGACTGCTGAACATGGTGGCGACTGTGCTAAAGTGGGGAGCTGCAGGTATATCTTGGTTAGCGTCTAATTTATGGATCCTAGCGATAGCACTAGCTTGGTTCGTCTACGATCAGTACAAACAGAGGAAATAAAACACGTGTTATGATATAGCATGAACACTAGTGAAAAAGAGTTGCTTCCTGGATATAGACGTCGCGAAATATCTGCTATCAAAGGCACAAGAACCCGTCATGTTGTGACGCTGAACCCCAACAAAGCCAATCCAGGGGAGGAG
This sequence comes from Chrysogorgia sp. JL179-B06, assembly GCA_035772405.1. Classification (NCBI taxonomy): domain Eukaryota; kingdom Metazoa; phylum Cnidaria; class Anthozoa; order Scleralcyonacea; family Chrysogorgiidae; genus Chrysogorgia; species Chrysogorgia sp. JL179-B06. The sequence continues at coordinate 1,004,871 of JAYKKM010000410.1, read as the reverse complement.
TTATACATCGATATCCCGAAAACGAAGGGCAACACTTGTCTAATACCTTCCAGTCTCCATCTTCTATTCGACTTTAAAAGTTCGAACGTGAAGTCATGGTTTCTTAACAACCTCTCAAGACTACTACTTGAGAGACTGGTGATAAAACTAGCTGGTGAGTCTGTGTACGACAATAGTGGTGAAAGCGTCATCGGCACGTACAAAGACCTCTGGAAATCTAACAGTGAGCGAGACCAGATGGTCGAATATGGTGTAGCAAACGAGAACCTTCGAAAGTTAATCTCGAAGGATGACAGTGGCGCTGCCAGTGGAGACGTGCAGAAAGTTAGCGACGGTCTGATGTTCTCTATCCACGACACTAAACAAAAGATTCGAGTCGATAAGATTCTAGAAGATCACGGTCTATATGCACCATACAACATGAACAACAACTTCAGGTATATAATCACACTACCTAAAGCGTCTGATATTATGGTGGCTCAATCTGGATCAGCTGTGGCTGGCTACACGTTGGAGAACCTTGAGTTAGAGTACGAAACTATCGAGAGTCAAGAGATTGCTAATGAAGTATCGTCTATATACGCATCAGGTAGATCTCTATCGTATGAACACGTCACACTAATGAAGACTGTGGAGTGGGACAAAGGAACCACACTCGTAAACGAGAATATTAACCTGCCGAGAAAATCGATGAAAGCTATCGTTCTACTCTTCACAAATAAGACAAGAACTGACAGCGAGGAGTTCGTCTACCCAAATATAGAGTCAGTCAAACTCACTATCGAAGGTGTGCCAAATATGGTATACAGTCAAGGAATACCAAAATCAAGACTCTGGGGAGAAGCGAAAAGACTATTCGGACAAAAACTAGCCGACTGTGACCAGCACATGACTGTCCAAAAGTTTTACAAAGACGGTTTCGCTTTGGTTGTTGACCTTAGATCTATCGAAGATAACGTGAAAGTTGCCACTGGAAAAAGGATCGTGAACACTCAGTCAGGAATATTGATGGAAATCAATAAAGGAGCTACAATAGCGAACGTTATGTGTAGAATATTCGTACTATCCGACGGACTCGTAAACCTTATCAACAACGACCTACAATCAATCCAATACTAAAACATGTAGTATTCTATATGAAAACGCCTTTTAACATGCTAATTGTTGGTATGACAGCCTGTGGTAAAACACACTACCTCTTGGATATGATAGAGAAAGAATACATGAATCACTTCGATTTCATCATTCTTATATGCCCGACATTCGAATGGAACAAAACGTACACAGAGTGGAAATACTTGAGAGACCCAGACTTTATAACTATTCAGTGTGAGCAGGATAAAGTCAACGTAATTCTTAAATACGTAACCGAGACTTATAGAGGTACCAACTCGTTGATAATATTAGACGATTGTGCTGGTGGGCAGGACGTTAAAAACAGAACAAGCGAACTAGTCAAACTAGCCTTTAGTGCTAGACACTACAACCTGTCCACAATCGTTATAACGCAACAACTAACCTCAATTAGTAAACCATATCGTGAGAACATCTCAAAGTTAGTAACATTCTACAACCCTAACAGAAACGATATGAAAACCATCGCAGACGATTATCTTAACGGAGTTGATAAAACGGAGATTGAGAAAATAATAAAACAGTTGAAAGACAACGAGTACGCAAGATTGGAGATACTTCTAAGGCATCCGTACTCGTACGAAGTAGTTGTTCCGCGAAAACAAAACATATCGTATAGTATAGGACATGCCAAAGCGCAAGACAAAAAGTCTTGAACCAATTGACGATCTAATTGAAGAGATACAAGACGCAGAATCCACTATTTCGGAAGAATTAAACGACACACCACAAGTCGACGACATACCGGAAGTTGACGACGTCCCACAAACTGATGTGGACAAAAAACGAGACGAGCTGACTAGACTCGCTGAGGATGGAGAACTGAACAAATCAGTCGCTTACATTAAAAAAGCATCAAGCAAAGTAATAGACAAACTGTACGTCGAGTACGAACGAAAAAGGACGCAGAAAGCTAACGAGTTCCTGACTGACCTACTTATTAGTAAGTTTAGTAGTACTCTTGGAGGATTCGACGCTATCGAAGACCCTGAAGAGCTAGCTAACGAACTAAAGAAAGACGAGCTCTTAAAACGTGACGTATATCGCATAGTTGAGAAAGTAAGACCCTACTTACCACTAATCGGCATTTTATCTGGTGGAGTCACTGTTGGTAAGCACGTGTACAACCACTCATATAAACCCTCTGAGTCTAGCGAAGAAGAAGGGTACGACACTGTCTACTAACAGGTCCCACCACACTTTTCCAAACTGTGTATATTCCTAATGGATCCAACTTTTGGAAGACCGTCCTTGTATCGCCGTGTTCTACACTACTCTCCAAGGCTCCAGCGCTCATACAAAGTAATGATCGCTGAATCCTTGGAGAGTAGTGTAGAACGTGTGGAATCAGTGGAGGAAAAGATAGTGAGACTCAACGAAGAGTTGTTATGGATCTACCAGATTATAGAGCTCAAACGACAACTATTCACTAAGAGTAGTGAAGAACGCGAGGAACAAGACAAGAGGTTTAAACATACTGTATTGGGGAAAAGGATGACCAGTCGTAAAAGAGAGTTACGGCTTCTCACTCCTACTAGCTAAGACGTGTCTCATTCTAACGAATTTTATCTCGCTCCATTTTAGTAGTCTCGAAAGTGGGGTTAACAGCGAACTTTTTCAATTTTGATTGCGAAGCATGAAAAAATGGAAAAATGCGCTGGTAGCCCCACTTTCTATACTACTCATGTATCTCTGAGAGCCTTATCAAGCTTGTGTTGTTCTGAATTTCATTGTTTCATATAATTGGACATCAAACTAAATAACTCAAAGTGTTTAATTTTTGGGTGCAATATACCTGCACTGATTAATATTTGTTTGATATGTAAAGACCAGATCCTCACTGTGATGTCATACTGTGTAATAAATTACTGAAAAAGCGTGTATCTTTGGGATTATTAAATCAAAGCACTCAAAACGTAAGTAACTTCGTATGTTTAGTATCATGGGATTATACACACTTTCATAATTTTGTTACATAATCCAAAAGATATATACAGGCTTCTTCAATGGGGCGAGGGCTTGTCTTCTGTTACTGGGATGGATCTCATTTCAGTTTATCCAGAAAAGCTAGGGAAGGAGACAAAATACTCACAATTTCAAAATGGAACAATTTCTCCAAGAGCCAGACATTATTCATTTTCAAGTAAGCTTCTTCAAGAAGCCAAAATTATTGTCATGTGGACAACAGATGGTGTTGGTGTTCTTACTGATAATGAAACCTTCCAACCAAATCACCTTGTTCCACTTGTCGAATTTACAACAAAACAAAAAAACACCGAAGGATTACCAACTTTAAAAAAAACAAAAATTCCTCAGCAGCGAAAAATAACTGACCTTTTCCAAGAAGTGGAGAAAGAAACAGGAGCTACTTCTGAAGGTAATGTTGTCTTCATTTTTAATGTAAAGATTGTTCAATGGTTGGTGAATGGGGTGGTCAATACTTTAGTTGGTAGCAGTTAATTATTTACCAAGCAGCTAATGGATCCATACATGGATTGCGAAATGCAAATCTCAACAAAACAAAAGAGGTTACTGTTACTTTACTCACTTCCAGTATCCCACACTGCACTTCGCACATATATTTCTTTAGCAATATCACCCGAAAAGTGCAGACAGTGTGGGGATGCCGGAAGTAAGTAACCTCTTATATTACTTGAGATTTGCAGTACATATATTGTTTTCTAAATTTATTTGTTTATATTCTTGAACCTCATTTCATGTTCTTTATTTCCAGTTTTCTGGGATAAAGAATTAATATCATCTATGATATAATGAAATACTGAATATATGTATTGACTATTGATCCCTAAAATATCGAAGAAAAAAACAACCAAGACCACCTCCAACATTTGATTTTCTTTCTTGGGAGTTTGGTACAAAAACCCCAAAACGCCGATAATATTCTCCTAATTGGTTTAGTCGCTGGTCTTGGTTGTAGTACTCTAAGCTATAGGATTGGCATTTTGCCTTCTTGTGTCTTGTTTGGTCATCAGACTGGTCGTAACGACACGAAATTGACCAAATTGTTAAGAGTGAGTGTCAGGGTCATGCATTGCGGGTGTTTGTTATTGTTTTTATATAGATCAATACGGAAGTTTACAAGAAATAGCAATAAAAATATTCAGTTTAGTATATTTTCACTTTGGAAATCGATAAACTAACACGTTTAATGAAAGGATTGCAAGGATATCGACGGATTAGAAAGCGAAATCAACTGCCAGTCGGCCCACAAAATGGCCGCCATACGAATGTGAGCGCGTCATGCATGACCCTGACACTTACTCTTTAACAAACTGGCAAAGTGCTTCAACACGGCTGAAGGAGCATGATAAAAATTCGGTTATACATCGTGATTCTATGCTGCGGTTAACACAAATGAGAAGTTTGATGTTAGGTAAAATCAAAGATATTGATGAGCAAGTTGATAGCCTAAGAAGTTCTCACATTCAGTACAACAGAGATGTCGTAAGCTTTATTATACATACGGTCATCCTGGCTGGCAGACAAAACCTTCCATTAAGAGGGCATCCCGATGACTCGCAGCATTACTCTTCACCTAATCCTGGTAATTTTCAAGCACTTCTTAATTTCAGAATTCAAGCAGGTGACACAAAGCTAAAGCATCATTTTGAAAATGCAAAAAAGACGGCTACTTATCCTTCTAAGACCATTCAAAATAAACTAGTTAAAATATGTGGCAAACAAATTCAAGATAAAGTAATTTCTGAAATCAACAAGGTGACAGCCCAGTTTTTTCGGTACTTGCAGATGAAGCTACGGACTGTGGTAATAAAGAGCAAATGGCAATCATCTTACGGTATATCGATTCTCAGAAATAAATTAACGAACGCTTTATTAAGTTTGTAAGTTGTGAAGATATTATGACGGGCCTTGCTTTGGCAAAGAACTTTGAAGATACTTTGGAGGAAGTGGGTATTCCACTTGCAAATTGTCGAGGCCAAGGCTATGATGGAGCCAGTGCAATTTCAGTTTGAGGAAAGGCGTGTCTGGGCGCATATTGAACAAGAATGCAAAAGCTCTATATGTTCATTGCACAAGTCATCGTTTAAACCTTTGTGTTGCCAATGCCACATGCGTATAACTGCAGTTCGTAACATGTTGGGTCAAGCAAAATCAGTCTCAATTTTTTTCAGCCATTCTGTTCAGCGCACGCAATTTTTTAGTAAAAAATGACAGAGTATGACTTGAGAGGTCAGCAGCTAGCGGCTCGATCGATGACACGTTGGGTTGAAAGAATCGCTTCACTGGACGGACTCGTGGATGCGTATTAAGCTATAGTAGATGTCCTAGAATATATGTAACTTAACCTTCATGGCGACTTCAACAATGCAAGCAGCGACGCTAACACATTATTCCGCACATGCACTTCTTTTGAATTCATTGTCGCTCTAGTGATCACAACAAATATTCTGGATTACACCACGGTCTTGACAATCCAACTGCAGGAGATGAAAATTGATATTGTTAAATCCCTGAAGAATATTAATCTATTAAAGCAAAACATAAAAGACCTGCGTCCTACGGTGGAGGAACGTCATGACGAATTTTACGACAAAGCAGTTGAGTTGGCAAAGAAAGTCGGGGTGAAAGAAAATATTTCTCGAACATGCAAGGTCCAAACTGCACGAGAAAATTATCCAGCTGATAACCCACGTGATTACTACCGATTCAAATTAACCATCCCGCTCCTAGATCATCCAAAAGATGATATTGAGTCCTGCTTTCCATCAGAGATGTGCAACTTGTGCAATGGTTTCTATATTATCCCAAGTATTTTTCTCAATGCTAAAGATATATGCTGGAAGACCGAATTTTTGAAATTTGTGACTGCTTACAAAGATGACATGCCTAACTATCGAACTATTCATTGTGAATTAGAAATGTGAGAAACCAGTTGGAGGAAGGGTTTTGAAAAAGTTGAGTATGATTCGGTTGCTGATACTCTAAAGAATTGTGATGAAATTGCATTTCCAAATATTTACGTAGCTCGCAGTCGTCCCTGTCACTACATGTGAATGTGAACGATCTGTTTCTGCTAAATGGGCTAGCAATGATGCATATTAACAATGACACTACTCTTGATGTTGATGAAGTCACCAATAGCTTCTCTAGACAGAACCCAACTCGAATGCAATTTATCGATATCCTTGATGATAAAGAAGGAGACAAGCATTAAAAAGGAACCTTTGGAAACATTTTCGTTATATATGTACATATTGACATATTGTACAGTACCTATTAAACATTCCTACATTCTCACTGTTGGAAATTGGTTTAACTTGAACATTATTCATAAATATTCATCTCCTGTTGCTGTTGGAAGTTGGTTTAACTTGAAAATTATTCATAAATATTCGTGTTTTCCGGTCATTGTTTCAGTCCGACAACTTTAACTTAAACATTTTTAATAAATCCCACCGTTCTGCTGCTGTTTGAAGATGGTTTAACTTGAACATTATTCATAAATATTCGTTTCCTCCTCTGGTAATCTGGACGCAGGTGAGCTGGACGCAGGTACAGGTCAGTCAATTTTATTTTAACTTTGGTAAGAAAAATGTATTACGGTAAATGTTAATTTTTAGATGGTTTTTCGCTGTCTATCACCGTGAATTTTTTCTTTAATTTTTTTTCTGAAATTTTTCTCCGAATTTTTGTCAAGAGTGTTACAAAAATCGTTGCTCAGAATGAGCTTGATAAATAAAAAGGTCACTAAGAATGCCGGAAATAGCATTTTCGAGGTTCGAAATTTCGAAATTTTCCGGCGGAGCCTCTAGAAAATGTGCATCAGTCAAGGATCCGCCCCTGCTGTAAACGCGACTCGAAAATGTTCTGGGTTATCAGTAGCGGTTTAATAGTTTAATAGTTCGATTTCATAGTTCTATACAATTGTTCTTTGTTATGTTGTATAATATATTTTTATACATTGACAATAATATATTTTTGTAACTTGAGTATAGCACTGTCTGTTGTTTATTGTGAGCTAGGGTTAAAGAGCCTGTCAAATTAAATTTATTACGACGTAATATTACGCCGAGAAAGAGGACTACACCGGGTTTTCAAGTACGAGAATTTGTTCCAGTCCTCGGCTTCGCCTCGGACTGGAACAAATTCTCGTACTTGAAAACCCGGTCTAGTCCGATTTCGAGGCCTTTGAATGACTTCTCAATTCAATTAGTGTAATCCCTAAGTGTAATCCCTAAGTGGATTATTAATGATAAATGTAATCCCTATTAGTTCTTGACGTCATATTCGCAGCACCGGACTGGAAATATTATTTCTTATCCTTGGACTGGAAAAATATTTCTAGTCCTCTGCACAGTACTTTACTGGCATTTATAGTGTCATCACGTGGTTCAATTTAGAAGATATGATTGAATAATTTGCTCATGAATTATTAATGAGTTTGAGAATGTCTTTTCAAGGACACTAAAAATAACGGGAAATATATTGCCTTTATGACTGGTAATAACTGATGAAATCGGATGTGCATCGCATCTGGAAATCACATTGCCGACAAATTAATCGCGCTCCAGCAAAACAAAATCAGCCAACCCAAATGTTCCTGCAGAGTAGCTTTTTCTAAGTAGCCCAAGTTTACGTTAAGCGGGCGTCTTGTTTAAAAAATATAGATATGAGATTGATTTGAGTTTAGTGGTTTGAGTTTACTTCAAGACTGATTTGATTTTGCTCTGAGTTTGCTTTGAGTTTGCTTTGAGTTTGCTTTGAGTTTACTTTGAGTTAACTTTGAGTTTACTTTGATTTGTTTGTTTGTTTGTCTGCTGCTGGTTAGTTAAAACACCCAGCAAACATACCTGAAAAGAAAGGAAAAAATAAAGCAATTCAGGAAGTATTATTACAGAAAATGTGTAAGTAAACGTACACGCAAATGTAGTCAAGTAAACCACTCGCACTTTAATTCACTTAACAGAAATGTGTAAAACGACGAAAATACTGCTTACCTTTAAAATAAACTATATAATCCATGACAAAAAATGCAAGGTTTTTCGAAGATCGCTTGAAGAATACCAACTGGAACACTCCCGACCACGAGGAAGATTAATACTTCGAAATCATGCTTCCCGACCATTTCCCAACTAAAGGACGAAACTACGGATAATTTCCGCAGATGACCCACGAATAGCACGAGGGCTATCCGACTCATGAGATCCTCAAGCAAGATGCATCATCATTATATGGCTAGGGCATACACGCTAGACACAAAAACAAACTGAAATAATAAACACGACCTACAAAAACGCCAAATTTGGAAATTGCTGTAAATATTTCTCGGAGACATTTGTTATGCCATTTCCATTCAGCAAATACCTAAAAATTCAATAGAAATGAAAATTACCTTCTACCTAATGTAATCTTCTTGTTCTCAATCGATGATGAAAACATTCATAACACATAGCGTATATATATATATTCGTTACTCTACCTCCGCTTCTTACGCTCGATCGTTTGTTGAAGTAATGTAACTGGCTTGTTTTATTCTTCTTGTCGCAATATCGTATGTTATACAAGGAATCTTGTATAAAGAGAGGCCATTTTATAGCTTACCCGCATAAATATGTAGATATTTACTTGGATAGCCCTATTTCATCTTGATAATTTAACAACATATTCTATTTAGTCTATATTTATTTTAATTAGTCGATTAGTTTATTTTGCCGCAGACAAAACTATAGAATACATGAGTATACGTAAACAGATTTAATATACCAGTCTGAAAAGATATAGGATGACCAGTAGAATGCTTGTGGGAGAGAACACTGGACATAGATGTTGCTGTCACGGCGCATTCTTTCCCTGTCATAACCGAAACACCCATGTGGTCTGAAATACGCGTGTGGATGTGTCGGCGTGGTTGGCAGACATACAATGCGTCACAGCATTAACACTTATACTAGTACACAACTTGTGATTTGAGACCAAAAGGATTCCGTCTTTGAAGGGGAAAATCCGAAAGACGACATGAAGGACGAAAATACAAATCGTTATGATATATATATTTGACCCTAACCTAATACTGAACGAACTGTGTATAAATGTATACTTACTTGTATCAAATAATTTAAATCGCTATGAAGATGTTGCGTGACGCAACGAAACGTTAGCTAATAAATTTCAAATTTCTGTCATGTCTTGTGTAAATGTCATTTACTGGGCGGGTTAAATTCTATTTGTATATCGGTAATGTTTGGGTGTGATATTGTACATTGATGTGGTGAATGTATGAGCGTGGAATAGACAGATAGTTGACGATCGTTAAGCCCGAATCCTCAGAAAATATTACTCATTCGCGGACACATTTTTTCACGCAATCTGTTCAACATTAGGTTGACACTGTTATTTCAAAGTGGCGAATTTAACCGTTTTGGCTACTGAATTGTTTTGAAACATGTCACTGCGAATTAGAATCAAATTAACCAAAAAGCTATAACTTATGTTTTATTCATCATGAAAACTAAAGTAAGGTATCAAAATGAAGCTAGTACATTTTCCTATAAGAACCTAATGTATTATTATTACCATATTAGGTACTATTATTAATAATAATAATGCCTAAATTTACCAGTTCTAATACATTTGATGAACCTTTTATTCTACCGGAAAATGTCTATTTAACAATTAGTCACTGAAGTCGAGGTAATTATTGTGTAAATTTAGCCTGGTTACAAAAAAACACTTTTTGAAGAATGATTTCTAGTGATGTAATAGTCACCGCGCTGCGGGGTCAGAGTTACTGCATGGCCAATCAACCAATCAAAACTCGTTTAAGCTCAGAAATTATACTAATGCTTTCTTAATATAATTTCTGAGCTTAAACGAGTTCTGATTGGCTGATTGGCCGCTCTGACAGGCCAGTAACTCTGTGTGGTTCACATCACTAGAAATCATAGTTGAAAAAGTGTTTTTTGTGACCAGACTCGATTTATTAGTTCCAGTCTTCTCTCGGAATTATCGTTATATTTACCTCGCGGCTAGCTAAATATTCACCGATAATCACCTCGACTTCAGTGACTAATTGTTAAATAATATTAAATTAACAGATACCATATTTCGATGGTTATTAATATAAAAGTCATGTACGTACAACAAAGCACGGCATTGTGTACAGTATATAAATTATATCATCATGCACATACAATATACATGTAGCTAGCTTCACTTGCTTATTGACAATTATCTTGCTGACACAGTACTATGTCCAACCCCCCAACAATTTCGGCTGACATAGCGAGTGTCAACATAAATATAATCTTGTATAAGTTGTATTTTGCATTGCAAACCTAGCTAGGACGCATTGTCTAAGACTATTCACAGACACAATAAGTTGCGGCCCACTGGGCCAGCTACTGTAGGCCTATCATATTCCATAATAGATACAGTAAACACAGTCGTTTATAGAAGAGCAGTGTACGATACATGGACGATCGTCAAGCGCACATTCTCAGAAAAATTATTCTATTCCCGGACAGGAATCGAACCTGTAACTTTTGATTTTTTTTAATTATGTACTGGTTCGATTGATATATGCATGCGAGGGCAATATTGAAAGAATGTTTCCTTCTCGATTTCGTTCTTTCTTATAATATCGTAACCATTGATTTGAAACTATTTGTCATCTATGTTACTATCCAATCTAGTTTCATTAATCTTCAAATGTCACGAAAATACATTCTTAGTTAATTAAGATAAGATAAAAACAGCTATAAGCTGTTCTTCCTAGTGTCCCTGTATCTAAAACTTACAAATAGTTATTTCTATAATACAAATATGTAAAAAAAAACTAAAAAAACTTAATCCATATAGTATGATTTTCTTAGACTATTTACAATCGTTCCTGTTCTAAAAGTCCCTTAAACGTTATTATGCTGTCCGTTTCCCTAACATTCATTTTGTAGGGAATTCCACGCTAAAATCCCCGAGTAGACAAAATATTTATTTAACTGATTTGTTATTGGTTTAGGGAGTACAAAGTTTTCTCTCTTCCTGGTGTTATAGTTATGCCGCTCGGTATATTTCGTAAGTTGCATATCAACTCCATCCACTTCCTGGTGTAAATATTTATACATTAAGGTAACTTTGTGGATCTTTCTTCTTAGCATGAGAGGTTTCCAATCCACTTGGTGGAGAGCCGCATTAGATGGTGTTCTACTATCTACACCTAGGATTAGCCTTGTTACTCGATTCTGTAGTACTTGTAGCTTGGCTGCTGATGTTGAAGTACAAGTATCCCAAATTACATCACAGTAGTCAAAAGATGGCAATATTGTAGTTTTGTAGACCAGATTCGCAGTTAGCCTTTAAAGGAATGGCATGGTACGTTTAAGCATGCCTAGACTGTATGTGTGGTGTCCATGATAAATTGCAGTCGATGGTCACTCCAAGATATTTATATGTATCGACTCTAGTTATTGCTATACGTCATTGAGAAACAGTTCAATTTGGTTGTATTGTCTTAATTTTTGGGAGGTGCCCAAGACCATATATTCAGTTTTCTTGATGTTTAGAGCTAAGCCATTAGTATGTATCCATTTAGAGATATTTTGTAGATCCATGTTAATATTTTGTTCAATATATTTTGCATTGGTCCCACTGCAATAGATTGCAGTATCGTCTGCAAACATACTGATTGACCTTCCTTTAATACAGTTCGGTAATTTGTTTACATAAATCAAAAATAGTAATGGGTCAAGGGCAGAACCTTGCGGGTCTCCGGTTATAATCGGTTGAACAGATGAGAGTTCACCATTATAAAGTACATGTTGTTGGCGACATTCCAAATATGAAATAAACCAGTTGAGGTTTACTTCATTCACTCCAGCATCTTGCAGTTTCTTTAGCAGTAGGGGATGTTTGATGGTGTCGAAAGCTTTTCTTTTTTTTTTCTTTTTTTTATTGCATTCGCCACAAAATTAAAATTACACATAAAAAACAAAGTAACGAGAAGAAGAAAAAAAAGAAGATAAAAGTGGCAGGTGGCTGGGAGTGAAAAACGGCTTTCGCCCCAATTGACATTTTCCCCCAAACAAGTTAAGAAATAGTAAAATACTTACTAGATTATAAGTAAAAATATTAATAAAGAAAGTAAAACACTGGACTAATAACACTAAGTAAATAACTAATTAAAAAAGAGAAACATTTGACTATGGCGGCTGGTAAGATGAGAGATTATCCTTGTAGTAAGGGACCGGTCATAAAGTATCTACAACCCCGGGGCGGAGGGTATTTCGATGGGGTATGAACATTTTACCTGCTCATTTGACGGGGCATGAAATATTTTTGACAACAGATTGAGGGGGCATGAAATATATTTATGAAAAACTAGTACATATCATATTGTACAAATACCTAAATTTCTTCAAGGTCTGAAATGTGTTTTTTTTTGTCCAGGGCCAAGTATGCCACCATTTGAACATAACAATTTTGTAGCTAATGTATGCCTGTTCGCAGGTTGGCTGGCATGACTTAGACTTGTTACAAGTCACCTTGCTCAAGCTTTGAAGAAAGTGGTGATGATCTGGTTATTAATGATACCCAAATATATAATCAACTAAGTGATAGTGATTCATCGGACAGTGAGTCATCAGACAGTGATAATATGGATGTTGAAGAGATATTTACTACAACGAGGAGCGGTAGAATCACCACCAACTGGCGAGCTTCACATTTCTTGTGAGACATGAATTAGGTCCACAATAAAGAGCAACTTTTCAAGTACACATTTTTTGCAGTTCAAATATTGCCAGGTCTTAATATTAGGACTCCTGTAATGAGACCTACCGAAATTTGAACTGCTAAGTATAACAGGAGGGATAACTGTGACAAGAGGGGTACGAAATATTTTAGTAATATTTCAATGGGGTACGAAATTTTTTCTTAAAGTTTGAGAGGGGTGTTAAATTATTTTTAAAAAAATAGGTTTACCCTCCGCCCCGTGGTTGTAGATACTTTATGACCGGTCCCTAACACTTTAGGGCTCGATTTCCATATAAATATCCCCAAATTTAAAACATAGTGGATAACCCAAACCTTATCCTAATCCCAACCCTAACCCTCCACCTAATATATACTAACCCTAACTCTTACGATAATGTTTTATTTTAGAAATAACAGCTGATATTAATTTCGACTTTTACTACCGATAGTCTATGTGACGTCATTTCGGGATTTTATATGGAAATTCAACCCACTTTAGCTTATGTTTGAATTGACTAACACTAATGCAGCACTTGAGTAGACTGGGTAGGCTATTGCACAGGTTGATGGTGCGCGGAAAAAAAGAATATCTAAAATAATTTTGTTTGTGGTTGGTAAGAGGATGATAATTATTAGAGTCAAATTTTCTAGTGTTGTGAGAAGAGCGAGTAGGTGTAAAGTATTTATCGAGGTTGACATTGATTAGATCATTCCTATATTTAAAAAGTAGTACAATGTCAGACTGCTCACGTCTAAGTTCAAGAGGAAGTAAGTGTAGTGAAGTGAGTCTTTCTTTGTAGGATAACACATGGGAGGGATAGTTAAGTATGAACTTTGTGGCACGACGTTGGACATTTTCAATCAGTCGGCCGTATTTTACAGTGTGTGGAGACCAGAAGTTGGAGCAGTATTCTAGTCGAGGCCGAACAAGGGAGCAGTAGAGCAGTTTTCTGGTCTTGATATCAGATAGGTCTCTGCCACAGACTCTTTTGATCAGGCCGAGTGATTTGTTTGCCTTTGCGCATGTCTCTTCAATATATTTAGACCAGGATAGGTCCTGGGTAATAGTTACTCCCGGGGCAGCCAATCCAAGGAATTTCCTCCGAGTGTGTAGGCATAGTTTTTACAAACTGGAGATGTTTTACGAGACATGTGCATAACTTTACATTTGGTTAATCTCGCTTAATTTTTGCTAAATCAAGAAAGACGACAACTGATAGTAGGCCTTGTCCATATTAGAAAATCAATGGCCAGTCACTTTGATAAGGGCAGAATGAGTGGATCTGTTTGGTCAAAAACCATGTTGGCACGCGTGGAGTAAATTGTTTTCAACAAGATGCTGGTAAAGTTGTTTGTGAACTTGCTTCTCAAATATTTTTTGCCACTACTGGTTGAATCGAAATTGGATTATAATTTCCGACATCCTTTTTTGAGACAGATTTATGCAAAGGAAAAACCTTTCCAATCTTCCACTCTTGGAAATATTAATGATGCGGAAATACTGTCCGCTGCTGTCTTTAGAAGCTGGTTAGGGATGTTGTCTAGACCGGTCGCCTTCTTTGTTTTCAAAGCCTTCAGCTACTTATAAATCGAGTCAATTTCAATAATAGTAGAGCCAATCGTTGAAGAGAATTTATTAAAATAATCGGCGATAGTTGACCGGCAAGTGGTTACCTTGTTTTCTATCTGAATAGAGTTTGCCGGGGCTTTCGATTGTTTAGGGAGGAGCTTCTTTAGAATTTTCCATACTCCCTTCGGGTTATTTTGATTTTCTAACAATTGAAATTTGTAGTATTCCTCCTTGGCATGCCGAATGCTAGTAGTTATCTTGTTTCTTGCTCGTTTATACTCTGACCAGACTGATGGTAGTTTCGAAGTTATAGCCTTCTTATGCAGATAATCTCGATTTCGCATGAGTGTTTTTAATTCATCATTCATCCAAGGGCATTGGTCTCCTCGCACTTTTCTTGTTGTAATAGGTGCACGAGAATCACAAATTCCACCAACACCATTCCAGTAAGATAACGCTAAATCAGGGTCATCAAAGACTTTTACCACATGTAGTGGTGCATAATTGATATCTTCAAGAAATTTCCTTTCACAAAAACGATAATTTATAGTTTCGAAATGAAATTGTCCGTAGTAGTTTTTTAGGTGCCCTGGCTTGACGAACAACAACAATCATAGAATGATCGCTAATACTCATGTGTAGAACTAAGGATTCGGTGACCTTCTCCGGGTGAGATAACAACGCAATATATCAATCAAACTCTCAGATGACACGGTAATTCGGGTGGGATTTGTAATCAGTTGGGACATTTGGAATTGAGTTATCATTGATTTGAGTTTCCTTGTTTGTGGTAAGTTATTCAACAAATCACAGTTAAGATCACCGAAGGCAAAATGCTCATGAGTATTATGTTCAATGATGGATAACTGCGAGCCAAAATTATTTAAAAATGCATCATCTGTAGGAGGCCTGTATACAGAGGCAAGAAGCAGAGGCTTGGAAAAGGGAATCATATGTTCAAAAAAAGTACACCTGTCTCGGCCACTTCCAGATCCAGGTCTCCGTTTAAATGCAAATTTTTGGTTAATGAAAGCTGCGACACCGCCGCCATTGCCATTCAGTCGGTCTTTTCTGATCAGAAAATAACTGTCTATATAAAGTTCACTATCAATAATATTGCTAGATAATCAAGTTTCACTCACAGTTAAAACGTCCATCAATTTATTTTCCATGAAGATATTTAGCTGATCGGGTGCTGAACGAATACCGCGTACGTTGAGATGTGCTATTGTGAGACCACGTGCTCGAGGCTTTGTAAACTCGAAAGAAGAATCTTTTGAGTGGGCTTGCCGTACAATGTAGTTTTCTGATTTATATTGTTAAAGTTAGGTGGTCCTGGGTTTGGCGATACATCTCCTGACAAAATTACTAAGTTAACAGCCAAAACTATGTTGGTCATCTTGAGAAAAACCGCTCCAATTCTCACTGAGTCGCCACGACCGGTTCTGGTTTCCTTCGGCTTCAACGAATTAATATTTTGTTGAGAAATTTCATCCCACAAATAAGTTGGTAGAACAGGTTTGTCTTGAGTAAACGTTATTCAAACTATCCTAATCCCGTGCGAAGATAATATAGATGACAAGAAAAAGGACAATATACCGAGAGCGATAATTTCTGGTAGCGGCCGCCATTACCATTTTTATGTTATGTTTTTTAATCCCCTGAGCTCAGTGGTTATATTATCATTATTAAAGCGACTGCTATTATATTACCGTTAAATATCTTTTTTCCAGTTCTTCCTTGAAATCCTGTTCTTTTGACCCAATGCCCTCTTAGCTGGTCAGCCACTCCTAAGCTGGTCCTAAACCAGTCCTAAGCTGGTCAGCCATGTCCTAATTCTGAATTTGACTAGAATAATTTATTCTTTTGTTTTGAAACGAAAGAGCTGTATTTTATCAAATGCATTTGAACTTATCCACGAATGACTTATACCCTCTTCCTATAGGAAGAATCGTAGTACCGAGACCGCGCTTCTGAAGGTGAAAAACAACATGCTTATGAACATGAATAAAAAACATGTAATGCTCCTAGTTTTATTGGATCTTAACCCTATCTAGACTGGGATTTTTTGGGTCTTCCTGCGGGCAATATCTCCAAAGGTATTAGATGTATGCCAATGAAATTTTTACAGGTTGATGGCATGGTAACACTGAATAGACGCTACATGTTTTCATGGCAACATATTGTGACGTCATTATGACGTCATTGGTAAAAAATTAGGATTTGAAGAAGTTCAAAAAAATGGTTTTTCTCAGGATTATTCCTTACTGTTCTGTTAAAGTACATAAGTTATTATATCAATAAATAGATTTATCTCAATCGATATGTCTTATTTTATTGTTTCTATTATAATGAACATTTTTCGTGTTAGTAGGTGTTCATTTTATATCTAATGTTTTTTCACCATTTTGTCAGGCCATACTACCAATGCATAACTAGGAAAAGTCGTAAATCTTAGATTCAAAGCTGTGTCTATTATTGAGATATAAGCATTTAAATTCAGCGCGGAAATATTCCACACCCCTCCCCCCCCCCCCCCCCAGTCTAGATAGGGATAACTCCGCATTTACACAGTCTATCGTGATATTATCCTGAATTGACTATCAATCTAAGTTTAGAATGAGTGCACTTGTTCGGTTCCGTTCATATATGTTCGAGAGGTCTCAGCGAGTTTCTGATCAATATGAGTTTAACTTACTAAGTTTCACTTACCTGATGTGCATCGCTCCGTTGATGACACACGCTTGTAGGTGTCATTCAGCTCTAAGAACGAGAATGATCCAACTGACGCGATGACCGCTATTGAACGCTGGGTTGGGGATGTAGAACAATTCTGTGCATTGCCATTGACTCTGCAATTGTCCACCATATAATTTGACCGCATAATCTATTTGCCACGAAGGGCGGTAAGCTATTCATATATATGCACGCGCGTGA